>CM060603.1:33869568-34469568 GCA_030578255.1 Tiaroga cobitis
ACTTCTCAAAACAGGCCCACAGCGTCATTCCGGCCAGTTTTCGCCCATATGTCCTCATTAGGGTCTCTCGCGCTCCGTTTCCATAGTGCAAACAAGGTGGAAACTCTCCAATGTTTTGCAAGTGTCACATAGCTGGGTGATGAGCCATCAAGCACAGGCTGGCTGGAATATCACTGACCCTCAGTCACCCCTCTTTTTTTTTCCCACCCGTGTTTTTCTCCGAAACGTTCCTGATTTGCAAGTAAAATGAGCACAAGAGTCGGCCTTGTAAACTACTCGCAGGTGGTTCGATTTGAAGGGGTGTTTTGATACAATTAGGCAACAGATAGAGGGAGGGGGTTCAAAAGTGGTCTCTGACTGTGAGAGTTGGGAAATATGAGTAATTAATTGTGAGGCATCAGTTTTGACGGGGCAAGAATTAAGCTGTCAGACTTTAAGAATGGAGATTCTTATATCCTCATCCAAATGGAGTAATTGCTGGCTGTCACATGATGAATTGAAAGAGCAAACCTGTATAGTAGAAGAAAAAGCATGGTAAAAAATCATGCATCTTGTTCTTGCTAGCAGACTGTAGAAATCAAAACAGTACAGTATTTTGTTGCAAATATGCGTAAACCTTTGTGTGTGTGTGTGTTTATGATATATTTTGGTTTATTTGATTATGCCTAATACACACTTTTATATATAAAAAAAAACACGACTCTCATTTGTGGTGTCGTTTTATGTGCCCCAAAAACTTTTATCCGGATATTATTGTCAAAAAAGTAAATGTCACTTGTAAGCACATTTTTTTGATTGAGCATCATTTTTATTGTTGCAGTTAAGATGTAATTTTGTCAAATTGTGAAAAAAGTGTTAATATTAAATGTTATTTCATTGGGTATATTTGGGATACATAAAATGCTGTCAATTAAATGAGTCTTTGCTGCCAAAACGTAATACATCATCTGGTGGGAATTTTCAAAAAAAGTATTATGTGTAATCCAAAGGGCCAAAAGTGGCCATGTTGAAGAAACGCCCGTGAATGTATAAAATGTCCTGCAGTCTTTGGCGGTGGTATTTTCCCTCTCTTTTGACAGAGAATGTCCATTAGGACTGAAACTCTACATCAGTTTCCAGTGCTTATCAGCACACACTCAGATGTGATATACTGTATATCCTGAAAGAGCAGGAAGGGGCTGAATTGAATAAGAAGAGAGACCGGGATGAGCATAGATACTGAGGGAGAAAGCAGATAGGAAGACGGATGGATAGATGTGGATGAGTTTAAGACCGGAGTATGGAGTACCCTCTGACTCACTGGACCAGAACCAAGTGGGGCTGACTGAGCCATCCACAAGAGCTCTATTGTTCTCTTCATTAATCAAACTCCACTAGGGCAGGTAACATTCCCCTTATACACACATACACACGCACACATACTTAAACACAGACTGCCAGGAGGCATGAATGGGCTGCTTTTTTAGCTGGCAGCGATTGGCGTTTGAGCTGAGGAGAGGATGTGTTTCTGTTTCATTAGTGAGATGAGCTCAGCGCAGGCTCGCCACCGTGTTCAACAGCAGGTATTAACCTCAAGAGTTTGACCTCTGCTCAGATTCAGCTTCCATTTTCTGAGTATTTCCCTCTCTCCTTCTCTCTGCCCCCCAATTTTCTTTTTTCTTAGCACATGTTTTTCTCTATTAACTGTCATCTCTTTCTGATTTTGTTTTGGGATGGAGGTAATTGGTAATTTCCAGTCATTTCACTGTGCTGTTTTATCATGGTCTTTAAGTTGATTCTTTTTCAGGGTGCCAAGAGTTTACAGATATACAGCGGGATCCAAAAGTTTGAGTTTGGGATTTCCTTTCTAATTCAAATACAATACTAATTACATGAAATCTAAAGTATGTCTTATTTCACAGCTTTTCTTTGTTTTAAAATTCTGTTTAGTTCCGTTTCCATGGCATTTAAATTATGCGAACAGTGTTACAGATGTTTGTACATATTTGATCCTTGTGCTGTGTTGAAAATCCTTTCCTAGTTTGATGTTCAAAAATGACCAGACTTTTTAATTGCTTGTCAATCTCTGATTATGCTATAGTATGACCAAATATTTGGAATCAATCTGTTTGTCACAGCTGTTTTGTCAACTTATTTTCTTTCAATTAGCACAGGGTTTGTATTACTTTTTGGAATGACTGATTGTGGGCCTCATTGATCTGAGCTGATACACCTCAGTTTTTGAGTGAAAAAAGTAAATTCAAGCTTATAATAGATGAATGAGGTCTACGATCAGTCCGTACCAAAAAGAAATACAAAACTTGTCCTAATTGAAAGACAACAGGTTTAAAAAAAGATTGAATCCAATATTTTGCAATAACATTGTATAACGAGAGAGGATTTAGAAACAATTGTAGGCCGGTCTTTTTTGACCCAGTATATTTCAATATACTTTCAAACTTTGACTCGCCTGTATTGGTCACAATTGACTTTTTTTCCCCCATATAGGTGCAAATAAGGATAGTCAAGCACAGAGATATGTCATAACCACCCTCAAGTGTTTCTCTCTCATTCCTTTCAACCATAACAATGTTCTGTTAACTACATTTGTTAACTAAGAGATAGCAAAAAACCATGAAATCAACAGCATGAGTGTCTGTGCATAAATTCCCCAAAAGTAACACACACCTCTTCAGGCACAGTAAAGCTGTGAGCCTCAAATTCTCATTCATGATAAAGATCTAAATGGCACACTCATTAACCGATCAAAACAAACAAGAGGGGGCAATCTGCATGCTCAGACACTTGAAAACAGCGCTCTTTATGCACAGGACACTTTTCTTTTTTCTCTTTAAAGATAACACATTTAGGTGTTTTGTCTATGGCAGAGCTGGAAAACATTCAGCTGAGACACATGCAATATTAAGTTACAGGTGCTATGTTCCTCAAAAGTACCTGCTCTTTTGTGTGTGCATTCATTTCTATTAGACTTGTGTTCTGGCAACCTCATGCTGGTCTTGACCCCCCACCTGAACTAACTAGCCCTGTCATCTTTTTTTCCTTAGAATGCTTATGTGTTAATAAGTGTGACATTGTCACATGACGTCTGTCTGCACAGATTTGTGTAGGTTTCTCTCATTATTGAAATAACTTTTAGTATATAGAGTAAAAGTTCACTTAAAAATCAGATTTGCTCATGCCATCTCAATCTGTATGTTTTTTTTTTTTTTTATCTGTGCAAAATAGAAGAAATTATTTTGAGAAATTAACTGTGTGGTTGTGTGAGTGTAAGGTTCAGGTAGACCCTAATTATAGGGACAAAATGTCCCCACAGAGATGATAATATCCAAAATCTTTTTCCCTGGGGGACATTTTGTGGTCCCCTTGAGGAAACCGCTTATAAATCATACTAAGTCATGTTTTTTGAAATGTAAAAATGCAGAAAGTTTCCTGTGACGAGTAGGTTTAGGGCTATGTTTAAGGTTATACAGTTTGTACAGTATAAAAATCATTATGGTAATGGAACATCCCCAGAAAACAACGTGTGTGTGTGTGTGTGTGTGTGTGTGTGGTCCTGGTAAACCCTATGATTCACATTAAATGATATTATAAACTAAAGTAATATTAACAGATTATTAAAATATATATACATATACATATATATATACATATATATATATATATATATATATATATATATATATATATATATATATATATATATATATATATATATATATATATATTGAGTTCATGCATTTTTTTATTATACAAATTGGTCTCTTTCACCATTATTTGACTTTTAACATGCATGATAAAAATGTACATACTGCATAGCCATAGTAGATTTTATAGTTAAAGGCCCCACAGTTTTACACTAAAATCACTGTATTTTTTGGAGTTGCTGGACTTGTCATTTGCTAATTTGCCCTGTGTCACCTGCCGTTTGCCAAACAAGTTCTCTCACAACCTGTTCACATTCCCTTCCAACATAATTGGAACATGTCTTTTTTTTTGCACAGACATGGGGATAGTAGTCATAGAGCATTAAGTTATATATAATTTAATTATATGAATGTATATATATATATATATATATATATATATATATATATATATATATATATATATATATATATATATATATATAATTATAGGCCTATGTTTTAATTCAGAGCAGCACAACTGAAAGTTATGAAATAAGTAAAAAAATAAAGTTTATGACCGGGCCAGTGTTTGGTGGTAGCGCATTACAAGTAAAGTGAGTTACGTAATCAGATTACTTTTTTTCAATTAACTAGTAAAGTCACACTTCTTTAAATTGTTGACAACAAAATATTAGAGTTACTTTTTCAAATAAGTAACGCAAGTTTCTCATTTATTGACTGACACCTCTGTCCCCATATTGTGAGAGATGGTAAGTAAGGTGTTGATGTGTTGTGTGCCCTGTGAGGGCACAACATGATGCTTTTGTAGTTCTAAATGTGAGCATACATTTACTCATCTCACCTGCACAAAAAGATTCAAAATGAATAAAAACTGTGAAATGCAAACTCAGAATATTACGCAAACCTGCAACAATTAAAATGTTAATAATTAAAATATACTTTGAACCTTGAACTTTCTCTTTCCTCTCCTGTGTCCTATTCCAGAATGGCAGCACAGCTGTAAGATTTGTTTGAGCTGCTCCTATACTGTACAGGAGTGAATTTGCATTTTCTTCAGCCTGAGGCTTATTAATTTTTTGCCAAAAATATAACCTTTTTTTTGTTATTAAAAAAACAAACAAGCAAGCCCAGCCCAGGTGAGAAAAAGTAACACAAAAGTAATGTAATGCATCACTTCCCATAAAAAGTAAGTAATGCGATTAGTTCCGTTTTGGGAGTAACACAATAATATTGTAAGGGCATAATTTAAGGTATGTAGTCGTTGCTCTAATTAACTGTACTTCTGTTATTTCACCGCAGCTGTGATTTGTTGCACCGGCAATAAGTATGCACAGTATTTCATGGTTCTGTTATTCTGGACTGCTAAAATGATTTTCAGACTAGTCATTTAATTGCCTTGTACTACTTTGACTGTGCTTATGAAAATAAAATAAAAAGTCTCTGGTGTATATATATCTCTAAAATCCACAAAACAGATGCTCACTTATTTAATTACATGTTAATTCACTTAACCAATGCTCCTTGACTCATGAATTCAAGGGTTCATGGATGTCAAAAAAAAGCTCTGCTTTTCTAAAGCACCGTGGATTCTGGGGAAAGGCCTTTTCGGAGTCTGACGCATTAATTAAAAAGCTCGTGGAAAGTGAATGTCTTATTTTCCTGTAATGAGTGTGGCTTTCATCATCCTGTTTTCCCCAACATGATGCTTCAGGCTTAAGTTTGCTTTTTTCAGCTTTTACGTGCAGTGCTGACGCTGAGGCGGGCAACAAAGGGCTGTGAGTCACAGCGTGTCAACTCTCTATAGCACACTGTTTTTCCTCACCGCCTTTGAAAACAAATTATTAATTGGATTTAGATATTTGCAAAATGATCTATTTAATGGGATTACTAAAGCAATAATGATCTTATTTGAGAAGGAAGCCATCCAGGCTTTCGGGGGCGGATTTATAGTGTCTTTAACCGGTAGTTAATGTTGTGTTTGGGGCAAAGATAAAACTCGTTTTGCGGTTTTTGTGTGCTTGTGTGAGTGAGAGCGCAAAAGTTTAGATGAGAGAAGCTGGGCTTGCGAGATGTCGGACGAATCCGATGGGACCTCTCGCTCACTTGCATCCAGGGGGCCCCTCAGACACTGAACTCCTGACATGTTCAAGGTTTGAGAGAGGGAGCGAGAGCGGGACAAGTGAAATAAGGGAGAGGGATAGAGTCTCTCGTGGCTACATAATGGCCTTTGCTGGCGTCTTTATCCAGCCTGATATCTGGCTGAAGCTTTAACAGGCCCCATGTCAACTTAAGTGCTGCTATAGGTAATGCCCTTTTCACTATCACTCTCTCTCTCTCTCTCTCTCTCTCTCTGCAATTTGTTCCCCTTCCCCGTTTACACTCATTTTATCTGGTAATGAATTTTGCAGGGAAAAGAGTAGGAAAAAAAGTTGCACAGAGTTTACATTGTGTTTGAGTATATGAGAGAGGTGCCTTTATACAATCTGATGTCACATTTAGGCATTTGGAAACTTTCCTCATGGACGTTCCGACCTAGAATTTGTGCGATTTGTCACACATAGCTACATGAGTCTACTATTGCCCGAACACACTGCGCACTAATTCCTTCACAGTCCACACCACGTTTACATTAACATTTGAATATGTTTCTTTAATATTACATGTATTTTAAAATGCGCTGTAATCTTTTACTAGGTTTATAAGGATGTAGTCAAATGTGATTATGCTAATGACTCATAATTTGCATAAAACGGGAGGATATATTAAACTAGATTAAAAATATTGAATATTTATGGCATTATTCATTGCTGTTAGTCAACAGACATTTGTATGAATCCTCAAGATAAATTTATTGCATTTTAAAATAGTTGTCTATTGTCTTAAAACACTTTTTTTTTGTCATATGTTCCCATTCTGGGAGGTCCAACATTAAATTTAGTGCATCCAAAATATATTAATCCGTAAATTCTCACATAAAAACATTCAATTATTTTTAGTCTTCAATGCTGTTTATTGTACTAAAGTGAATATTTTGGTTACACTTTTTTCAATAGTCCACTTGAGACATTTAACTTTGCAACTACATGTCAACTAACTCTCAGAGTAGTAATGGACTGTAAGGTTTGGGTTGGTTAGCATAAGTTGGCATGACACTTGTAAAGTTACTTCTAGTCAATAGAATGTCTGTTGGGGAGTATCAAATAAAGTGTTAGCAGATATTTTGCAGACAGTCTAATAATGACTGGTAGTTGCCATGTAGTTGCAAAGTTACTTATAGTAGAATGTCTAAAAGTGGACTATCGAAATAAAGTGTTAGCAAGATTTTTTATGTTGCTTTAAGTCTGAGTGTGGTTTGTTGACAATTTTATACATGCAACAAAATCTCGACTGGATTTGTGGTACCCGTGTGTTCGTGTGTGTGCGCAGTGTGTAACAGGAGTGAGTTGTAGGTAATCCTCAGGCTTGGTCTTGAGGCCCACATGTGAAGCCATCCATAAAGGGCAGACTCACAGACCGCCATTCAGAACATTAATCTGCAAACAAGTGTTTTTTTGTCCCTCTTCTTCAATTTTCATCGCCATCAATTTGGTACACAGATTGAATGTGATTCAGCTCATGCTATCGAGTTCCAGTCGTCTTTTTACTAACACAGATCCACTACCCCCATCCACACACACCTCTCCCCACCTCACCCCTGACCTGCCCCGACTCCAGCCGTGGATTTAAATTGGGTCGGAGGATGAGTAAGACAACAGGATAGATTTATCATGCTCCTGGCTGCACGTACATCAACGTGGATAAACATTATCATAATCATATACATGCATTCAGGGAGATTAAACCATATGCATGAAAATAAATATGTGTTTACATACCTCAGAGACTCGATTAAAAGCGTTTAAATGCATTCACATGCACACACCTTCACCGATTTGAGGATGCAAGTTCAAGTACACACAGAGAGCAGCGTATTGTGTTGTATACGATACATTTAAATGAGAATATTGCATCAAATCCCACATACACACATGTCTGTAGTCTTTACACATAGACATGGACATAACTACAGCTTCTGTGTAGTTAATTTCCTCTGAAACAATCAAATAATTAATTAAAGGAATGTAGAGCAAAGCCTCCAGCAAATCACAAATATCAAACTGGCAATATGATTATATATAAATGATATATCCCTGTGGTCACCTTTAATTGCATTTTTGGAAAATTAATAGAATCTAATTTAATGTAAATAAGCCTTGGGTGGCAATGGCAGACATGTTGTTCTCATCATCTATTCTTTTGAGAGACTCAATGGATTAACTCAGGCCAAGACCTACATGTCACTCAAATTCAAAGTGGCTAATCGAGTTACACCCTTTCATTTTTCCCATAGCCATTCTCTCAATTTGCTCATCGTTGGATCATTCCTCCTCCCAGCACTTCAACATGGTGCAATATAGTGCAATCCATTCAATTAAACCATTCATTGATATATATGAGTTACACCTCACATTTATGACATTTAAGTGTCTGGAATTCCCTTTTTCATTAATTGGGAATATTTGGCCTCTGAAAATATTTTCCAATGCATTTTTCCATTACTGTTAAATAGCTAGTCAATTAAATTTCAAGTGGTAGTTTAATTAGTAGTAGTAGTTATTTAAACACGGGCTGTTAATTTAAAATAATATGAAGTAACGGTTTCACTTTATTTTGATGGTCCCTTTAACACATTCTGTTGACTATAAGTATTGTTGCACCTACATGTCTACTAACTCTCATTAGAGTGTTAGTAGAGTACTAGTAGACTGGTAGGGTTAAGGTTAGAATAATTTGAAATGCAGTTGCAAAGATGCTTATAGTCAGTAGAATGTCTGTTGGAGGACCATCACAATAAAAAGTTAGCAGATATTAAGCAGACAGTGTACTGGCACTCTAATGAGAGTTAGTTGACATGTAGTTGCAAAGTTACTTATTGTTATGAAACTGCTCCGAGACTTGGAGGTGAAGATCCAAATGCAGCTTTATTCAAGAATAGTCGTACAGGCAGGGTCAAGAATCAGCAAACAGGACAATGGAGAATACACAGAGAGAATCCAAGAAACAGGCAGAGGTCAGGGCAGGCAGCAAGAATCAGAGTCCAAGAACAATCCAAAGTCAAAAACAGAAAACAAACACGGGAAACCGCTCTGAAATGCAGACACACAGTACAACAAGACTTCGCGGTGAGTGAATGAATGAACACGGTATAAATAGACTGAGACTAGCAGGATGACAAGACACAGGTGAATACAATCAGTGACAATGAGGTACAGGTGAATGTGATCAGTGATGATGAGTCCAGGCAGTGAGTATGGGAAATGTAGTTTGTGAGGAAGTGATCATAGTCTATTGTGGAGCCCCCTCTGGTGGCTCTCGAGGGCACTCCAGCTGGTGATCGTTACACTTATAGTCAACATAATGTTCAAAAGGGACCATCAAAAGAAAGTGTTACCGTAACTAATTAAAGAATTTTTGAACACAATAAGTTGCTAATAGACAGGTTAGACGGCATATTGAATTAGATGTACAGTCCTTACAATGGCAAGCACTACATAAACATCCTAGATCAAGTCATTTTCGTAACGCATAACTTTTAAAAAGTTTTTGTCTCCTGAAAGTTTTTTGGAAAGATGTTCAGTCTGCTGAACAATCGGATTGTTGTTCAACAACAATACATACAATCCATTGAACGCACTTGCATTCTATCCCTCACAACCTCGTTTTCATTTCTGTCAAAAATTAAATACCCTGACTAAGGTCTATGTACATTTTAAAGGTAGCCTACAATAGGTAACTTTTTTTTTGTTACAACAACATTTAAATAATGGGTCAATACATCATTAATCCTTCTTCCAAAATGTGCGTTTGTCTAACTCTAATTCACTATGTTAAGCCTAATATAGTGTTTATTTTAGAGGTGTCAGGATTTCACCCATGCGTGTCTTGTCATATTTGTAAATAGAGAAAAGTTGCTCTGGCTACATTGAAGCATATATGGTGTGGGAATGTTCACGGGCGGCTTTGACCGTTCAAATATGGCCGAAGGATTGCGTATAGCTGCCCGCAATATTTTTTTTCCCAGGATGGTAGGGGATGGTACCGCCTTTTTCGCCTCTGATTGGCTTGAAGGGCTCTCCTCCGATTGGTTATTTGATTTGGCCGTTAAATGTAATCTCTTCAGATTAGAATTTACACACACACACACACACACACACACACACAACCACTAAAACTACCCATCACACACACACACACACGCTAACCCGACCCCTAAACCATACCCATCACACACACACACTAACCCGACCAATAAACCTACCTAACCATCACACACACACACACTCTAACCCAGATCAAATAACCAATCAGAGGAGAGCCCTTCTAGCCAATCAGAGGCGAAAATGGCGGTACCTTCCCATACCATAAAAAATATCGCTAGCGGCCCATAGAAACTGACGCTTTGCATCTTGTGTATAATATGGTTTTCATAAGAACGAGAAAGGTTGACATGGAGCACGCTAAACCTGGAACCTCTGGGGAATCACCCTTTTTTTAAAAAATGCGAACAGAGGAGATCTGCTGGCAAAAAAAGAGAACGCGACAGAGCTCGTAACAAAACAAGAATCAGTGGCTTGGCTTTTCGGTGATGGCGGGAACAGGGATTTGAAATGTTGTAAAAGCGACTCAGTACTCAGGAAGAACTGTGGGATTTCAGTGTTTCCCCTACCATTGTTTTGGTAGGACAAAACGACCCCCGCCCTCCCTTAAAGAATGACAAAAATATATTCTCCATGCATGTAGTAACTTTAGCAGTAAAAATGTCGAAGAGGAACAGAAATGACAATCTTAAAAAGGCAAACATTTGTTTTTATTTCTTAAAAGCAACAAAATCTTAATTACATATTCGAATATTAGATATTAATATTAGAATATTAAACCGCAAAAAGACTATTTAAATACGAATCCTGCATGTTCTGTGTGAATGAATGGTGCAGACGCGCAGTTTCATTTACCACACACACTGAAGCATGTGTGACGCTCGCACTGTTTTTTTCACGAATGCATTACTTCATCTCCTGTCTCTCTAGATCCAGAGAGATAATATATCACCAATAATATATCACTAACCCTAACATGCAACTTTCCACTTTAATAACTTCCTAAAGTGTCACATTAAATCAGAAAAACAGGTCCAGGAGACTATTGCCACCTTTCCATTACGTGGATCTGGCAACACGGGATCGCACCCGCGCCCTCATTCACAACGCGCTCTCAAGCCCCGTTCACTGCGCTAGCTTCTTGCAGCACCATGAATTGCAAACACTCATATGAGGTGGTTTAAACACGGCTAATTAATCATTCAGAGAGCTTGACATTTTATTTTTGAATGTAAAAAAATGACCGAGGTCCGGAAATCGGTGACCTCATAGCTGGCTACGGCCATGGTTACAACAGCAGAAGACCCCACCGGGTACCACTTATCTCGGAAATAGGAAAAAAAGGCTACAATTTGCAAAAGATCACCAAAATTGGACAGTTGAAGACTGGAAAAATGTTGCCTGGTCTGATGAGTCTTGATTTCTGTTGAGACATTCAGATGGCAGAGTCAGAATTTGGCGTAAACACGATGAGAACATGGATCCATCATGCCTTGTTACCACTGTGCAGGCTGGTGGTGGTGGTGTAATGGTGTGGGGGATGTTTTCTTGGCACACTTTAGGCCCCTTAGTGCCAATTGGGCATCGTTTAAATGCCACGGCCTACCTGAGCATTGTTTCTGACCATGTCCATCCCTTTATGGCCACCATGTACCCATCCTCTGATGGCTACTTCCAGCAGGATAATGCACCATGTCACAAAGCTCGAATCATTTCAAATTGGTTTCTTGAACATGACAATGAGTTCACTGTACTAAAATGGCCCCCACAGTCACCAGATCTCAACCCAATAGAGCATCTTTGGGATGTGGTGGAACGGGAGCTTCGTGCCCTGGATGTGCATCCCACAAATCTCCATCAACTGCAAGATGCTATCCTATCAATATGGGCCAACATTTCTAAAGAATGCTTTCAGCACCTTGTTGAATCAATGCCACGTAGAATTAAGGCAGTTCTGAAGGCGAAGGGGGAGTCAAACACAGTATTTGTATGGTGTTCCTAATAATCCTTTAGGTGAGTGTATATTACTTTTCTACGGTAGAATTTAGATATTTCTCAGTGTAATAATAATACTAACACTAATACAAATAAATTATCATCAAAACTTTATTTTATAAGGAATAATCACCATTTTTATTCCATGTTTTAATTTTTAACAGTAAAGCTCATTGTGTGGCACGTTGTTTGACAAAACATTTGTTTAATTTCATATGATTAAAATAAATTAAATTAATGTTTTGTCTTCATTTGATTACTAGAAAAAACACAACACCGAATTTGTGTGGAAAAAAAAACATTTCATAGATTTTTTTTAAATGTTGTATAAGTTTGATAATTGTATAAGTTTCATGATTTCAATTAATTAGTCATGCTTTTTGATTACTAAAAAATTAAAACAGAAAAAACGGAATTTGGGAAAAAATAAAACTGATTTCATAGGGCCCTAAATGTGCATCAGGTGTGTTTTGCTTTTTTATGCTTTTAATTAATTTATGAAGCCACTTTAAGCTTTGTCGTTACATATTGTTATATTATAATAGCTGACTCTAGAAATGCACCGATACAAACAACCGCCTACTGTGCGCCACGTCTACAACATCACGTATCCGCAAAACGCCCGCTCCGCGACACTAGTAGTTTCGGGGTGTCTAACACCCCCCCCCTGAAAAAAATCCTAGGGGAAACACTGGATTTGAAATGTTGCAAAAGCAACGCAGAGATGGCGTTTCATTACTCAACAGGTGAGTAAGGTATTTTATAAATTGCCACATGTGTTCTCTCTTGTGAAGGGTCATATTTGTCTGCACAGTCATGCAGAGCCAAAGCACAAACAAAACAATGTTTTTCCGCAAAACGCATGCAGTTTTGTTTTAAAACCGCTAGAGAGCCAAAAGTTGCATAATGTACTTTTAAGTAATTGTTCTTAGATATGACTTTCTACTATGTACTATCATAGTACATTTTAATGAGATTAGTAGTGTTTGCTGCACGTTCAGAGTTTTTAAAGCTATGTTTTTCATGAAAACTATCAGCATTTTAATTTATTGAATGACATTTTAAAATGTTCAAAACTGATTCACAATGACACAGCATGTACTGTGGTTGTCCGACATTATGATGTGGTAGTTTTTGTCACTGACAGCTAAACGCTGCTATTGTCTGCTGAACATTAGTCATGTTTCAGTATCTTTGCCCCCCGAGCATCACAGCAGGTTTGAATATTAGTCTCTTCAACCAGCTTGTATTTCATATTAATAGTCCATCTGACATGAAGAATCCAGAGAAAGCTCTCCACGGGCAGCCTCGATTCTGTGCTGTACAGTAATACTTTGATGCAATGATTAAGACTGTGCTGCATATGACAGGCTGGCCTTCCTTCTCTCATCCCCCTCCTCTCTCTCTCTCTCTCTCTCTCTCTCTCTCTCTCTCTCTCTCTCTCCCTCTCTCTCTCTCTCGCTCTCTCTCTCTCCCTCCCTCTCTCTCTCTCTCTCTCTCTCTCTCTCTCTCTCTCTCTCTCTCTCTCTCTCTCTCTCTCTCTCTCTCTCCCTCCCTCTCTCTCCCTCTCGCAGAGATTATTAATGTAGTTGTAGATACTCTCTCTCTCTCTCTCTTCCTCCCTCTCTCTCCCTCTCGCAGAGATTATTAATGTAGTTGTAGATACTGCCTTAGCGAAATAACTTAGACATTAGGATTAATGGGGGCTGGTGAGTGCAAAGGATATTGAAGTGTAGGGATGCACAGCTGGGATGAATAACAGACCCATTCCTGTTCGAGCAATATTTTGATGAAAATTTCCAAAAGGCCTTGAAATGCACCTTTAGAAACACACCGTTCCTAGAGGGGCAGCATCATGTACCTGGCAGTCCTTTCTCACTTTGTGAACCAGGTAGCATTTTTAGACAAATTATTATACATTAATTTAAACCAAAATAATCATGTAAGAACCTTTTTTTTTTTCTTCTTCTTTTTTCTTTTTTTTTGCCAAAATGTTTTTATTCAGATTGCATGTAACATCCACATTTGATCCACGACTAAATTTCTTTTTAAGATTTTTTTTTTTTTAAACATGCATCTCCAAAACAAATATTTGTGGTAATGTCCTGTTGGCAACTTATGAAACTTAGAAACTATTTTTTTATAACTTTTATAACTTGTATAACACATGCAGTGCCCCTGCTGGGGAGGAACTGAATTACACACTCTGTTTACTGCCTTGAGTAAGAGGAAATAGTATGGTCTCATTATAACTTTTTTGCACTGCATGGCCAGTTATGCTCTTTAAACACGCTTATGATAAAATCCTGTTTAATCATTGTTATTTCTTCAGACAGTGCTGGTTCATGGTCTGCTTAGAACCTGACATTTAAAAGCCAAAGTATGCAGATAATTCTTCAGTCCAGGTGCTACTGTTTTAGCCATGGAATCTGAATTTGGCAGTTTAAGCAGAAAAGATGTGTATTACCCCAAGTGCAGCTCTTAACCATTAACCACGCTTAAGTTTTATATCCCAAGCATAGAAAATTAAATGTAACATTTTGTATGCCCTCTTACCCTTTTTATTGCAGATAGCACATTAGAAACCCTACTTTAACAACAAATGTTCCGCTATTCAGTAGACACTCAAAACCGTTTTGGTATTTGAATTTTCAGTTCAGCAAGCAATCTTGCTCAGATGGGCGCACAAGCACTCATCCATATATAAGTCCGGCCAGGTACCAAGCAACAATATTCTGACATTCACAAACATGCCCCATACAAGCAAACTGTTTCCAGGGAATTTAGCTCCCAGGTTATGTGATAGAGTGAATTTTGTTTATTAATTTCTTCAAATGAATTATAGAATTGTTCAATGTTATTTTCTTGAGATTGATAATAGTGCTTAAATGCTTATTTGTGCTATGTTAACAAAACAAGAAAAGAGAGTTATGTGTATTTATTAATTTAATTATTTTCGTTTGGCATACCGGCGTGATGACGTCATCGCACACTTCGGTATGTGGCGCGCGCCCGTGATACGCTCCATTCAGAATCAATACACTGTTAAAGAAGCAATCACTGCAGCGCTCTCTTCTCTTTTATTTGATTCTTAATCATCTTATACTTCTTCTTCAGAGGTACTACAATTTTGGAGGCACCGCTGGGATAGATGTCATACGGTTTATCCACCTTGATCGGCAGGGAACCGCCTAGCGACATTCATCTCTTAACTACCCAGATGTATGTTGAGTGAAGTGACAAGGCAGAACTGATTGAGTGGAGTGTGCACTTGAGGTAAAGAAACTACCAGAAGCAGTTTAGTCAAGTTAGAGAAGTTAAAGGTTATGCACAAGACTGTGAAACACTGGAGCAAAGATGGATGCCTTGCAAAGCACTCAGGAAGAAATCGGTGAGCGACTGTGTACATTGCCAAGGGGAAAGTTAATTGAACTGAGCCAGTTCCTTGAAATTCATCCAGAAGCAAATGTCACACGCCTTTCTCTAGTTAGTCTTCTCAGTAGTTATCTGCTACGAAGTGAGCTGGAGGAACTTGAGGATGGGGGCATGGCTGAACTACTAAGCATTAGGGGTGTGACGAGATCTCGTCCCACGAGATCTCGCGAGACTAAACTGTGACGAGATTTCCCGTCGAGTGAAAAGCTGTCTCGCGATATCGCCATGACTGAGCGTGAGGGTGAGATTACCATAGAATATTCCACCGCGACACTCATATTCGCCTAAACTATCGTTTTGCTGTTTTTATAAAAAAATTAAAACCATAAACTAATGTAAAAGTCTGCTCTGCTCATCCAGCACGAGTTGCCGTTGCAATCAGTGCAGCACGAATCACAGTTCACTGATCGCGTGACGATGGCGGAGGATTCGTTGCGCAACATAGACTAAACGTCTGATAAATGTCTTATCTTGTAGAATGCACGCTCAGCACAGCTGATCCCTATACACAGAGTACGCGCGATCACGAAAGTGAAAGTAAAACACAAGCTCCCTGATGTGCATTGCGCACAAATTAGGCCGCATACAATAGTCCGTCTCCCAATACCCATCTCTGGACTGTTTATTTGCGGCTATGGTCTCTGTTTGCACTTCGAATATTGAGAGAGTAGTGTAATGTCTTAAGGACAACAGACAAGGAAGGCTCTGTTTCTGAACTTATAATCGGAACGCAAGAACAACTGTAGAGACAAACACACCAGCCACCAGCCTCGTTTCTCTCTACCCGGCCTTTTCCGAACTCACCGCATTAACCCTATAACTGCCGGTGCAAAATAAAACAGCAATTTCAAAACAATTATAAAGAGTCTGTGTGCTAACTTTGATTATGTTTGCACTTGCACTTATTGTTTGCACTTAAGACTTCAAGGAGTTCAGTTAGGAGGTTACACACAGCCTCAATCAAAGTTCTGAAAGCGCGTAATGTACAGTAAGGGCTGAAGAGACTAATGTGAAATCATACAGGAGAAAAGACAGTCAATAAAAAACGTTTACAGTGCTTGTATATTGTTTTCTTTTAATGCATTTGATCATTCATACTCATAAAGTAGACCTGAAATGACATGCATTAGAAGATTATTAGTTAAACATTGCAAAATGCACCTGCATACTATTTTTCCAGTCATGAATTTTGTCATTGAGGATTTCTGATAAATTGTGCAAAAATCTTGTCTCGTCTCGTTCTCGTGAACCTAATCTCGTGTCTCGTCTCGTCTCGTGAGATAAGCGTCTCGTCACACCCCTACTAAGCATAAATGAGAAATTGAGCGAAATGATGCTAATCGATGCAAATGTGAATGAGCCAAATCCAGTTCAGAGACCGCTAGGAGAAAGGGAATATGTCATACAAATACAAACTGGAGAAACTAATAATACAACTGCTGATTCACTTCCTGCTGTGCAAACAAATTCGACTGCTTCACAGAGTATGAGACTGAGGCCAGCATCAGCAGACAGTGTAGCAGTTAACCCTTCACTTCCTCCTCAGGGACAAATGATACCGGCTGTGTGGCACAGGGAGTTTAAGATTTCGGGTTTTATTGGAGAGCCTGGCCAAAGAGACAGATTAACCTTTTCGAGTCTGGCACGCCAAATCGAAAGTGGACTGAGTAAGGGTTATCCAGAGCAAGAGATTGTTGATTCAGTTATTCGAGCCATTACACCAGGTATTCAATTACGTAGCTACTTAGAAGGGAAGACTGACTTGACCTTACCGATGTTGAGACGAATTCTTCGTTCCCATTACCAAGAGAAAAATGCCACTGAATTGTACAAGCAACTTACTGCAGAATCACAACGTGCAAAAGAAACACCCCAAAGTTTCCTCATACGTGTGCTTGACTTGAGGCAGAAAATTCTCTTTGCGTCACAAGAAGATGAGTCGGGTTTGAAATATGACCCAGCACTGGTGCAGAATATGCTTCTTCACACTGTGTTAACAGGTCTACAAAACGATCGTATCCAGAGTGATCTCCAACCGTACCTGACAGATACCACGGTCACAGACGAGACACTGTTGGAAAGGTTGAATGTTGCATGCTCCCACGAGGCTGAGAGACAGAGTAAACGAAAAAGTGAACGCAGCGCCACTGTGAATGTTACTCAGTTAAGTGAACCAACTTTGCATTCAAAAGGCAAGCAAAAGCAGCCAAAATTTGATTTGATGTCACAGTTGAAAAGTTTAAGTGATGAAGTCAAGCAGATCAAGGAATCGATGCAGCAACCTTCACCTCTGCCGCAACAATGCTGCACTGTCAACAATGACGTCTCAACTTTAAGAACAGCTCATCAGTCCATCTCAGAGGAGAATCAGGTGCCGCCGACCCAGGCCTGGAGGCAGAGTCAAAATGGACCATACCCCTTCCGAGTTTCTCATTTCACACCACAACCGCATCAACAACATATGAGTCTAATGTCAGCGCAGTATGCCCAACCAGCCCAATCATCTCATTATGCAGCTCAAGGGTTCTATCCACAACAGTTTCATGCAGAGTCACAGCCATACCCAACAACGCTACAGTCGCAAAATTTCCAGTCCTACCGACAGCCACGCCCCTCAAGGGGAAGACGATGCTTTCATTGCCAGCAAGCCAGATCGATGGACCTGTGCACCCATTGTTATCGCTGTGGCAGCAATGAACACTTCCTAGCGGGTTGCAAAGCGAGAGGTACCCAAACACAGCGTAGAGTTCAGTTAAACGAGGACGGGTTGCCACCGCGGGACAGGGAGTGACCCAGCAAGGAAAATTGTCCCCTCTGCATCCAAATCGGCATATTGGATCACAGCCAGAGATCATCCCCTATGAGTGTAATTTAATTTCCAAGTGTCAAGTCAACAAACATTCGCCTGTGACTTCCCTGGTTGGTAAACAATGCTTAGTGACATGTTATCTGAACGGACACAAAACAGAGGCATTGTGGGACACAGGGTCCCAAATTTGCATTGTAGATCGACAATGGAAGGATCAGTACATACCTGGAGTAAAGGTGAGAGATGTCTCCGAAGTGACAGAGGCCACAGACAACTTGAATCTCGTTGCAGCAAACGGTTCCAGCATGCCCTATGAAGGATGGGTAGAGATCACGTTCAATTTGGCTCCTCCTGCAAACAAAATGAAACAATTAGTCATTCCTGTACTCATTCTTAAAGGCCAGCAGTTGTCCAAGCCAATCATTGGTTACAATGTGATTGAACAGGTAATGAAACAAAGTGAAATGAGTGGGCAGTGTGATGTAAGCAAAGGACTGTTGAATAAGACTGTTAGATGTGCCTTTCCGAGTTTGAGGAGAAGTAAAGTCCAAACATTCATTAACCTTGTGACAGCTGAAAGGTCAAGTGAGTATTTGGTTAAGACGACAAGAGACCATGTGACTGTGCCAAAACATGCTATCATGCAGGTCAAGTGTCAAGTAAAAGCGCCATATATGAAACAGGATAGTGTCATGTTGTTTGAACCATCTGTCCATCCACAGTACCCTGATGGACTGGAACCCATTGAAACACTCTTGACTCTGGAAAAGGGGAGCCGACTCGTGATCCAAATCAGTGTCCAGAATGTGACTGAACACGATATCCTTCTGTTAGGAAAGACGGAGCTTGGGACAGTACAAACAATAAAGTCAGTGTTACAAACAACAGCCTCATCCTGTGTAACAACAGCCTGTGTTAATGAAAGTGCGAAGCCAACAAGTGAGTGCGAGACTGACAGTGAAGGTGGGTGGGACCCACCTGTGGACTTGAGTTATTTGTCTCTGGAGCAGCAACAGGAAGTCAGACAAATGCTGCAGGAAGAATGCCATTCCTTTTCAAAATCAGATGACGACATCGGATGTGTCAAAGACTTACAGTTGAACATGAGTTTAACAGATCAGACACCTGTAGTGCGAATGTATACATCTGTTCCGAAGCCGTTGTACCAAGAAATGAAAGATTATCTTCATGATTTGATTGCACAGGGGTGGATTGAAAAATCTCATTCGCCTTATTTATCCCCAATTGTGTGTGTCAGGAAAAAAAGATGGCAGTCTGAGGTTGTGTATTGATTACAGGGACCTCAACCAGAAAACAGTGCCTGACCGTCAACCAATTCCCAGAGTACAGGACATACTGGATGGCTTGGGAGGAAATAGATGTTTCTCTTTACTGGACCAAGGAAAGGCGTATCATCAAGGTTTTATGGCACCAGAAAGTAGACCGTTGACAGCCTTTTGTACACCGTGGGGGTTATATGAATGGGTCCGTATCCCCTTCGGGCTCATGAATGCGCCTGCTGCATTCCAGCAGTTCATGGAAGGATGCTTGGAAGGACTGCGAGACGACATTTGTGTACCTTACCTGGACGACATCTTAGTCTTCACTAAATCCTTCGATGAGCACGTTGAAGCGGTAAGAAAAGTCTTACAGCGGCTGCGGTCACATGGGGTGAAATTGAAGCCAAAGAAATGTGAGTTGTTCAAAGATGAGGTCCGCTACTTGGGAAGGATAGTTTCAAAGGAAGGGAGCAGGATGGATCCCGCAGATACTGTAGCAGTGACAGCACTGAAGGAAAAGAGACCCACCACAGTTGGAGAATTGAGGAAGGTCTTAGGCTTGTTAAGTTACTACTAGCCTTACATTAAAGATTTCTCGAGGATTGCTTAACCTCTGTATGATCTGCTGAAAAGTGACAATAACAAGGTACAAACAAAAGGTAAAGGGAAAAGAGGGACTAACCTCAAGAGTCATGTGGTTCCATCAAGTCAGTTGGTTGAATGGACGGAGCAACATCAGGAAACACTTGAAAAACTGATTGATTGTCTAGTTAAGCCGCCTGTGCTGGGGTTCCCAGACTTTACAAAGCCGTTTGTACTGCACACCGATGCGTCGAACCAGGGACTTGGAGCTGTTCTGTATCAACAACAGGAAGGGAAATTGAGAGTGATTGCTTATGGATCGAGGACGTTAACGACAGCAGAAAAGAATTACCATTTGCACAGTGGGAAATTGGAATTCTTGGCTCTCAAATGGGCTATCACTGAAAAATTCAGAGATTATCTTTACTATGCGCCCACATTTACAGCGTACAGTGACAATAATCCTCTTACCTACGTTCTGACGACCGCCAAGTTGAACGCAACGGGATGTCGATGGGTTGCGGAGCTTGCTGATTTCCACTTCACTATCCGGTATCGGCCTGGAAAGGAAAACATTGATGCCGACGCATTATCTAGGTTGACAACACTCTCAGAAAAAGATGTCCCAGAATATACAGAGGAGCTTTCATCAGATTCTATAGGAGCCATGATACAGGCAGTTGAAGTTCAGTCTGGATCAGAGATACCATGGTCCTTTGCTGTAGCTTGCCAGAGTTCACCAACATGTGCAGAGACCAGTAAAGCATCAGCAGAACCCTTTGCAAAAGAAGAGATCAGAAGAGCACAGAGGGAAGACAAAGACATAAAGTTGGTCATTCATCACTTACAGTCAGGAGTAAAGCCTTCTTCTAAGCAGTGGAGGTCTGCGGGTTCAGCAGCTAAAAGTTTGATGAGAGGGTGGGATGAGTTGATGCTGGATGAGGATGGTATTCTGCAAAGGAAAACAGGACAGAGAACTCAGCTGGTAATGCCGGCAAGATTCAGGAAAATTGCACTCGAGGAATTGCATGACAAAATGGGACACCAAGGTGTCGATCGGACCACAAGTTTGATTAGAGACCGCTTCTTTTGGCCCCACATGCAGCGAGACATAGAGCATTATGTGTTGAGGACCTGCTCCTGTATTAAGCAAAAGAAACCGTGCCGAGAAACAAGAGCCCCTCTGAAGCCAATCACAACGACTTGCCCATTCGAACTTGTCTCAGTAGACTTCCTTCACTTGGAAAAATGCAGAGGAGGATATGAATATATCCTTGTCATCGTCGATAATTTCACAAGATTCGCACAGGCATATGCGACAACATCAAAATCTGGTAAAACTGTGGCAGACAAACTCTTTAATGACTTTGCTCTCAAGTTTGGGTTCCCTGAGAGAATACACCATGATCAGGGGGGAGAGTTCGAAAATCAGCTGTTTGGGCAACTGCAAAAGTATTGTGGGATCACTGGATCAAGAACTACTCCCTACCACCCCCAAGGAAACGGGCAAGTTGAGAGATTTAATCGGACGTTGTTACAAATGTTGAAAACTCTCACTGACAAACAGAAATCAAGCTGGAAAGACTCATTGAACAAGTTGATCTATGCCTACAATTGCACAAAATGTGAAGTGACTGGTTTCTCCCCTTTTCACCTCTTGTTTGGTCGTTCCCCGAGACTTCCCATTGATGTTCTCTTCGGACTTAACGCAGACAGCCTACCCACAAAGAAAAGTGAGTACCTGGAGACATGGAAACGAGGGATGCAAGAAGCACAAGAGATTGCTAGAGAACATGCAAAAAAGGCAAGTGAGCGTAATAAAAGAAATTATGATCAAAAAGTGCGATACACCGGCCTTGACTCGGGAAGTCGAGTCCTTGTAAGAAATCTGACTCCGAGGGGAGGACCGGCTAAACTTCGGAACTATTGGGAAGAACAGGTTCACGTTGTTGTACGCCGAGTTGCAGAGGATGTGCCGATTTATGAGATAAAACCTGAACGAGGAAAAGGGAGGTCACGAGTATTACACAGAAACCTTCTGATACCATGCGATTACTTGCCTCTCGAAGTCGATCTAACGCTGAGATCCAAATCAAAGCAGAAACAGCCACAGGAGAACTCCAGTGTACCTGTAAACAGAATGGAAAGAAGTGAGTTGGAAAGTGAAAGTGACTCTGAGTATTATGTACCAGTTGAGCCGTGTCAGTTGAGAAAACAGTCAAGTAGTTACGATCGGAGACAAGAGGAAGCACTAATACGACCTCTTTCCCTTGAGTTACCTGTTTCTCAGGACGCATCAGATAAGTCTGAGGCAGAACAAGATGTTCCAATACCTGCTCATGTACCTGTGAAAGAGAACACACCTGAACTGCTTGGAAGTCAAATAGACAATGAGCCAGCGAGTGCACGTGAGAACCTACCTGCGGAAGAACCAGAGGTTATTGAGTCAAGTGACGGACCTGTTGAGGTGCAAAGAGAATACCAGTACTCAGGGAGGCAACGACGACCACCAAAAAAGTTCACGTATGATAGCTTAGGGACTCCTACCTGTTACAAAGTGCAAGTAACTGTTCCTGGTTACGATCCACACTTTCCTAACCTGTCGACACCTACATTTATGCCTTGGGCACCAATGACATTTCCTTACTCAAGACCACCATCTGTGTTTTAGCGTGAACTGAATCCTTGAGTGAGAACACACATTAATTGTTCTTACAGACTGTGAAAGAACTTGTGAAAAACAACAAACTGTTGCACACACATATACATACACATACACAAAGTGGACTGTTTCTAGGCCAAAAGGGACATGGACTGTTTTGCAAGGCCTATAAAAAACATTGAGTGAACACTTTGGAAGAAGTTTTTGAAACATTTTTGCACTGACTTTGATTCATTATTTTTTTTGCAATTTTCTACATGGCATTCGGCCTGGGATTTAAAAGGGTTTTTGTGCACTAAAATGGACATGTTGTTGTTGTTGTTTTTTTTTCCCCCTCTTGGACACTGGATGAAACCGCTGAACTTGAAAGTATTTTCAGATGGGGTATGATCGATTACATTTAAAAAAAAAGATTATATCAGTTGACAATGACTGTTGGCAAATGTGAACTTAGTGTCATTATCGAGGAAACAAAACAAAACAAAAAATTATATGTCACGGGTATGATTAGAAATAGACATCTATAAGGGCATTGGTAGATGTCGGGACGACATCTTATCCTGTCGGGGAGAGTGTGATAGAGTGAATTTTGTTTATCAATTTCTTTAAATGCATTATAGAATTGTTCAATGTTATTTTCTTGAGATTGATAATAGTGCTTAAATGCTTATTTGTGCTATGTTAACAAAACAAGAAAAGAGAGTTATGTGTATTTATTCATTTAATTATTTTCGTTTGGCATACCGGCGTGATGACGTCATCGCACACTTCGGTATGTGGCGTGCGCCCGTGATACGCTCCATTCAGAATCAATACACTGTTAAAGAAGCAATCACTGCATCGCTCTCTTCTCTTTTATTTGATTCTTAATCATCTTATACTTCTTCTTCAGAGGTACTACAGTTACAGCATGTTGACTTAGAATGGGAAATTTAGCACCTTAAATGAATTGCACACCTTATGAACAAGTGAAAGCTATACTGAAACAACCGTAAACCTTTTGCTTAATACTTGACATCAAACGCATTCTCCTTTTGGTTAATTTGTGCGATTGTAATCAGCAGCAGATGCCTGCCTCGGTTCTTCTTTATCAAGACTCGCAATTTATTACTTCCTAAATGATTGTTCAACAGGTGGCTCCCTGTGCATCTGTGAACCTTGCCTTTGTGAACTTGAAGCATGCTTTAAATAGCTGCAAAGTTAGATTAAACATATTCCCTGCTGCGTTTTCCCCCTTCCATCGCTGAATGTTGAATATGTTGATTTATGAAGTGTTTGGGACTGAGGTCAGCGGCCCATTGAAGATTTATGAAACGGCAACTGAGAACGATTACAGAAGCCCAATCTATCACGCCACGCTGTTCTAGCATTGTTGTGACTCCGCCGTTATAACCTACATCAAATGCATCACTCTCTGTAAATTGTGGAAGTTTGTTTGAAGTCAAAAGGGGATTCAAAGATCAGTGTAGACGGCACACTTCAGTGGATTGAGCCCATCCCTCTTTCTCAGTATGAAAAAGCTTCATCTAAACTTCCACTGTGTAATGCAGAACATGTTCCTCTATGTCAAAGCAAGTGGATGAATAAGCCTAATTGTTTTTGTAACTCAGTGTATTGCGGTCTCTTTAGGACTCTTTATATCACTATAAAGTATAAAGTATAAAGTATAAAGTGTATAAAGTGAGACAGTATTCGAAGATCAGTAGTGTGAATGTGTTTGCATTTTGAAACTACAAGGATCAATGAAATAAGCCTGTTCACGATAAGAGTAAACTATCTGTAAGAAAAACTGTTAATGTTTTTTTGCTATCAAGTAAATATTTTTAATAACACATAACATCTTGTAGACATCTTGGTTTTTCAATTTTTTTTTTTATTAATACTTCAGACACAAAAAACTGCTGAAAATTCAGTTTTGCCATCATATGAAAGTATAAAGTTATAAGTTATTTTATATTTTTATATTTTATATTTTATGTGTGTGTGTGTGTGTGTGTGTGTATAGCCTATATATATATATATATATATATATATATATATATATATGTATATATATATATATATATATATATGTGTGTGCTGTCAAATCGATTAATCGCACCTAACATAAAAAAATAGTTTACATAATGTGTGCGTCTATATATGATATTGTGTTTGTGTTTGTGTGTGTGTCTGTGTATATATACATGCACACACACACACACACACACACACACACATATATATGCATAAATATATGTTGTGTGTATATACAGTACACAAACATCAGACATATTTAATATATATAAATAAAATTATATATATATTTATATATATACAAGGATATATATATAGTATATATATATATATATATATATATATATATATACACGCATACATTATGTAAACAAAGACTTTTATGTTAGATGCGGTCGATCGATTTGACAGCACTAATATATATATGTGCATACCACACACCATTGCGTTTTGGGGTAGTCACACCAAATGACGTTTTACGCACTGAACTAACGTTACCCAGTCATACAAAGGTCAAATTATCTGATATTTTAAATATTTATTGACCTTGAAACAAATTTTTGTCTGCAAGGTTTTTTTTACCACATGGCTTTGTTAGTTTAAGTGAAGCAGATTTGTTAAAGTATTATTATTTGTTATAAATATTATTACTTAACTTCATTTGTCATTTACTTGTATGCTCTTACACTGTAATTTACACAAAAAGGATGTACCATAGCAATAGTTTTTCATGAGCTTATACGGACACATAGACTAAACACAGCATCTTCTGCATCCACTGTGAAAAACAGTATGGGCTCAGTTGGCAGAATGTAAAGTTTACTCGAAAACATTTGGAAATGAAGCTACGGTGTTTAAGCTAAAGAGTTTTACATGATCCTTTTTAAGCGAGCTATGGATGGCTATGAGTTTAGGCTCGTGGGCGTTTTTCAATGGCTCTTCTGGCCTTAGCAGTGGGCAGATGCAGTCTCTGTCCCAGATCACTGAATAAACTCACATTGTTGAGTGTGTGGGACGACTTGCTTGGCAGTCAACGCTGACAAGTGGATTAGTGGAGGCAAGGCCACCTCTGAATGGTACCCACACGACTTGCAGCCATGGCGACGAGCATCGCCGAGCATCAGTGCCACATATCATACATCTGACAATGCTCGGTGTTTGCAAAAAAGAAAGAAAGGAAGATGGGGGGAAAAAAACAACAGATACGCTACAGCATATTTTGAGGCTTCCGTGCATATGGCAGTGGCATTAAATGGTGGAGTAAATTTGGCATGTCTAAAAACTAGGATAATGATGATAAATGTGACAGCATGAAAACTAATTACAATTGTTTCACTGCATTTTCCAATAATGCCGCAAACGCTTCTATGAAAACTCATTTGAATCTTCCACAAGTCCAAAAGGCAGTCTTGCTCCAAAGCCATTTGGCACGTCCCCTCACCAGTTTACATTTCTAGCGGATTAGCAGAAGAGCTCAAAAATAATCATGCCAGATGTCTCCTTACATCCAGAGAAAGAGCCTCCCCGGTGGCCATTTTGTTTTTATCCTTTTCTTCTTTTTTTTTGCCATATCACTTTTAAGTGAAAACATTTTGGGGCCTTTAGACATGCTAAATCTCATGTCAAGATGTTGTGAATGCAAATTCGAGTCCTCTCATGTCTGTCAAGTTTTACAACATTACCAGATTTATTCATTACTGTTGTTTGTAGTGGTACTTGTCCGAGTAGAAACCCGAAATGTCTCTATTGTTGAAAATTGCGTAAAAATTAACTGGACAGTAGGCAGAAGAATGAACAGCAGAGAAATTAGTTTAAAGTGCTGAGAACTTTAATAGCATGTTCATTTTCATTACAGAGGGGCGTTGTCGCTTCTGTCACATTGTTAAATTAACTAATACGCTTTTACTGGACTTTTCTTCTTTGATTTATAATTTAAGGCTGTACAATTAACTGCCTTAAACGTTTTAGTGGACTAAAGTGAGTAGCTTACAGGAGAATGTAAACGACTGGACACTAAGCTTCTTTTCTTTTTAAACGTATTTCTTTTCTTAATCCCTGCAACGAAGGTTAGTTCAATATAGAGTTTAAGAACATCCTATTAAAGGAATATTTCAGGTACAATACAAATTAATTTCAATTGATAGCATATGAGGCATAATGTTGATTAAAATGTAAAAAGAAATAAAATGTGTGTGTGTGTGTGTGTGTGTGTTTTTTCACACTAAACTCATGTCATCATGTATATTGTTTGACTTGTAATTATGCTACTAAAACAGTTAGTATTTTCATTTTTATGGATTGGCCCTTATTCCCTTCCATTGTAAAGGCATCACTGTAATCCAAATTTTTGCTTTATTAAAAGAAAACAAGGGACAAGTAGAAATACATTTTTGTGCTAATCATCATTATGCCACAAGTGCTGCCAATTAAGCCTGTATTGAGACCCAATAATAATATAAATGAATGTCAGAGGCAACCTGACAACTTGTTCCACGGAGCACAGATTCCTCAGCTGACCCTCCACTAGCAAATAACGTCTTAGTGGGAAAATAAAGACACATGTCTCGTCGCCCCATGCATGAGAGTGCTACAGTGTTTGTGGGATGAGTGTTTTCAGCTTTAATGAGCTTGGCAGGAATGCTCTGTCTCCCACATGTCCCGGGCAGGGAGGGGGCCATCTTATTGCTGC
Organism: Tiaroga cobitis; assembly: GCA_030578255.1. NCBI lineage: Eukaryota > Metazoa > Chordata > Actinopteri > Cypriniformes > Leuciscidae > Tiaroga > Tiaroga cobitis. Next base: position 33,896,881 of record CM060603.1, read on the forward strand.
CACATGTTGAGGTCCCTCTCCAAGCGGTTCCTCCAGCCTGGTGTGGTCAACCAGTTCAAAGCAGCACAGCTCATTTGTTACACAACTTTATGTAACAATGAGCTGAAGCCTCTATGCGTCTGAGAGGAAAAAAGGGGGTAGGAAGCAACGTAGGAATGTGCACTCATCCTTCGTCTCTCCTCTTCTCCCTCTTTAATGTTAAATGAGACCTGGACTTTTCACTTATAGCCTCTGGTTTATCTGTTTTGGATGAAAATCTTAAATCCAGTGCCCCATTGCCACATTTTCCAGACAGCTCAGTAGTCATTTTCTCCCTTTTTTATTCATGGAAGCCCTTTTAGGAGGGTTTTAAACTCCAGTAATAGCACTTAAGTCGCTCTAAGAGATGAAAACTCTGCACACTGCACTTGATCATTGTCATGGTGGAAGCAGAGCGCCGTGCCACATATGGCAACAATCTGCCACACTAATCCAGCCAGAGATTAGATGACTTCGGGTTCGGGCTCCCTAGATCATGCACACTCCATCACATCTTTATGCACCATTTTTATGAGAAGAACATAGCCAGCAGCCTTAAGTGGTGGCTGACAGAATCATTTGCCAGTGGTGGGGAATCTACCTCCAGCAGTGTCATCTTAGGCCCAACATCATGAGTAACAACAGTTGTTGATTTGCAGGGTGCTGTAATTTAAGACCACATGGGTTCGAGTTTGGAAAAAAATGCATATGAGAGTTTGATCCCTCAGACTTAAAAGTGAATTATTGGCTTTGTGCATTGTAATTATTTTTCACCTGACAAAAAAAAAATCATATATATTTATATATACACACACTTAGAGACATATGTAGATTAGTTTGATATATATATATATATATATATATATATATATATATATATATATATATATATATATATATATATATATACACACACACACACTGAGACATACGTAGATTAGTTTGATGAGAATTTGATGATAAATTTTTTAATTTATTTTGAAATATTTACCTGATGAGCAGTTTGAGAAACTGTTGAGATCTTTGCGCAACATATATGAGATTACTGGGGAGTCTTTTCTTAGGAGAAACATCTGAAAAGCACATTCCATCTGAGAATCTCTCTGTTTATTCTCACTGCTGCCTATAAGAAACAACTTAGATATTAAAGAGATTTTATGTTATCAATGATTTTTTACAATTCATATTTTTCTAAAAACATTTATTTATTTATGAAATAACATCTTAGGAAAAAGTTGAGATAACACCTGAGATCTAAGTTTACTTGAGTGTATCTTATCTATCTATCTATCTATCTATCTATCTATCTATCTATCTATCTATCTATCTATCTATCTATCTATCTGTCTATCTGTCTATCTGTCTATCTGTCTGTCTGTCTGTCTGTCTGTCTGTCGAAATCAAGACCATCACACTGTCCTCAAACTGTATCCCCTTCCCTTCATCCTCCAGCCAGTGTGTCTGCTCTGGGCCAAAGTCCTGAGGGAGTCCTCAGCGCCTCTAATTTGGGCTCCCCCAGGGGGCTCCAAGCTCTGGGTAGCTGGGGCATATGCAATAATCTCCTTTTTACCGTTTAGAAGCTAATTTGGTAACATTACACCTGCCTCTGTGAGCCACCGCTTTGGCATGGTGTAGTTTGTGAGGCTTTTCCCTTTCTCTCTCTCCTCATTTTTTTTCATCTGTTGGTAAGTTTTGTAATGAGATTACCCCAAAGCCTAGCTCTGCTTTGTGTCACCCGGAATACTCTGAGATCCGGGATCAACCGAATCAAAGCGAGGAGTTCCAATCGGCGCAAGATGCAGCCCAGCCGACCTCGATTCGGCACATCCCCCCTGCCACCCAGACCCCACTCCTCATGTGACTTGGACAACCTCGTTCGCTATCACACATGACATTGTGTGCGAGCTTTGCATAGGAAATATCTTTGTCTTCTCTGTTGTGTTTGCTCGCCGGGAAGCTTCTTGCTGCTGTCTTTATCATGGCACCCGGTCTATATTTATTGTCTATATTTGTGTTATTTTACCCCAAAAATGGGTCAAATATTAAAACAGAAGGACAAGAAACAGTTCACTGCTTTGTCTGCTTCAGCTATGGTAAAACCCAGCATTTCCTTTTCTGTTTCTCTTTAATAATATTGGATTTCATACCGCAATTTTTGAGAGCTAGACAATGCTAAACAGCCCTTTATAGACGGCTGTGTACATGACTGATTCCAATAAAACATTGAGCCACACACCCAAAACAGCCCATCTACAACCACTCTCTTTGTTCTTCTAATTTGCTCCAAACCTAATGGCCTTGTGACTACAGACGCTGCAGCGCAGGAAAAATGCTACAAAATGGGAAAAAATGCTGAGAGGAAAAAAAAAGAGAGAGAGAGCTTCACAAGACAAAAAAAACTTCATTCCCAGAACATTGCCCATGATCCTCTCGGTGAACACATTAAGAAATAACATGTCAATATTTTGCCCTTCTCCACAAAATATGATTTTGATTAAAAGGTGTAAAGGTTAGGGTCATTGAGAGGGTGAGGATTAGTATTATAGGCTGTGTCTGAGGTTACCATAACAGTCTGGCTATTGGGACTAGTAATAACAACAGTAGTAATAATAATCACGGACTAATTGATTGAACTTTGTGTGCTTCCTAGCCAGAGAGTAGATATTTTGACAAGCCTAGAGCTCCCCTTGAAGTCTGTAGAATTAAAGCTAATATAATGAGGGATGCTTAGACCACTTGTTTGTAAGGATGAGGTTCTGATGATCATGGAAATTGCTTGTTGAATATCTTTTGTTTGCTAAAGTAATGAGTAGAAGAAGAAGAAGAAATACAGAAGAAATATTTGAACTTATTTCTTTCCCAAGAGTCTGAGAACTATGCATCCAGTCATGTTTAAAATAGACTAAAATATATGTTAGTGGGCCAAAATATTTATACTTACTTAAAAATCTCCTGCTCCATATTTTTCAATGGAGGACAACTGAGCATTTCATTATTAAAGAAACACTCGCCCTCATTTTGTCCTAAACCTGTATGACTTTTTTTCTGTAGAAGACAAAGGAAGATATTTTGAAAAATGTCTATGGGTTTGTTTTTGACAACCAGTGGGGTTCAACATAGTGCAGTGTTGGATCCCATTAACAGTTGAAGCATCCTTCAAAAAAAAAAAAAAAATCATATATATATATATATATATATACTGTATATTATGTGTGTTCCACTGGGAAAAAGGTTTGAATACATGTTTAAAATGACATGAGGGTGAGTTAATGATGACAGAATTTTCATTTTTGGGATGAACAAGCCAGACATACATTTAGCAATAATACAGTGTACACTGAACACTCTTTTTAATGTTTTAAAATGACTAAAATGAAATCACTCTACTTTTTTTACACTGGTTTCCTCCATGTCAATCACAACCGCTTATTTATAGCCCAAATCATCCATTTTCCTCGTAGCAGAGAATATGCGGCTCTCCACGTCGACTGCAGCCTCTCGGATAGAGAGGTAGGCTATGTTTGAAGAGTGCTTTTGTCACGCTGAAGAAAATCATGTTTGAAGTCTGGCCCCTGTCTTTCACACTTCTGATAAAGCCGTCGGGTTTAGCGTGTCTTCCGTGCAAAGCCCATGTCCTCCCCCTTTGTCTGACGCTCTCTTCCCCTTGCCTGCGCTCCCCCTGGCTCCCCTCTATTGTCTGCTCGCCTGTCACCATGCCCACATTACACTGTGTGGAGAATGGGCCCAAAGCCTTATCCCGAGGCTTCATGGGAGATGTAGTTGGGGGAATAGTTTTGTGGGTTATTTTCTTCCATTTGTTTTTGTGTTTGACCCTTGCTGTTGCTGTGTATATTTAGCCTTTTCTATGCTAGATTTTAGTTCAAATTAGATCATTTTTCATCATATGAAAACCATATACCGTGACGAACAATGAGGAAATGATATACAGGGTTTCATGAATAAGTTAAATGAGTTTATATTAAATGTACTAATAATTCCATGTCAAATATTGAGCATTTCGCTTCAAATGTCACATTTTTCATAAAGCAATTTGGCTTTTGTTTTCCCTCACATCTTCTCCTCCATTGTTAGCCATATAGCCATGTCTCTTAAGCACTCCACGCATATGCATGCACAGTATCGTATCAATGGAATATCTCAAACATTTTCAGAATACCAAATATTTAAACAGGCCAAACAAACAAGTGACCGGAGGGATTGTATTAGGGGGTTATTTCGCATAGTGTCCTATCAGCCCCCGCGATATTTTCATAAATTGGTATGCATGAACCACATGATCCCAGCATAAAGAGGGTGCCTGAACCTAGTCTCTTAAACTGTAGCAGGCATATATTACCAGGCTTAGAGCTTTGGCAAGCCCTGTGTTTCCCAAAATAGATTTTCAACAATACTCCACGAGGTTGCATTAAATAAATCTGCACTCAGCTAATCCTAAAAGCAGTTCATATGTCGTGGAGATACTCTCGCGCAGGACAAAGGCAGACACTCGGCTCGTCGCGCCTTCGTCAAAGGGACAGACACATTTAAATACAGATATTTAGAGAAAGGGGGTGGATGGGGCGCAAAAAAAATCCGCTTTTAATGTGACACAGAATTCGGCTAAAAAGCGAGAAAGAAAATCTCCATCAATGTGCTACAGTGCCGCACAGCAAAGCAGATTTTTCATATCAACCTATATCTTCCTCCCTCCCGCTCTTCCTCTCTCTTTCTGCTGCAGTCTATTTTTTAATCTAGACCCAAACACTTGCAGGAGGGGCCATTTCAAACATGTTGTAGATAACTGTTAATCACATTACTATTTTCCCACTTCCGTAAAACACCATAAATAGCGTACTGAGGTTCATCCCCTTCTTTTTTCCCCATTGAGAGAAAATTACGGTTGATGAATTGCTTCTGCCATGCATGTAGGCTAATGAAAGCCTGGCTCCTGGGCTTTCCTCAACAAAGGCTCACGATTTTTCCACTTTCCACTAAAATAAGAACCTGTTCCACTTTTAATTAATGGTTCTACTCTTCTTCGTTCAAAGGCTACGGCAGACTTTTAAATTGATTCCGGAGGTGAGCTTGCTCATTAGCACGGGGAAAAACAAAAGCATTGTTCTAGGATTGCAGGGGAGTAATTTGATCACACAGGTTTACAAAAGCTTTTAATTCTGATGTGATCTGCCAACTGAAATTACGTAACTCTACTGCTCGTAATTATAAATAGCCTACTCAAAACTCACGTCGACTCAAGTCATGATGTAGCCTACTCGGGAAGCTCTTCCGGCAGTTAATTATGAATGTATCTTAGTCGTGATGAAACAGAAGTAGCAACAGATCTTTTCTTCTGTATTGTGTGACGTAAATCTGAGTGTAATGGATCAGCAAATAAGAAAAAAATTAGGGCTGGGACTTGGTTTTATGATCCCAGTTGATTGGATGTCGAGATGTGGGCGTGGCACTCGGAAATTGGAGCTTGTGAGTATGGGGTTTAAGCAGACTAATGCTGCGTCCCAATTCGCCTACTTATACTACGCCCTAAAAGTATGTACTCTTTTTGTGAAGAAAAAGCACATACTTTTGAGTGTGTAGCAAAAGAGTAGGCAAGCTTTGGGACATACTACTTTGTCATCTTTAAAGGACAGATCTGTCGCGTGCATCCTGTCGCCGTAAACTGCCCTGTCAATCATCTCGTCACAGTTAAAATCCTTCATTCAATCTAATATAACTTCTTACCATTTCGGAGAGAATTGTTGTCGCACGTTCATCTGCCAGTCATGGGTCTTTCATGCCGAGACTCTCCTCATGTGTTTGGAATTTGAATATAATAATGCATTTAAAAGTTAATGGCTAAACGTATCTTTACAAAAGTTCACAATGCTGCAGATGCAATATAATGTGGACAACATTGAATAAATACATTTTCGTGAGGTTAGATACTGATAATTAACCACTCAAAAACCCCTTTATCTAAACCTCTCTACATAACCGTCGGACTCGCGCGTCCTCCATGTCTGTAGTTTTTGAACACTTTTCAGTCGTGTTTGTAGTTCTAACCGAATCCTCGTCCAACGCGCGATAGGTTGTGGGCAATATCAGCCTTTAGAGTGTGCAACGATCTGACCGGATATAGTAGTCCATCCGGCTCTCTTTTGGGACACTCATTTCAACATACTAGGATTTGGGACGTAGGCCTACTAGGCTAATTCTATTTTCGAATACTATTTAGGACAGATAGTATGCGAATTGGGACGCAGCATAAATGATTGGAGAAGTGCTGCATATGGCAGCAGAGAGAAGTCAGACTTTTTCATTGGAAGATTCAGCCATTACATTTTGAGTTTGTAAATATGTAATTTAGGTGTGTGTGTGTGTGTGTGTGTGTGTGTATATATATATATATATATATACACGTGTGTGTGTGTGTGTGTGTGTGTGTGTGTGTATATATACACACGTGTGTGTGTGTGTGTGTGTGTGTGTGTGGGTGTGTGTGTGTGTGTATATATATATACACACACACACACACACACTGCCTTTCTAAAGTTTGGAATCGGTGAGATTTTTTATGCTTTTAAAAACAAGTCTCTTTTCTCTATTCATCAAAGAATCCTGAAAAAATTAAATAGTACACAACTGTTTTCAACATTAATAATAATAATTAATGTTTCTTAAGCATCAAATCGACATATTAGAATGATTTTTGAAGGATCATATCATGTGACACTGAAGACTGGAGTAACTCAGCTTTGCATCACAGGCATAAATTACATTTTAAAATAGATTTAAATAGAAAACAGTTCATTTAAATTTTAACAATATTACAGTTTTTTGTTGTTGTTGTATTTTTAATCAAACAAGTGCAGCCTTGGTGAGCATAAGAGACTTAAAAAAAAAAAAAAACATTTAAAATCTTTCCCAACTGATCCCAACCTTTTGAATGGCAGTGTCTGTGCGTGTATACTGTATACACACACACACACACACACACACACACACACACATATTTATACATATGTATACGTATATATATATATATATATATATATATATATATATATATATATATATATATATATATATATATATATATATATATATATATATATATATATATATATACATTTTACAAGAAAATACCGTTTCATATTTTGTACTTCAAAATTTCCTGATTAATTCAATGTGTTACTTGCTGTTTCGTAATTGTTTGTGAAAATTACTAGACATTTTTGAGTGCAAATTGTTTCTACACCAAAAAATGTTCAATGTAGGGTGAATTTTCATTTTATGCCAATTTAAAGCAAACGTGTGGGCTATTAGCAAAACCTCTACCATAAAGTATTTCTAATCTGAACAGACAGTCCCAAATAAAGCCTAACCACTCCTTAATGTAAATGACAACAGTGAAGGCAATCTTTGCATGCTTCATAGACAGCTAGCATTGTGTTTGTTCATCGGTGTGACTGATGTTTGCTTTTGGATCAGTTGTCCACACTCGGCTAACAATTAGCATACATCTGCTGCAGACAGCATGCAGCCTTGCCTTATGTACACTGCTATCAAGACCCCTTGCAGGCAGCTCGGTGCTGTAGTGTGCAAACACGTGTCTGCTTGACTGGATGCTAGCCACCCTACCGAGTGACCCTGAAAGCAGAGTCAAGTGCATCAGGCTTCTAATTGGTGAGCAATTATGCATGTCAACAATTTAATTACACAGTGTTTAGGTGGGACTTAGCCTTGATTACCAGCAACTTCACAGAATCCTTTTTTGACATCAAACTCCACCTTTCCTAATCAAGCAGTTTAACCAGAGCAATAGAACATTATTTGGTCATAACTCTTTTTGCACTGCATATTTTTCCAGATTAGACTACAAACCTTACATTTTTGACATCACAAATTAAGTGTTTGTCTTTTAAAGGGATAGTTCACTAAAAAAATTTACTCCATCATTTTCTCCATGAGGGATAGTGAAAATTCTTTCATTAGTTACCCACCCACATGTCATTCCAAACCAGTAAGACTTTCGTTCATCTTCGGAACACAAATGAAGATCTCTATCCCTCCATTGACAGCTATGCAACTACCATTATTACACTTCAAAAAGTTCATAAAAAGATAGAAAAACTTTTTCAGTAGAGACATGATCGCTTTATATGATGAACAGGTTGAATTTAGGCTTTTATTCACATTTAAACATTCATCATCTCACACAGCATTTGTGGTAAACGGAAGCTCAAGTATGTTTGCTTGACGTGCGAGAACCAATGAGGTTTATTCACGTGTTTTACGCAGCACGTTTGAGCTTCCACAAGAACCAATGATGTTCATTCTCGTGCTAGGCAGCACCTTTGAGCTTCCGCAAGAACCTATAGACCTTATTTACAGCAGCGCCATCTTTGGGAATGATGGGAATGAAAGCGAGGCTGTGAGGGATATAGACATACATCTCTTCATTGGTTGTACTGTTATTTATGTGTTTTTGTATTGTTCTGATGACGAAACACTGCAAAAATATCTTTCCAAAAAATTTCAGTAGACAAAAAACTCTAAACAACATGAGCTGTGGAAAACAAGTGATCTAGGAGCTTTATACAGCTTTTTACAACTATCTCTCACAGCCTCACTATCATATCATGGCGTTGCTCTGAATAAGGTTTATGAAGTTCTCGTGCATCAAGCAGGTTCGGTTGAGCTTCTGTTTATGTTCGCTGATCAATGTTTAAATGTGAATAAAAGCCTAAATTAAATCTGTTCATCATATACAGCAATTGTGTTTCTTCAGAATTGTGTTTCTTCTAAACCGTTCAATTCATATGGATCTATGAACTTTTTGAAGTGTCAGAGTGGGTAATTGCGTAGCTGTCAATGGAGCGACAGAAAGATTTGATTTCATCAAAAAGATCTTAATTGTGTTCCAAAGATGTATGAAAGTCTTACGGATTTGGAATGACATGAAGGTGCAATTAATGACAGAATTTAAAAGACCCTTTAAAAACCCTTTAAAAGAAATAGGCTACCTAAATATCCTTTGGAGAAGTGCAAAGAGTCTGATTGGTGACCTGGGATCTGTTATGACCAATGGAGAAATGGTCCCCCTGTTGGGTGTTCACTTTAGGAGTGATCTGGCATTTGTGTTATTAGCTGTCAGAATGAATACGGGCTGATGCTGAACAGACGCTGTGCTGAAGCAGTGGCGGAAGTGGCACTTTAGCACTGTGGCTGATTTCATAGCGATTAGTGCAAATCACCCAGCACTTAACGTTATTGCCCAGAAGGGCTAATAGCAGCTTGACACCTCGTGTAAAATTTGCGATGTGCCACTTGCCCAAGTTTATTATGATATTTTTTTTTGTGGTAAAATTTGATAAGAACCCCAGTCACAAATTATACGCGTCAGTGTGTAAAAAAAAAAATAGGCAGGCGGTTTGTTTGGAATAAAGTTCTAAGCTGTAGAATGGGAGTATTTAGGGGTTTACAGGGAAACGTTGGTGGCGCCCTCCCTAAACCCCCCCCCCCCCAGTATACAGAGGCTTTGCATGCCACAGAAGCTGCTGTCGCCATGGTGACAAGCCACTTCAGTTCAATCAGTGCCCAGTGTTAACAAGCTTTGAATCAAACTGAATTTGAAAGAATAGAAGCATTTAACTGTTGGGTTTATGGGTCACAATAATTACTGTATGTTTGATGGACATTGTGAATTATGATGAATAAATAATTATATTGTAATTATTTTCTGGTAAGGTTAACGTTACTGTTTTTTTTATTGTTCGAGGTCCAGATCCATATGATCCAATTGTAATAATCCTTCTTTTTATAAATAAAATAAAACTTATTATCCTTTGAAATTCCTTTAGTGGTCCTCTGACGTAATGAGAACTTAGTAGGCAGTTATGAAATGCAAATTTTCTTATTTAAAAAATAATAGAAAATCTGAATGGTTTGATTGGATGAAGTCAATTTGAAAACACTGAACCAAACTGAATACGTTAGGTGTTACCGACAAAATGAATTTTAAGGGTTGGATCCAGGAAATGGCTTCTTATGGTATGAATGTAAATTGTGAAAACTGCATTTATTACTTTTTATATCTGGGGAGACCAAGGTTCTTTTATGGATGAAGTCAATTATCAAGTTACATTTTTGTTTATCATTTTATTAGGAAAGGTCTTCAAGTAGGGCTGCACGATATTGAAGAAAAAACAATATAACTCTTTAAATAATGTGATATTCGATATGTGATCCCATAATGCTTTAAGTGTATAAAATAAAATTTAATTATATTTAAAAGCTGGAAATGAACCAACATACATGTTTTACTTTCCTTTTGTGAGAAGAAAGCATCCCTACAACTTCTAAAAATGAACAGCAATGTTTTACTGTAGCATTACAAGTATCATTTTAACGTCAGTGTAAACCAGGGGGGATTAGGGTTTCAGGTAGGCCTACATTAGGTTTATTTAACGACAGAAATTGAATAATCAAATGTACAAATAAAACATGACTTAGTCTTCACTGTATGAATTAAAAATATATACTGATTCTAATTAAAACTACAAAAGTCATTCAGTAGTGAGTGATTTTCTCTTTGTCTTTTGTTGTTTGATTAACATTAAGCACACAGACAGAAGCAGGTGTATTAGGCTGTTGTCACTTTAAGAGCTGCACGGATCCAATATGTTTCACACACGCTTTCTTTCTCAACTTAAGGCATAACTGACTGTTTACGCGAATTCTCACCAAGATAGGCATTTTGACATCATTTTGTCTGTGTATGACCATATAAGCTGCAGAAGATAACTGAATTTGCGATCACACGTTATCTGAGACGCAGCTTTCTGTGTGCGTGAGTACTTCGCTTATTGCATTTAATAACATTAACCATGTCACACGTATGTAACGGCCATGTGTCCAGTCTACTCTCTGCTGTCTGCGTCAACCTAAAACTTGGACTTTTTGTAATCTTTTGGAGTGTTAAAATTCATGCAGTTATCGCAAGCCGCTGCGATATCCATATCGTGATATATACATTTCCCATTTGCGATATTTCGATATATCTTGCAGCCCTATCGATATCATACTTCAAGCTATTAAATAGGCTTTTGGGTCTCTCTTCAGGTCCCCAAACAGATCACAAGGGCTAGTGGTGTTTAAAGAACGCCAAGCTCGAAGGTCGAAACGACGAGGCCAATACAGTGAGAAGAAAAAGAACGGCCAGAAAAAAAACTACATTCCCGAAGGATGTGACGTGCAGACTGTAATAGTCTCAAACTGTCACAGTGTTTGCGAACACCCGACAGCCTCCGAAGATATAGGAATATCCTCTCCCCTGCCTCCGACAGCCAACGTCTGTCTCCATCAATCAAGTGGAGTTAATTTAAAAGCATAAGCTACTTAATTAAAGGAGGTTAGTTGAGCACTGAAATCAAATTCCTGAAATGAGTTTTAATGTCCTCATATTCCCCAGCTCATAGGATGCCCCATCCTCATCACCTTTCGAATGGTAGAATAATATTCATCGCCTTCGTTTTCCACGTTGTCATAAAACACATAGGCTGCAAAGAGCATTCGCTAAAAGGCCGAGAGATGTTAATGTGGTCTCAGCAGGCAAAATGCCCTTCTCTCTTATCGCCGTCCTCTCTTTCCTTCCCTCTCTCCATCCATGCCCCGCATCCCTGATGGGAAGCGCAGGACGAGATGAGAGGACGCGAAAGCGAGAGAGCGAGCGAGATCGTAGCATTAAGTAAATAATTTGTATGATAATTCATTACAGTGGCGTCTTTTTTAACTTTAATTGGTCTAAATGAAGAGACATTTCACACCATTTAGATAAAAAAAGAAAAAGGAGGCCAGCATAATGAAAAGGGGGCCTGGCTATCGGACTTCAGAGGTTTGCTCTAAATGAAAATGTAATTGCAGGCGGAATGGTACAAGAGGAGTCGACCCAGCGCAGCAGATCGGGGGTATCTTCAGACAGCCGCGCAAAAGCTAATGACTGAGCAATTTGGAACATTTACTCACCCCAAAGACTCTCATTAAGTCAATCACAGGCTTAGCCGAAGCCCACTCACAGCGGCGGAGGGAACCCTATGCGTTTATTCCGACATCAATCAGGAAGGCCGTCTCTCTCTCTAGCTTTCAGTGTCTCTCTCCGCGTCTCACTCTCTAAAGCTCTCTCTCCCTCCTCCTCCTGCTAGTCGGCAGGAAAAAAGAGAGGCCCAAGTAATTTATTCGGGATCTTTGAGAGGATAATGGCCAATTATTTGTTTATAACACTGGTTAAATTTTCATTAGGCAGATTAATGGAATATCATGTACTGTCAACAGTGGACCGAGGGGTGGTGTGTCAGAGATAAACGCCCCAGCAGATGATGTCGCTCTGTGGGTAAATTGGTTTTTCCCACTCCCCTGTCTCTGCTTCTCCATATGGAAATGTAAAAGGTGGATGAGGTGGACGGCAAGGAGATGACAGAATATGGAATTGTGGATATACTGAGAGAAGTGTGTGAGCACTCCAGGCAGAATAGTCTTTTTATACATTTATATATATGGTCTTTTTCAGATTTTCTGTCACTGTTTAGATCATAAAAGTTTCTAGCATGTCTGAATTTTTAGAGCTCGATTCATTTATGGAAAATGTGTCTCGGGAACACGGGGCAAGTTCTTTTTGAACAAGTTATACAGTGCGAGAATGCGGATATAAGCCTTCTTTTACAGTTTTCAATTTCAACTCCAACACTTCTAATGGTTCAACTGCATTGGAGATACAGTTCTCGCTTCGCTTTCTATCGGGCCGAGATGTTGGCACCATTTAAATGATTCATTTCAACAGTTTAAACTTTCAGATGGGCTCATAAATAGATTCATGGAGTCATAAATAGAGCTTTTCGAGTGGTGACACGAGGGGGACAGCATAATCTGACATTATGCAGCCGACTCTATTTCTGTAAATGACAGCCTTCAATGAAGCGACTGCTACAAGTAAAGGCAATGGGACACATTCTGACCCCCTCAGACTGATAGGATGATAAATACTGGTTTGAACCTGAAGTCAAAGGTTCATAAACAGCCACTTGAAACGTATCTAAGAATTCCTATTTTCTGCATATTGGAGTGTTATACTGCCAGAAGCACATTTATATACACACAAATCCAGATATTATTTGCAGGCTTTTAATGCGTCAAAGAAAAGTTCTAAGTAGTGTTTAAGTAAATCATGGGGTATTAATATTTAGAAAATTATTTGGCAAATTCACTAAATAGTAGCACCATTGATGCATGGTATTTCACCACAGTAACTTGAGACTCATTCATTATAAGCACCCTTAATCCAATTTACAGTCAGTATGAAATGAAAATTCACCCCATCTATATTCTAAATGCATGTTATTGATCTTGTTGTGAATGGTTCATCCACGCATAGCATCTTTATTTTCAGTCTGCTTAAATTCTGGACCTGTCTTATAAATGACTGTAAGCTCACATTTAGAGATGCCTCCATCCAACCAACAACCAATGGATTGAACCAAGTCCCTGCCCTACAATGTTTTTCTTTGGGATAATCTGTTTCCCTCGGATGTACATCACAATATGGGAGAAGAATATTGGAGACTTTTGTAGTGTTAATGGCAGCAGTAAGTCATCACAAAATTGAGAAGAGTATTATAACTAGTCATATATCTAAATGTGTGGTGTTGAAAAGCACAATTCTGACATTTTAAAAAGCGTCCCCACATGGATTGTAACAGTAGGCCTATAGTGATGCTAACAGTCTCAGCAAAGACAACCAAATTGGAGTAGTCTGCTGCAGCCTCTGAGTCTGCAACCTTAGAATATGTGCGGCATTCAAATTGTACTCTGTAGATTTTGTGGCCGTGTTACATGATTTACGTAATTCCTTTTAATGAATCAGACACTAAAACAACACAAGCAAACAGGGCCATCAGAAGGCGCATTACATTTTATATTGACTTGAATCTTGTCCTAAAAAAAATACCATAAAAAAAGTTATGTTGGGTTTTTTTAGACTAAAATACATAGTCTTTAAATAAATATGTCTTATAAAATGCATTTTAAAATAAGGTAGGATAAGTAACGACACCAAAAATGATCATCAAAGTGGTAAGAGGAAGTGAGCCGACACAGGAGCCTAAAAAAATGGGAGAACAAGTCAAGCATGTTGCCCCCTCCTCTCTGTCACCATCCATATCACCGTGGACAAATTGTCCTGATCTCCCTTTCACACATGCCTCCTCCACATCTAAATATTCATCCATCACTTTCCCTTAGTCTAGTATCACCCTCCTTAAAAGCCTGTGGGGAAAACTGAACGGCCAGCTCCACCCAATCAAAACAATCGCTCGGCGAGAGGTGGGGGTTATCGAGGGGCGAGCTATCTGTAGCTAGGGCTACGGGTTGCTGGCAGGACACAGGGTCCATTTAATTAGGCCTGCTGCTTCCCTCTGGTGTGAAAGACTCTCAGACCACTTTGATTCGCCATTGCTCTCCCAGCAGGAAGTGCCTGGTGATAATTGACACAGGATTTCCTTGTTAACCAGCCACAGACTGGCTGGATTAAAGTGACAGAGATCTCCAGAAGAAAGTGGGGAGTAGATAAGGGAGGGGTTGTTGAGGTGAAAGCGCTCGCTGAAGGTAGGGGAAATGGTGCGAGGGGGGTGAGCGAAGCAGCTATTTACCTCTCTTGAGAAACTAGAGAGGAAATCGCAATAACAGACTTGTGTGTGGGTCCCGGCGTGAGTTGTAGCTCCTACTTATCTTGGCCATTTCAGCTTGGCTGATCAAAGATTGGCTCCCTCAGAATAACCTGGACCCTGGGTTGAGTACATGCTTCCACGCTTTGGGTTTTTTGGCAAATTATCATTCCCTCCTTACCTGCCCCCCATACACCCCCCCCCCCCCCCCCCCCCCCCCCCTCTCTACTGTGGTATTACTGTTTATAGAGGGCTAGAGAGGTAATCTCCTTTCATTCAGACAATTATGCACTATCGTGAAATGAAAGCACATTTGCAAATGACGTAATTTTCGCCTATTTGTACCAACTAGGTTATGAGCCCTGACAAAAGTACTATCATACAGAGAGAGAGGATAAAAACTCATTCGGCCGTGGACAAACATGAGGTTTCCACAGCACCTAATCCATATTATTTATTTCCACATTTTCACCTTCCTTATCCACACAGCTCACACACACACACACACACACACTCAGTCACTCACTCTGTGCTACCAAGTGTCCAGATTTAGGCTGAAATGGAAAACTAAATATCCAAGAAATCAGGGCACCAGAGTCTGCATCTGGCATGACTATATACAGTCATACAGACATTGAAGTCTCTAATTTACATCATTAATTGTAAAGATAAATTCAGTACATTTCACTGATACTTGAATACGACTGTACCAACAAAAAAAACATTAACATATTGCTGTGAAGAGATGCAATTACATGCATGCAATATTTTAATGAATCTTTATTGAAACAAATAGATCACATTGCTTTATATCCATTTTTAAAGTTATGTTTGCTATTAAAACTTGGGTAAAATCATCTTTCATATGCAGTAATGGTAACAAAATTATTCATTTTGTTTTAATTTAAATATTCAAAAATAATAGATCTGTGAGTTTAAAATTCAACTTGCCAGCACTATTTTAGTTAACTTCATTAGTTTTCATCAAAGAATCCTGAAAAAAAGACAATAGCACTGTTTTTACTGTATTTTTTAACAAATAAATGCAGCCTTAGTAAGCACTCTGTGAGCAGCCTTAGAGACTTTTCAAAAACATGAAAAAATGGTATTGTAAATACACTATTATAATATTGTATAGACTATTATGATGTTATTATAAGGTATTTTAGATCTTTTTTCCAATAAGCCTCTTTTTCATTGGCAGCATGATGAATAATCTGAGTGTGACATTACTGTCCTGTGGTGGAATCCATCAGGAGGACTAGCATTGACCTCATCTGACCTTCACTTCCTCCATCTCCATCTGCCCAGAGGTCAGCAGTACATGATCACACATGAGAGAAATATCAAGTGAGTGACTGGACGTATGATTTTGGCCTTGTGAGACAGATACATCTGTAACTATCTCTGTTTACACAACAGAGTACAATAAAAGTCTACAAGAACATTGAATTGCATTAGCATAAGTTAATGCTAACTGTCATTCTAAGCACATGGGCAGTAGGACATTTATAAGGTGCTGTAGGCTATATGTCTTTTCAACCAATCACAGTTTTTTTTTCCAGCATGTATAGGGGTGGGAAAATGTAAAGTCAGTGTCCCTACAATAACAGACCGGCATTTCACATGATGTAAAAAAAACTCTGATGTTCACAGAATGTGTCTGTGAAGTTTCAGCTCAAAATACAGGACAGATTTTTTATTATAGCGTGTCAAAGTTGCCCCTCTTTGGGTGTGAGGGAAAAAGCTCCGTTTTATGTGTGTGTCCCTTTAAATCCAAATGAGCTGCTGCTCCCTGCCCCCGTTCAGAGACGGTCGATCCTTTGCATGAGCTTGGATATGGGAACAACATAACAGCCGAATTTCTCTCAGGCAAAATGTCAATAATACCCAGTAGCGGAGTGCAGCCTTACATGTTTGAACCGGAGTCAGACAGAGACATAGAGACTCAGGAAGAGGCTGCGACTGTAACTGTTACACGGACGTTTTTGAATGGTTAGTGGATAGCCTACGTTACATTTAACAGTTATGTAACTTAGTTGTTGTGGAGTTAACGTTACGTTGATAATTTAATCGACTAGCCTGTACCGTCATGTTAATCTGTTGTATAGATGCTCGTGTGGGAACTGTATTAGGATGCCCACAGAGGCAAAAAATATATGCTGCATGCGCATGGAGATAGAACAGGTAACGTTATCGTTTATTTTACGATTATAATGTCGGATTGCTGCTTCTCACTACGGCGGGATCTAGTGCACCTCGTCACCAGTCGTGGCCGGGGTTTCGGAAATCTGAAACGACTTGTTCTGAGAGATAGATATGATAATGACAGGAATTAAAGTTCTCCGGATTTCCGTTAATTGCAGCGAGTCTACGACGGATTTCCGTCAATTGCAGGGTTCCCACTTGTCCTTATGTCTTAAATTCACTTTTCAGAATTGTAAGGCCGTAATCAAATATTGTAATAAATATCTTAATTTCAGTTTGAATGGGTCTTAAAGGGTTAGTTCACCCAGAAATGCTGTCAGTAATCACTCGCCCTCATGTTGTTCCAAGTTCCAACCCTGTAAGACTTTCGTTCGTGAGCCTACGTTCTGACGTACAACCCAGAAGCGCTGCGCTGTTCCACTCCATGAACTCACTCAGAGGCCCACAGAAGAAAATGAATAGTTGAATAAAGTTTTTTTTTTGCGCACAGAAAGTATTCTCGTCACTTGATAAACTTAAAGTCCCTGTAAAGGCAATTCTAAAAAAATTCTAAACCCATTATAAATGTTAGAAATGTATTGCTAAAACATATTACAAAGACTGTGAACTGTGAATTAACGTTACTGCATTGTGGAGTTAGACCGTTAAACAGTTTTTCACCATTGCTATTTTCCGGATTTTTTTGGGCGGGGCTAAAACGGGGTTTGATGACGCACTGGAGCCCCTGAGCTCGTGGACACGCCCCTACTTGATGACGCACTGAGGCTGGCCCCTCCCCTAACAATAGAGCACATTCGCATCAGTTTGGCGCTCAATCGCGAGTTACTGTCAGTACTATAATGGCGCTTTTCCACTACACAGTACCAGCTCGCCTCGGCTCGGCTCGACTCGACTCGACTCGCCTTTGTTTGCTTTTCCACTGTGTAAAAGTTGTACCTGTACCTGCTTTCGGGTACTTTTTTTCGTACCACCTCCGGCGAGGTTCTAAGCGAGCTAAGGCGATACTAAAATGTGACGTGAAAACAATGCCGACTGCTGATTGGTCACAGAGAATCTGCGTCATCATTGCACGCGCCAGATGGAGTATCCAGAATAAATAACCCCGCCATTTTTAAATAGTTTGGCCAGAGTTACTAAACTTACTACTATTATTATGGCAACTCGGAAGAATACGCCGTGGTCAAACGAGGAGGTGCAGACTTTCCTTTGTTTGGTTGCCGAAGAGAGGATCCAGCGAGAGCTTGATGGGGCAACGAGGAACGAAAGGCGTCGCTATGACGACCGGGTACTATTTGTGGCGGTACTGTCTGCAATGGAAAACGGAGCGAAAAGCGAGCCGAGTCGAGGCGAGCCAAGGCGAGTCGAGTCGAGTCGAGCTGGTACTGGTAATGGAAAAGCGCCATTAGTTACTACAGCCCAGTAGCGGAGTGGCAATCGGGAGAGTCGGGAGTTTTCCCGGTGGGCCGGTAGTGTTTCGAGGCCGCGAGGGCCGGTCTGATAAAATGTATTTATTGGAAGCTCGCCATGCGCACTTGGGGCCCAAGTGAGGGAAGAAAACTTTTTTTTATGAATATTATCTAAAACGAAACGTAGTTTTGCACTAAGCTTTAGTGGCGTAGGTCGTAGGGTGTGAGCCTGAGATATTAGAGTGCAGCTTTTGATGCGCTCGACGCGAGTTCGAATCCGCCTTTTGCCGAACTCTCTCTTCTCCCTTTTCCCAACACATATGTAAAGATGTAAAATTTATAACCTAACATTAAGGTCTCTAGCGTTATATTTTGCCAACGAACTAAAATTGAAACCATGATATGGCTTTGTGCATTTATAAAACAGCACAAGACGTTTAGAATAGCATCCTGTTTGCGCTGCGTGATTACTTGCTCACGCGATCAGCATGGTGTTTTCTCCTAAATAAAAGCTCAAGGGTTTATAGTGAAGAAATTAGGACAAAAGTATTTTAATTTTCCTATATTATAGTGTAATGTAGGCTAAAATATACTTTTGAAATGTTCATTTTCATTTACATATAGTACATTTATAGGCTAAATGGATTTTACGTCATAGGAATAATGATATAAATCATTATTACATTATTATAATAATTGTTTGGCATCCCAAAACACCATTGATAATGTAATGCAGACTGAGACTCTCATAACTAAAAAGATGTTTGAGCCCTCTTTAAATCAATGCTTTTTCTTTGTTCAACGAGCAGTTCATGGGTTGAAGCTCTTAATTTTGATCTCTCAGAGAGCACGAGATTGATGCATTTAACCTTAAAATGTACAAAATTGTCTTGCGGGGGAGCATGCCCCCGATCCCCCCTAGAGGCACAGAGTCCACCCAACATAGTTTCACAAATTTCTATGGGAAAGAACGACCATTTATAAACTTTACTCCAGCATAGTACAACAAAGTTCCCTTTAAATCAGTAAAACGGTAAATGCTAGCCTATATTAAAATCCTGCCGGCGACGAGGGCCGGTGGTGTATGAAATTTCCCGGTAGATTTTTTGGTCCCACTCCGCCCCTGCTACAGCCTAACGTTACAGTTTGCTAGCTAGCTATGCTTTCGGCACGGAAATGCGTAGGCTACTACCTGGATGCGATCATGTACAAAACAGATCGGTGTCTTTATTTAAATTTCCTAAAAACGATCACATCAAGAAGAGGTGGATTAATTTTGTGAAGAGCCACCTTGATGGAGAGCTGAGGATCACTGCTGTAGTGATTATTTTACACAGGATAGTTTTATAAACTGTCGTCTGAGACAACTGGGATTCACTGATAATCCGCTGTTACTGGTGAATGGGGCCAAACCGACTATCTCCCGCCTCGGCCTTCATTTCCCCGTCCCGAGTGGGCGTGCTTTCAGCGCAGCCAGCGGACACACCCCCAGCGTTTGAGAGCAGAGAATAATGCTCACTTTTTCAAGATTTTTATAGCTTATTTGATGTACTTGCCGGCTTTTTTTATCATTCAAATTTGGCTAGGTGGCTAATAAAATTTTTTTCTGTGGTGTGTGACAAACTCAGAACACATACTTAATTTTGACTTTACAGGGACTTTAAAGGGTTAGTTCACCCAAAAATTATGTCATTAATGACTCACCCTCATGTTGTTCCAAGCCCGTAAGACCCATTCATCTTCGGAACACAGTTTAAGATATTTTAGATTTAGTCCTAGAGCTTTCTGTCCCTACATTGAAAATGTATAGGCCTACACGGTATACTGTCCTTGTCCAGAAAGGAAATAAAGACATCATCAAAGTAGTCCATGTGACATCAGTGGGTTAGTTACATTTTTTTGAAGCATCGAAAATACATTTTGGTCCAAAAATAACAAAAACTACGACTTTATTCAGTATTGTATTGTCTTCCGGTTCTGTTGTCAAGCCGCGTTCAGTGACGCTGATGACGTAAGACGCTGGTGACATGTTATCTGGTGCACCCGAGCTTCGTTTACAGTCTGAGGGAGACGCACGCTGTAAACAAAACAATCTTCGGATTTCGACACAGAGGAAGACTTGCATTTTTTTGCCCAGCCATATTTATTTGAACACGAATACACGGACGCACCAGATACACGTCAGCAGCGTTTACGTCATCAGCGTCACTGCGGACTCATGAACGCGGTTTCACAACAGAACCGGAAGACAATACAATGCTGAAAAAAGTTGTAGTTTTTGTTATTTTTGGACCAAAATGTATTTTCAATGCTTCAAAAAATTCTAACTAACCCACTGATGTCACATGGACTACTTTAATGATGTCTTTATTTCCTTTCTGGACAAGGACAGTATACCGTGTATACATTTTCAATGGAGGGACAGAATAGCCTGGTACTTAAAACCAGACCATTCTCAGTTGTAACTGAGTTATGGTCTGGCAAAGTGACATAGACAAATCATTTCCAGAACGGCGTCACCAACGGACATCGCGGGTAGACCTAAAACCAATCAGAGCGATGAAGGAGATGACGTATGCAGAGCGGCAGAGAAACATCTCCGAGTGTTGTTCTTTGCTCGGTTTTTTACAAAAAGGAAACGTTCAAATCTCTTAAAACAGACGCGATAGCTGATTCGAACGAGTGATGTTCGATGGCGGCATCCATCTTTGTAATGTAGGCTTCAAAATCCCAGCGCTGTCCTCATCGTGTAAAGCCCGCCCCAACGTTTCTGATTGGTGCCTCGATTTCGATGGATTGGAAATGAGCTTGAATGAGCTCTTTGCCAGACTAACTTTCAGAGCAAATCTAAATTTGCCGGAAGTTGTCTGGGTTTTCCCAGGCTAGGGACAGAAAGCTCTTGGACTAAATCTAAAATATCTTAAACTGTGTTCCGAAGATGAACGGACGTCTTACGGGCTTGGAAAGACATGAGGGTGAGTCATTAATGACAAAATTTTCATTTTTGGGTGAACTAACCCTTTAAGGTTGAGCCACTGTATTCACTTGGACTACTTTAACAATGTCTTTACTAACTTTTCTGGAATAGCAGATATCGATTACCTAGCAGCCTATGAAGGAGTAAGCTAGCTCTCAGATTTAATCAAAAATATCTTAATTTGTGTTCCGAAGATGAACGAAATTTGTGTCCCGAAATTTTACGGGATTGGAACAACGTGAAGGTGAGTAATTACTGACAGAATTTTAATTTTTGGGTGAACTAACCCTTTACATTAAGGAAAGATGAGGTGTATTCACCCTGCTGAGGGGGATGTGATCAAAGCCTGGAGTGTAGTGAACGTGCCTATAGAGAGAAATGCACATTTTATACGGATTACATAGGAGAGTAGTCTCTTTCTATTTGTTTTGAATTGTTTTGCATAAAAGTAGACATTTCAAGCTTTATACATATATATATATATATATATATATATATATATATATATATATATATATATATATATATATATATATATATATATATATATATATATATATATATATATCATGCTTGTGAAGTAGCCTATACGCTGAGTTTCGGTTTATTTATGAGACACGCTCCAGTTCATGTGCCTGATTATATTGTCTGCTATATTTGCTTCTCATTTATTAAATCTAGGCAATTGGTTGATGAAACATCGATTAAAATTAAGATACAATTTATACAAAACAAAATTCACTTTAAAGAAAGGCTTTATACAAAACAAAACTTAATGAAGTAGTCAAATTCATGTCTGACCCACTCCATATGTCTCCCGATATATTGCGTATCTAATGATCCTATCTCACTCATGAGTCATGCTGTTCACTTTTCATATAATCAACATAGATTAAATAAAAAAATAACATTATATTATTTATTTATAATGGCTAGGTTAAAAACAGATATTATATTATGTATAGTTTGTGATATTAGCTCACTTGTGATATTAGCTCACTAAAGTGTTTCCAATTTGGTTGGCCATATGCATCAAATGTTCACCCAACAGTCCATTGACGTCTGATGCTGAGACTATAACAAATGAGACCTTAATTGTAAAGTGTAATAAAACAACAACTTAAGTTTTCATGGGAAATTTCTTTTGTTGAAAGATTAACAAGAACATGTTGTCCAGATATATTAGGTAAGTTGTCACAATGACTCTTGAAATCGATATATACAAAACCTTATAGTTACTGAGAAAACTTTCCCTCATGAATGACTAAAACTAAATATAAAGCTTTTTCCAAATATCACCAGTAAGCAAACTTTCAGCAAATACAAAATAATGTTCACATTAACTAACTTTTTAATAACATTTAAGCACATTTCTAGATTAAAAACATTTTATTTAAGTGCAGTGTTCCTCTTTCACAGGCCAGAGAAACTTTACACTGCTGTTGTGAGACTGTTATCAGCGCTCATGTCGGCAGGAACTGCATCTAAACCCTGCTGTAAGACTTCAATATGTGAGTATTAACACGCTTCAGGGTGCTTGACTTCTGTATCCGGAATTGCTTTCTAGCAGAGAGTGAGAAAGGCGAGACAGAGGGTTAGAGATTTGCTGTTCTCTCAGACCAAAGTAAATATGATAGGCAGGAAAAGCAATCATATAACCAACATATGCTCCCCTATCGAGAAAACACAGGAGTCTAGATTAAGATTTTGTCATGAGTGAAATCATTGCTGTTTAATTGAATCGTGCTACAGATAAACTCCTTGGTCGAGCCCTCTCCCGATGGCTAGGTCGTGATAAACAACTTCAATCAGAGTGCTATAGAGTCACACACTAGCTCTCTTGACTTTTCCACTGATCTTTATTCTGTGAAACTAGAGGAGATTGTGTGTGTGTGTGTGTGTGTGTGTGTGTGTGTACGTGTGCGCCCTGAGGTTGATGCTGTAGGACTGCGCTATTTTAAATGTTTTAGGCCTTTTCTTCATAGTTTTGATCATGCATAGATGTCCCAATGTGAAGTTTATTTACAAAAACCTCTGAGATAAGGGGTTTTCGCACCAGAGGAACCTTTTCATAGTTCCTAGAACTAATGGCGGAAGTACCTACTTTTTGGCATGTTCTCACCGCAGGAACTGGAAACAAATTTAGTTCTAGGATTGTCTTTTGGGGAAACTAAATTAGCTCCTACTTCAGAGTAGGGTCTAACTTAGCACAATAGGAACTATTGACGTAAATGTACATTGATTGGTCAAACATATCCCATATGAAACAGCACCTGGCATTTTTAAAAAAGCCATGTAAACACACACAGTTTTCTCCACAAACATACAGAAACCTAATGTTAACTGTATTTACCTGTCGCCTTTGTCTGAGGTGTTGTGTTCTTTTCTCAACCTCGATGATATGTAGCACCGCAAGTTGTTGGAGATTTCGTCTCTTCACATAACTTATACGTCTACATTCCATCTCCTTTATTACGAATCCCACGACTCACAACAATAACAGCTCCGATCACAGTGTCCTCCATTCTTCAGTTGTTGATGTTGTTGAATGCCACGCTGTTGGACTGGGCCAGCTTGCGCCACTTCAGAGCTCCTACTGGTGGCGAATGCAACCAGGAAAATGGCCCTAGGGGAAAATTTAGTTCTCGTGGAATTGGCCTGGTGGCTAGTTCCTATAACTAAGTTCCTATAACTACCCGAGTCAAAATAAAACGAGATAAATGTTTTGCCTTGAATCGACAAATAATAAAGTTACTGAGGTTGTTCCCTTTCAAATGTACTAATATGTACCTTTAAGGTACTTGTATGCACCCTTTAGAGGTAAATAAGGTACAAGGGTTTGCATTTTAAACAGGTACCCGCCCCAGTAACAGCTTTTGTGTACTTTTTTCAGATATTTTTTTTTTCTGAATTTGTCTGATAGGAAATCAATATGAAGGATCATTATGAATCCTGATCCAAAGGTGATGATTGTGATTTACTGTGTATCGTTTGTCAGTGAAATTGGTGAAAAAACACTTTTATCCAGTTGAAAGCCTGGCTAACTCTGTATCACAAAGGCAAACTTCAAACATATGTACAGGGAGCCGTCTGACTAAACCGCCAACGGGTCTTGAGTGGAGATTGTTAGGTTAGTATTTTGAGTGCACGCCAGAATCAAATGATTGCTAGGCTCTTTATCAGTGCACCACCACGCAGAGGGTGGGTACATTTCTGGGCGTTGTGAACCATACCTTGTGATCCAGTCACTACACATTCCCCTAATCTGACCACTTCAGCTTTCCACTCATTGTTCTTCTGTATGGAGCCATGGTCTAGGATCCATTTGTGCTACTGGCTTGCTTGACTGAGATAAAGTAGTCCAAGGCCTCCTATGAGATTTCAGTACTGAATACAGGCACTGGGATTCAAAAAGTTCTTATGGAAGATATCTGAAAGAAAATAGTCTTTTATGTGTCATTGTTCGTTGTTGCAACTGTTAAGCTATTTTCTGCAGATTATGCCCTTTTAAATGTGTGTAATGTATTATTTATATGCTCCTTCAATCATTCAACTTCAATTGGGTTTGGATCAGCTTAAATTCATAATGTTACTTCACTGTGGCTATATGCAAAACAATATGTTGAGGATAGGTGACCCAGGTTCAGCTGCAGACTTCAGGACAAATGTCCAGGGAAAGGGAGGAAAAGGTCATGGCCTCTACCGGCCTGGACTCTTTAGCCTTCAGATTACCCCCAACGGCAGCCCCTGATAAAGTACTGAAAATCAGAGCCACCTGTGAGCACATATGAAACCTGAGTGAGAGGGCAGAGGTGCTTATTTGTTTTTGGTAAATTAATGGAGGCTAATTGATTCCATTACATCATTACAGAGGGGGAGGAGAGATGGAACGTTTCCAATCAATCGTTGTAGGATGCCGAGGACACTTGATGAAGATCTGTACTGCTAATCAGAAACAGACACGCTTGTCCGCACTTTGTGACCACGTGTCAAACTTTCTCTCTTCCTCTTTCTCACTGTCATTCATTTAGTTCACCAGTATGTTAGAGAGCGCTCACAGTGGCTGTGATAAAACATTGGCTCAGTCTTCAATAACAGACATATCATATCAATATCTGGGGATAGATAACATTTAGCATAGAATAATTCAAAAAGCTTGACTAGAAATAATTTAATATGTTCATATATATATATATATATATATATATATATATATATGTGTGTGTGTGTGTGTGTGTGTGTGTGTATGCATGCATGCATGTATGACTGTATACTGTAATATATATGTATATATATATATATATATATATATATAATATTACTCTGAGATTGCTATTACAAATAAATGCTGTTCTTTTGAACTTTCTATTCATCAAAGAATAATGAAAAACAATTTTCAGTGTTTCCACAAAAAATATTAAGCAGCAAGACTGTTTTTAACATTGATAATAATAAGAAATGTTTCTTAAGAAGCAAATCAGCATATTAGAATGATTTCTAAAGGATCATGTGACACTGAATAATGGAGTAATGATGCTAAAAAAGTGAAAAATCTGTTTTACCATCACATGAACACATTTTTAAATATATTCAAATTAAAAACAGTTGTTTTAAATTAAAATATTATTTCACAATATGACTTTTTTGCTGTATATTTTTGATAAAAAATGATTTAGCCTTGGCAAGTTGGCAAGCACAAGATATTTATTTTAAAAACATTAAAATATCTTACCAACTCCTGACTTTTGAACGAAAGTGTGAATATATTTGCAGTGCACAGTTTAGTAGCAAGTGAAAAGCAAGTGATTTTTTTTTGTTTGTTTTTTCTGTTAAACTACCACTGAAGATGTGTGACGGTTCAAACTGATTCCAATCATGTTCTGGACCAGAAGCTTAGTGAGGTTCAAGTCTGTGATGAAGTGAATTAGCTTGTTTACCCTGACCTGAGTGGGTGCTGAAAGATGTGCAATGTGTGTTGGATGTTGGACTAGTGACATGCTAGGCTACACGGGAGATTTAGATGACCGGTAAAGGAGGGGGCAAAAAAGGCAAACGAGTTCATTATACTTTTCTCCACTTCCCCATCACTCCCTTAGGAGCAGACAGGGAAGACATTGAAGAAATGCGAGAGCTAGGTCTTGTTCTTCAAAACCTATTAGCAGAGGCCCAAGGGTGAGAGGGCCATCTACTATCCTACCCCCACATCCTCGACCCCTCCTCAAAAGGTCGCCCTTTTTCTTCCAGTACAGCTTAAACATTTGTATTCCTAAGGTCTCCCCAAGCACAACTTTTATTTTTCCTCTGACTAACAAAATGAACAGAGGGTGGAGGTTTGTAGGAAGAGAAGTGATTACAAATGCCTCCGTTCTAGTCTAATTGGATCAAGCTGACTCAGAGCATAATGAACAAGATGCTGTTTGTCATGCATGTAGATGAACAATTGAATTTGTTTCATCATGAAGTGTCATATACACCTCAGACTCTAAATTAAGCAGTTGTTTGCATGAATTAAAGCTTTTCAGGCAATGCCATTAGCAGGGAATTGCTAATTATTGCTTCCTAAATTATTTGGTTTCACTTTTCTGTCATTTGTAAAGAGAAAGTGTTTCATATTTATCAGTTGCTATGCTTTTCTTGGCACACTGCAGCTCACTGTTCTTGCCGTATGACGGAATCTATTAATCCATTAATTTAGCATGTAATTTACAATGGTTGATGGTTGATCTACAAGTGTTGAGTTGACATACTGATCGTAGTAGCATCATAGCACAGCAACATTAGCTTGTATTGGAATGAACTTCAAACAGTCTGGTTGTTGGTTCCTATACACTTCGAGCCTGAAGTAATTAATTTTTGCTATTAATCCTGCCTAAATATACAGACTCACTCTATTCAAACCTTTTGCACACCACCAGCATTATGTGCCATATTTCTTTATGCAGAACAGTAGAGCATGGCACCAACGTCAGCAGTTCGATTCCCAGGTAATGCATGAACTGATTAAATGTATAGTCAGCCTTCAATGCAATGGCCACTTGGGATAAAAGCTTCTGCCAAATGCATTTATGTAATTTAATAAAAAAGAAAAAAAATTAAGATAAAAAAAATCATAGCTTACCTAAAACTTTAACATTATATTTTGCCATCTAGCAAGCACTGTTATTTTCTTCAGGAAATTCAAATCTGGTTACTTTCAGATACATTTTGTAAGCCTGAATCATAAACTTGTGTCATAATTTTTCCTTCTGCTGCCAATTTCTGAGCTGTTAATTGCGGTTTCTATGGATTATGATCCCATGTAATCTCAGCAGTAAAGCTGCCTCAAGCCTAATGAACCTGTTGCTGTACTGCCCCTCCAATTTTATTAAAGATGTGTGAACTGGCTCTGCTAGAACAGGCAGCCAATCAGAATCAACGATGTCATTAAGCTGTTTCACCAACCCTACCAGCAAAATTCACCCTCTCGCTTATGAAGAAAAGCAACTATATCCAAACATGCTAACCTACTGGTAGCATGTTAGACCAACACAGGAAAATCATGTATCAAAAGCTTATTTTAAAGCTCCATGAATGTCAAAATGTGTTGTCGTTCTTAATTGAAATGTAGTCCGCCAACTGATATAGCTAGCCTCAGCCAGCATGTTTTATGGCGATACTAGCAACACCTGCTTAATATTAGCAAACCCCCCCTTACAGTATATTTTACATTCCATGCGTGGCTCCGACTTTGATTTATCCGAGGGAGGTCAACCAGAGATAAGATGGCTTATTCGTACTCGTATAAACACTGAGTCATTGATTTTTCAGATGCTGGCTTTGTCTCAATGCACAGTTTGTTTTGAGGACACGCAAGGTGCTAAACAAAGTGAACTTTAAGCACAGGCGAGATGTTCCCTTAATGATTAACGAACACCCTCTGAAAGTTTGTCATCTGTGAATGATTCAGGTTCAGCGACTAAGCCATTTCATGTGTGTAAAATCTGCAGAGGCACGTTTTATAAAGCAACACCAGGCTGCGAGTCTAACAGCTGCGACGACGGAAATGATTAGCCGGGCCTGCTAGTGTCTTTTGCCCAGTTCTCTGTCAGACCCCGAGAGATAGAGCAATTAAAACTGGTTAATCACCAACTCTTCCGTAGGACACAGAATAGTCACATACTCTGCCAGCATTTCTTTGAGATGTTCTTCTTGATGTCAGCAATTTGGGATTCTAGATTTTTAAGATGCTATCTATCTCTCTCCCTTATTATTTCCCATCCTCTCAGCTGCAGCATCTGAGTGTGAGAGCGAGGGTCACCCTTCCCCCCCTCTGTCAACCTTACCATAACCCCAGGCTCCTGAACTCACTTGTACATTTTAGTCCTCGATAATAAACCAACATCTGCAGAACTTACAAGTGCTTTACCCGAGTTAATTGAGTAAATTGAAGCAAGCTGTGGCGCAGTGGTGATCTATGAGCCCCAGTCCAGAGCCCAGAAAGGAGACAACAGATTTACTGCGAAGACAGTGGGCGGCCTTTTGTTCAGGCGCTGGTTCACGGGAAGTTTGAGGTCAGGGCGGATTAAAATATCTAGAGGAACAAATGGAGTAATTTTGAGTGTAATATAAGGAACGCTGTGCCAGTTTCCACCAGCCGGCAGGTGTGATTTATTTGATTTTAAGCCCACTTTTTTTCATTTGATTTTCACCATCCCCCAACTCTCAGCTGACCACTGTTTGCATTATTCAGGATTTATAGGTAACAGGACGTTTTGACCATATTAACAGGTAACTTCAGCTACGGTTGACACGACTAGAGGAAAGATAAATAGCAGAGGAAACGCAGAGAGCGAGCAGGAGAAGCATAACAGCAGTAAATAAATAGCAGCAGGGGACAGGGGACAGCCTCCACTGAGGGAATCAATCCAGCTATTTCCTCCTGTACTCGAGCCCCGGGGGTCTTTACATGGTCAAGTAGTGTTCATCTAAAACCAAAGAAAAGTGTTAGAGAGCAAGAGAGAGAGAGATTTATAATTCTTTACCATAGCCTGGTCTAATGTGGTCCACTTGTACAGTGATTGCATTAAATTGAGCGTGCAAATGTAGCATGCTAAAGCTCAGGTAATATGTTTGTGTGGAGTG
Organism: Tiaroga cobitis; assembly: GCA_030578255.1. Classification (NCBI taxonomy): domain Eukaryota; kingdom Metazoa; phylum Chordata; class Actinopteri; order Cypriniformes; family Leuciscidae; genus Tiaroga; species Tiaroga cobitis. The sequence goes on from CM060603.1 coordinate 33,926,325, forward strand.
TGTCACATCTACAAGCGAAAAAATGCATGCTGTGATAGTTATTTAGCAGATGTTTTCAGAAATGTATGGTAGCCTCATAATTGATAGTTTCAACAAATTGTTAACAGTTTTAATAATATAATTATTATATTATATTATATTATATTATATTATATTATATTATATTATATTATATTATATTATATTATATTATATTATATAGTAATGTAATGATGAATATTCCCACATACATTTTTCATAAACTGCACACAGTTTATGGAGCTGCCAAACCATACAGGATTTATCTGAAACAATAAATGGAGGAGTATTTAAGGAATTTAACATCTCTTCAAATTGATTATCTATTTAGGCACAAAATGGCAATAGAGCATACCATATTTTAAATATAAATTGTTAAACTACAAAATGTAAATAATTGTAGTAATAAAAATCTAAAATATAAATAAAGAACCTTTGATAAATATTGTTTTCTGATAAAATTTGATAAATTTTTGTTTTCTGTCATTTAAATGTAATTGCCTTAGTAATAAAATGCAAAACAGCAGTAAAGAATTCATGTTTCTTGTGTGTTTGGTTTTGGAAATCTACTTAAACTTAAAGTTGGCATTTCCCCCTTATGAGATCCCACACATTTACATTTACATTGAGTCCTTTAGCAAACGCTTTTATCCAAAGTGACTTACGAATGATTAACATCACAAGCAAATCAAAGGTAATCAGTTTAAGCATTTTATCATCACTTAGGTCCATTAGCATGTTATATTCATTGTGTGACCAGTGGGATATGGGAGCGCAAAGATGTGATGGTGTATGACGAGAACACTAATGAACCTGGATGTCCGGGATGGATCAGATAATTATCCCAACCTGATCAATGGCACTTCAGTCCTGCTGTCTGCTTCAACATTCATATTCAGCCAAAACCACATATCTGTTTCTTTTCTCTCTCTCTCTGTCTCTATTTCTCTCTAACCCCTCTTTGTGATTGAGTATGAAGTCTCCCACAAAGAGAATGTCAGAATGAAAGGCAGAGAGCAGGAGGGAGGGAAAAACAGTGGGCCAACCTCGTTTTCCGCTTGATGGGTTAGCGGCAGAGAATGCGCCTCGACGAGGTAAATGATTAAGGAGGGAGAGGGAGAGAGAGAGAGAGAGAGCTACAGATAGAGAGAGAGAGAGAGAGAGAAACCTTTGCGGCTCTGCCATTTTGCACTTCAAAGATCTAGCCAGGCAGGTTAAATGAAAAGCAAATGTGTTGCCCTGCCGTGCAAATACCTCAAATGTTTTAGCAGGTGCAAGCAATGAGGGAGGTGGGCAGTGACGAAGTCTTGAATGCACCTTGCTTTAGGAACAAGGGAGAGACGTCCTCCTTTCCCTTCACAATAGACCTGGCCTTCAACAGAGGCTATAGAGAGGTCAACTTAGTGCAGGTCTCAAAGGTCAATTACTACAGGTTACCATGGGATAATATCCAGCCAAGTAAAGAGGTCAGTTTTCTCACAGAGTGCATGGGAATATGTTGTGTTCTACCATACTGTACCGTCACAGTGCTTTCAAAACAACGTGTGTATGTGGTTTGCATGTTGATGCATAATATGCAGAACTATTAAGATGAAAAGGGAATTTACAGAATATGTAGTGAATTATCCGTCAAGGCTTTTATAGTAAGTCACCAATAGTTGGCACTGTTTATCTGGCTGTAGACAGACACTGAAGGCCCAATTAGTCTCAGTGTACTGTATTAACACATCTGTTGCTTTGTAAATGCAAAATGCTTTGTAATTTAGTCTTCTGTAAAAAAAGATATATAATAATAAAAAAAAGATATATAATATATATATAGCCTATATAGAGAGAGAGCCAGACAGACAGACAGATATAATATATGGAAGGAATGAATGCAAGTCAATTAAATCAACATCTGTATGTGCATTTATTTAGCATAGATAATGTTCTTGTTATTATTTAAGTCCTGCTGCCATTTGTAAATCCTTGTCCAGGGTTTCCAGGTGTTTATAAATCCCTTTGACATTTTACCCAGACATTCTTTACTGCTCAGTGACATTCTGCTACTCCTGGGTAGAGGATATGGAGTTTCTGCACTCCACTTCGTATGTTTTAAGAAGGCTATATATATATAGCTTCCTTAAAACCTACGAAGTAGAGTGCAGAATATATATAATGAATATATATATTTAATTATATATATATATATTCAAATGTAATAACATAACTTATTATCAATGTTGAAAACAGTTTAGCTGGTTAATTTTTTTTTTATTCTTTGCTGAATACAAAGTTCAAATGACCATTATTTATTTGAAAAAGTAAATATTTTGTGTTTACTGTCACTTTTGAGACATTTAAATCATCCTTGCTGAAAAAAATATCTAAAAATGTTTTACTGACCCCAACATTTTTAACAGTATATATGCATATAGTGTGTAGTGTTCAGGTATACCACACATATCATACCTGAACCACACACAATATCCGAAATTTTGTACTCGAGTGATGTTTTTTGTGTGATGTTTTTTGAAAATATAAAAATGCACAGAAAAGAGTTTTCTGTGATGGGTAGGTTAAGGGGATAGGGTTAGTATAAGGGGATATAATATACACTTTTTACAGTATAAAAATCATTATGTCTATGGAAAATCCCCATAAACCGTGTGTGTGTGTGTATGTGTGCAATGCATATATACTTTATAATATAATTTCATTACATATACATTATTATATTACTAATGTTATAATATATATATATATATATATATATATATATATATATATATATATATATATATATATATATATATATATATATATAGTTTAGGTCCTTTTGTTTGATTACAGATGCAGCTGTGAATAACCCCTCAACCCACTTTCTAGGATATTGTCATTATTTTTCAGAGACATGCCATAGTGTCTTGGCCACTTAACAAATCCAAATCATTCTTACTTGCCTGAAGTTGACTGGGAAATCAGGCACAATTATTAGGCAATTAGATAAATTATTTGTCAATTGTTCACATCTCGGTGTCAAACACAATGGCACCCGTTAATTAATTTAATCTTAATTAGTGACTGGCTGGCTCACCATCAAAAATTATATGGATTCAATGTTGGTTTCAGACATCATTATGTGTAAGATGATATCTACATATCAGCTACTACTAATGTTGGGGTTTTGTTCATGACAAGGTGGTTTGTGTTTCTGTAATTACAAACTCCGCTCGAGTGTTCCTTGCAGCTGGAAAGAAAAAAAAAGTGAAAAAACAAAAACGAGGGGCAAGGCATTCCCAGCACGCCTACGTTTGATCTGTGGTACCGCCAGATTGCTTAACACTGCGCTGCTCTACTGTCAGACAGTTCAAGTCTATTTTGAGGAGGATCGATTATATTTTCCTGAGAAAATTGTGTGCAATTGGAACCACAGTGTAGCTCGAGGCTGAACATTATGCAAAGAGGCAGTAACCCAACAAAAGAGGGGGTTTTTTTCTTGTTTGAAGGGTCAGGTTGGGGAGCTTTCTGATGGAGGAGAGAGTGGAGAATCTTGGCTTCTGGATTTATCTGGTGAGCGAAGCGTGAGGCACTTCTCTCCCTCTTCCCTCCCTTTCTCCTCTATCTCTGGCACCAAACTTATCACAATAATGTTGAGTAAGATCGTTTTTGGCTTGTGCCTGACAAACTGATATAAATTTCAATCTGACTCTGACAGAAGTTTTCATTTTGCCAAGAGTGCAAAAAGAGTTAAGGGGAGAGACCATATACACATTATGTGGATACAAGCGGTAGCTATAACATTGGGAGTGAAGGGTTTTTATGGATGCCTGAATGAGATTTTTACAATTAAATTGATCTGCACAGCTAAGTAGTGACTTATAATATTTATGAATGTCTGGAACTTTTAAAATATTAAAACTAGTGCTGCACGATTAATCATATGGCAATCGTGATGTCAAGCCTATGCGATTATTTGGCGCAAAATGCTGCGATTTTATGAAATAAATAAATGCATGTGTGGACATGGCAATTGACAACCCATTCTCTCTGAGAGCTGTTTGCCCATTTTCTACACCGCTAATAAAAAGAAGACCAGTCATTTTCAGTTTAGGCAGTGGCACGTGTGGCGCGTATCACGCCACACATCCATTTTCTAACGCAGAGAAAAATCGCGAAGCAAAGTGGTCACTGACACCGACAGACTAGACAGAGCAGGTTACTTTTGATATGAAACAAATCATCAGCTCTCAGATTCTGTAAATTTTATTGCGAAATTCAAACAATAGCGTTTTGGCGCTTGTAAATATGATCGCCGCCGTGAACCGAACATCTCTCTTTACTAGTTAATAGCTAATAAACACTAATGAACAATAGGTGTGTTGAAAGATACAGTACAACTTACCGAAATGTTTATCCCTCATACATAATATCGGTCAATCAGTTTTTCAACCGCGGAAAGAGCTCAATAAAACAGCTGGAGAACGATAGGCTATGTCACATAACGTTATATTTACCTCAGGAAAGCCATTTGATAGCACATTAGTTGGCTAGACAAATTATATATAGAGAGGAGTATTTTGCTAAATATGTGAACTATATTAAATATGTATTATGTGTTTACTTATATCATTAAAATATTGTAACGTTGTTATTATAGCCTAGTAAAAACCAAATTATATTTAATTTGAGTTATTTTTAACCTTTAATAAAAATACCAGCTGACAGGCCTTTATGTATTACAGCATTAGGTGAGATATTTTTTTTTCTGTAGAAAAATTAACATGTATCTACTCTACCTAATATTTATCAAAATTAATCGATATTGAATCAAGATCGGAATCAAATCACAAGATCCTCAGTGTTTCCCCTAAGATTTTTTTCAGGGGTGGGGGGGGGGGGGGACTTACGGGGCGTGTTACGGATACGTGGTGTAATTTTTTTAGTAATCAAAAAGAATGTCTAATTAATTGAAATCATGTATTATGAATCATTAAACTTTTACAACATTTTTTTTTAAATCTATGAAAAAAGTCAATATTTCTGTGTTGTCTGCACCATTCATTCACACAGAACATGCAGGATTCGTATTTAAATAGTCTTTGTGGTTTAATATTCGCACACACTAGTCTACATCGCGATTTGATTTCAAGTGTAATGAACTGCTTTCTATTAATCAGGCATGAAAACGGGTCAGGGGTGAAAAAGGTGAGAAGGATATAACCCCTCTAGGGGGGTCCGGGGACATGCTCCCCCGTAAGAAAATTTTAAATATTCCATATTTTAAAGCATCAATCTGATGCATTTTGAGATGCATTTTTTGCCAACCTGGGGAGAGCTGGAGAAACTTAACTTCAGCCATTAGTCAAAAATATTATGGCCTCCGTAGCGTTAGCTAATAATAAAAAAAATTTTTTTAAAAGACCGATACCGATCCGTTACCAACGCAGTTAAAAAAAAAAAATCAAGTAGAATTTCTATAACTGTGTTGAACTGATAATCACTCTTTTGTGTGTTAAACACAATCTACTTAATACAGACAACTTCCTTATAAAGAAAAACAACAACAACAAAAAATATGATCTTAAACTATGACAAAAATTATATTGTAAACTAGATTAGTGGGTAACTCAGTAAAATTTTGTCTAGAAAAACAATAATTTTATAAAATCAGAACATTTAGTGAAAAAAAATATATATTTAGTGGGGAACAAATAAGAGACAATAAGTGTAGCACTAAATCTGGTAAAACGTTACACATTGCTCTTTGTATTGTTGTAAAATACATTCATGAAAAACAAGATAAAAATCAAAAAAGATAAATTATTTTATAGTCTACTATAAAATTAAGAAAAAATATATAGCACAAATGTATAGCACAGCTGTTTAATGAGGCAGCAACATATGATAGATAGGGCAGAACAGAACAAAAAATACTATTAATAATCTTTCATTGCGCAAAAGTATTATGATATGATTATGAAAGACTCCAATAGAGTGCTGCACACAGCGCTTATGCGCATCCCGAGCGCTGAATGATGCGCTTGAGGCAACACGAGTCACAGCGCGCAGCTCTTCGAGTACGCAGTGAAAAGTTCAAAGCACAAAGGAAATACATATCGATGCATAGTGTATTATACAGTATCTATCTATGCAATAGTTTATTGAGCCTTTTCTTTTAACAGTTTTAAATTTCAGTTACTGTGCGCGTGAAGAACAATGATCTCCAGTGTTGTGATCTAGACACGCGGTAAAGGAACATGATTGAGGTACTACAGCAAGATAGTCAATTTATGCGAAACCACAGAGCTTTATCTACAGATCAAGTATAATAATATTAACATTTAATTATCTTGAAGAGAGTTCATCGTTGCCGAACGCGACGCGCTGTGCTGTTTGAATGCTGAATGACTGACGACGCGCGGTGCTGTTTGAACGCTGAATGACTGACGACGCACTGTTTGAACGCTGAATGGAGAATTACTGACAGCCGCAGCTGAGGGAAAAGTTTACGTGAACTTGAATTTAATGACTTAAATATTAATTTCTATTTCACATTATACTATAGTATGGCTTCATATATATTATCCCCCCCCCCCCCTCCCTCCCTCCAAACATTTTCTCATCGAATCTACACGATTCACGTAGGTCACCTATTTTGGTTTCAAAACGGCGAATTTCGCCGAAAGGTGAGTGATTTTCATGTCTGATTATTCCTCAAAAAAAAAAGTACAAATTCTGTGAAATTCTGCGTTATACAGTAAATTCCGTTTTTATGACTGGATTTCGTCAGCATTTTAGGGGGGCGGGGGGTCGTTTTGGGGGGGCGGACCGCCCCCCCAAAACAATGGTAGGGGAAACACTGATCCTAGTAGCCCAGCAGTCATTGCACCATGTAAACATTGTAACATATTGTCACTAAACTTAACAAAATTCTGTTTAGTTACCAAATGTTTTGTTTCAATCACAATTCACATCCTGCTTAAATGTCCCTGTTTATCTGGACAGAATGTTCAAAATATCTTATTTTCATGAGCATACAACTGTTCTTATTTATTGTTCTATTTATTTTATACTATTGTACTATTGAGACAATAACACGTTTGCAGTAATGCAAAGAGGTCATTATTTAATTTTGTAAAAAATATTATTTTAATTTGAAAACACTGAGTTGAGAAATTATCACTAATCTGTGTGTGCATTTTTCTTGAGAACTAAGCAAGTTGACTCACGAAACCATTTGTTTATTATATCGCAATCGCATTGTTGACCTCAATAATCGCAATTTGACATTTTCCCCAAATCGTGCAGCCCTAATAAAAACTTGTTCCATCAAACTTTTTATGTTGTAAGCAAAAATAAACAATGTTGTTAAACCATCAGACACTTTTGTGCCCTGAAATTTATTAGAACGAATGTCAGAGAAGTATGCATGCATTTTAATACTTATCATATATCATTCCTTAGATCTTTCTGGAAGAATTTCTTGACAGTTTATCCAGAGATTAATCATCCTGACTGTTCAAAGTGATTGAAATTTAGCAGAACGGTCATTCCATTCAATTTGATCATTTTTGTTGCTTTTGGCCGTTGCAGTCTCCCCCATGATGGGCATCTATAGCCAGGTCCAGTTTGGCACAAACAACAGAGGGAGGAATCTTGCACCCTCATTACACAGCAGCCACTCTAATTACAAGCTGCTCAAGAGATGTTATTCTACACCTGCCGGTGACAATGACAGCACCTCTGTCCCTTGCTCGTCTTTGCTTTTGTGTAACGGGGCGCGGGGTGCAACACAACACCGTTTTAAATAAATGAAGCTTCTCTTGTTCTTAGGCCAGCCAAGGAACAAAACAAAAAGAAAAGAACTTGACTAGACAAGTTGAGAAGGCACGGCATAATTTCACCTATTAACAGTTCAAATAAACTGCATATTTGCTATTTTAATTGGTCTTAATTGATCAAATTTACTTTGGTCTTAAAATATTGCTGTTACCATTAGCTGAACATAAACTATATTCAGCAAACACATAGAAAGTCCAAGAATCATCATTCACCATCAAACTTTATTGCGGCATATTCCAAACAAGACCAAACTTGGCTTTGCTAATTCAAAGACAAATTATCTTTGAAATAAATTATATGAGCCTGGAAGAACTGAGAGGTTACTTTGGCACAAGCATAGATATTAATATTGAGCAAATGCGTATGTTATACATCTCTGAGATGTTGTAAATTTGGACAATTGTGTGAATCCGTTAATTCGCATTACATTTATGCAGTTTGTATCCTGCACTATTTGCGTTTTGTAAGCCACAGGAGGCTCGAATAAATCGCAGCCTGCGTGATCAGTTTGACGAGTACGAACCCTAAAACCATTGTTATGCCGTAAGTTCCCCCTCGGTCTAAATAAAAACATGAATGTATTACACCGGCAAACACTTTTACACAAGTACACATTAGGCTGCATGTCTCCTAAAAGGTTTATGACATCCATTTAGCATCAGTGAAGCCAGCTTAACATGGCCATGTCAAGATAACATGCAAGCATCTAGTGGGCATTCATTGCCTGTCAGATGAGATTTTACAGTGGCCTTGAGGAAACGGAGCCTATGTTTCCCAGGCAGGGACAGGCGACTTAAAATAGCACCTGAAAAGAGAAAGAAAGAAATAGATGGGGGTGAGAGTGAGAGAGACAGGGAGGGAAAGAAAGTGAGAGCAACAGAGAAAGAGACATTAAACTGAGAAACTGGTTTTATGAACATGGATAGTTTATGAACCTCAAAAATAAAGGTTTGAAACGCTCTCAAACATAAAGGTTCAAGGTTTTTGCAGAAATGCCATAATAGAACCATTTTGGGTTCCCCAAAAAACCTTCATGTGAACAGTTTTTTCTTTGAGTGACTGGGAGGGGATGTGATAAAATGTCGTGGCCATGACGAAACTAAGTAAACATAACGTTCCAAAAAGGTGAACTGCTGACATCAAAAGCCATATTGGGGTATGTATTGGCTCTAGACCATTGTAAGCAGAGTAAGCAAGTATCTGTCAATAAACTGAATATATGAGTGTTTCTAGCAGAATAAGTTGAGAGGAGAGCCGTAAGAAGAGACCAGAAGAAGTGGTGAGAGGAGCACGTACGTGATAAAAGGAAACCGAATATGGAATAGGTCCGAGCACACTAAAGTGTTCTTTGCCAAGCTAGAAGAACAGTATATTTCCACCATCTTTAGTCGTAATTCATCTCATTAGCCCCGTTCCAAGCCCCAGAAGGTGAAAGCAAACTGCTTATTATTATCTCATGAAAGGCTGTGTATTAGTGATTGTTGGGTGGAAATTCACAGACTAAATAATTACCCTCTGTTTGTGTCTCTCTCTCCATCTTCCATGCATAATAAGAGGCTTCTGGTGAGATGAGTAATCTGGTTCCAGCATGCCTCTCCCGGCGCGCTCCCCTCTTCACGCGATCGTCAGATGGCAAGGCAGCTTAGTCAACCCCTCGCTATAGGCCAGGATAATAATTGCTGTATTAATTGGTGTTGTCCAAGCTCGACAGAATATAAAAGATCCCACTGGGGCTAATAATTAATGTTTTTTCGCTCTTAGTTCCTCTGTCTCCCGCTTTTCTTTCCTCTTTCCATGTCTCTGTTTCTATCTCTCCCTCTCTCACCCCCCACAACCCCTCCTTCCCATCTCTGGTTAGATGTTGGAGACTCGTTTACGGTGTTTTGAGATTATTAGCTGGCCTACAACAGCATTGCTGGCAGCACTGTACTATATTTGTTCAGATTGTGTAACCGTACTGTATGCACATATAAAACAACAAAAGTGGCTTCTCAGTTGTGTTCTGGAAAGGAACTATCAGAATGTTAATTTCGATATCAGTTATACGGCTCTATTGAATTTTCCTGAATTGATGAAATCATGGTGTTTTCCCTGTTATTGTAAGTGTTACTCTGATGGACTAAATTAAGATTATAATGAGTTATTAGTTTTGTGTTTTTAAAGATCATAAAAGTGAGTAATTAATTAGCATCTACGCAACTAGCATCACCAAATGAAATATAAAAAATATTGACTTTTTCAAATAGTTTTCCCGCACTAAAACAGCAACAACAACAAAAAAATATCGCAAAAACCTGTTAATATGTTAACTGCAAGATACCTTAGTTGAAATTTGTAAAAGGTTTAACATCACAATGTATGTAATTGTACTCTTCAATTCTGTCAAATGGTTTTTGCAATTAAAAACTATACTCTTTGTGTAAAACAGTAAAAAAACACCTATGATTATATTTTCTTTAAATAGTCTTGTTGCAATATTGCATAAGTGTCACATACGGTACCCTGAATTCGTCTTGTTTTGTGTGTATGATGCTGTGTACTATCTATATACAAGTATTGACCATGTTTTTTTTTTAGACAGGCCACTTATGATAAACACTTGTGATAAACTCTGATGTGACTTTGTAATGTACCACCTATATTATCATGGTGGTTATCAGTACATTTTAAGGTACAAAGCACAAATAGCATGGTACAGTTTTTTTACAGTATATAGTGCTGCATACTTCCCTGGTATTCCATTGCTTGGACCAAAACATTTTATTAAAAATTGTAATTTCAATGAACTTAAAGTTTTTACACAACCAGATAACTCACCTTCAAGTTAAACCAACAATATTTTTTTTTACAATGTAGTTACATATTAAACTAGGATAGAAGAATGGATAAATCACAATGCTTCATTATAACAGTTGTAGTGCAGAAACTTATCAACAGATCTCAGAGTCAATCTCAAACATGTAATTCTAATTAAGTCTCAGTGCACTTGAATTGCTTAGTGGCTGTCTATAGATTTCCCAACAGCCTTGCATCTGCATAAAGGCTGGTAATGGTCTTGACCCCCTACCCTTTACCCTCCTCGGGAAGACAGCAGCAAGACAACTAGTTCATTAAAACGCCTCATTAGTCTTTTTCTGGTATGAAGGTTGTTCTCGAAGTAACACATTTTTGGAGGTCCATTTATGAGCCTCTAACTGGGCGTTCATAGGCTAATCAAACTCTAAAGAACCATAGCCTTATTAGGGGATCAGTGCTTGGCGAGCACGCAACCATTTGTCAATTCCTGAAACCATCTTTCTCTCTGAAGCCACCTGACGACACATTTGTAAGTAAAGTCCTGCTCTTTGTTAATCCCCCAGCTGCATTTACTGTTCTCCTTAATTGTACCCACAGCCATTGTGAGGAGGGACATGGGTCCTGGTGTTAGCAACAGGTCTGTAATGACCTGTTAGGGGAATAAAAGCTGAGTAACAGAGGTATGTCTGACCTTTTAAAACAGGAAGAGAATTACAAAGCATTGACATCATATGGTTGTAGGGCTGACAGGTACATTTGGCAATCTGTCTTAATTTCAGGCACTTTCACAGTTGTGAGGTAAGAGAAGGTGTCACCATTGCTTTGGTCCAAATTAGAGATGCACCGATTACAATTTTCTAGGCCGATCCCGATTCCGATTTTTCCTTGAGTTTGACCTGCCGATACCGATTTTAGCCGATTCCGATTTTATTTTTTCAAACCACTTTACAGCACACACAAATATTTATTTTCTATCTTCTCTTTAATAGAACATTTTGCATAGAACATTTTTTGAACAGATAATCGCTATAAAATAGAACTATATAAATGACTCCTAGTGTGGGAAATTCACACACATCTAAAGTGCAGTGTTATGGAAGAACCAGTTCCTTTTCACATCCAATATCCAATAAAAAAAAGTATATATTTAGCAAACTAAACTTCTGTATGAAAACAGGTAATGGCAATAAAATAATATATAAATAACAAAATAAAAAACAATAAATATAGCCTTGCAGTATAAAGATATTTATCTTTCTCACACACACACACACACACACACACACACACACACACACACACACACAGGCCTATTGTAATCACTTGTTGTATATCAATAGCAAGTTATATTTCTCAAGCAGTTCTTCTCTCATCTGACACATGTCCAGCCAAGCTAAACAGGACAAGTGGAGCATGTGCAGGGAAACAATTAAATAATAATAAAAACAAGTTTAAATGGGTAAATTTTCTATAAATATTTTTGAGTCTTCATTTTCTTTCTGACATAGCCTAGCCTACTTCAGTTCTTGTTAAAACACACCAGACATGCAAATTCTTTGCATTTTGGGCACTTTTTGGATGAAATCATATTTATTTTGTCCATCAAAAGTGTGCTTTCACTTAAATTGAGCGCAGCAAAAATAGATTCGGCGCCGAATCACGCGCTTCACTGTTGCTAACGCGACGCTCACGCGCCGCTCCGGCTCCCGGTGTGAATGCACTCATTGATTAACATGCACGCCGAACAAAAAAAAACGCGCTGCAGCTTGTGGTGTGAAACGGCCGTAATTCACGAGGTTACATGTGCGCGTTCCGTGTGCACATGTGATGCTGATGTTGCGCGATGTTAATCATGCGGTGCCCGAGTGCATTTGACCTACATAAAATCGGATTATGTCAGACTGACCTGCCGGTCGCCGATCATGGCCATCCCGTGAAAACCGGCCGATTCCGGTCACCAGCCGATCAATCGGTGCATCTCTAGTGCAAATATGTTTCCAACCAATATACAAATTAGTCCTTTTTTTATAGGTCCGCTCTGACACATGGACTGTGTGTGTGTGTGTGTAAATGTTTATATATTCAATGGAATATAAAGTCAGACGAGAATAAAAATTAAAAGCAATATTTATTGCAAAAATGTTGATATTTTCTAATGGATAAAAAGTAATACAGAACCCATGGTCTCATTCACTAATAATTGCATGGATTATTTCGTATTTGTACGCAAAGAGAATTTGCGTACAAAAAAAAACCCCACAAAAACAAATTCCGCCTAATTAACAACAGGTTCGTACGTACGTGAATTTGAACTTAATCTCCTTCTAATGTTAGTGAATTTGGAGTATTTTAAATGAGCGACCGTGTGCACAAGGTTAGTCATTTGCATAAAACACACACCAAACCATCTCCATATAAGGGCTTTCCGCACAACCTTTCCTGTACAGCCTTGTGTCACTCTTGTCAAACATATGCCGCTCTCACCAGATCCTCAAGCAATGCCAAGTGTGCCATTCTCAAAACCAGTTCAAACACATTAAACTCCTTTTATACAGACCCAGATTACAGACCTCTCTTTAGCCAGCTGTACATTCACGTAAATCTGCGTTTATTCAGAGAAACCTCGCAGCTAAAGCTATAATGCAGCTTCTCTTACTCTTTTACTGTATATGATGAAATATATTTAAGATAAAATAAAATATTATTTATTAATTTTATAATGTAACATAATTAAAGGCAAGGCAAGTTTATTTATATAGCACATTTCATACACAATGGCAATTCAAAGTGCTTTACATAGAAGAAATTAAAATAATTAAAGTCATGTTAAGTTGAAATATAAATTCTTAACACGATTATTATACATTAGTATTAAGAGTTCCTTAAAATTTTTACAAATGCATTAAGCGCACACACTTGTAATGACTTGTAATGCTGCCCGAATCATGCACTGTTCCTTCGTTGGCCAGAGGAGAACTGGCCCTCCGACTGAGTCTGGTTTCTCCCAAGGTTTTTTTCTCCATTCTGTCCCTGATGGAGTTTTGGTTCCTTGCCACTGTTGCCTTGGCTTTTGGCTTGCTTAGTTGGGGACATTTAATATTCAATAATATTATTGATCTGCCTTACTTAAGGTGGACGTTGACGCAATTTTCTTTTAGAAACAAACTTTGTTGTATTATTTTCATGTAATCACTGTGAAGCTGCTTTGATACAATCTGTATTGTAAAAAGCGCGATATAAATAAAGGTGACTTGACTTGACTTGACACACACACGTTGGGTTTCCATGTTTTATGGGGACTTTCCAGAGAAATACGTTTTTTTATACTGTACAAACTGATGTTTTTTAACAATGCGACCTAATGAATATTTGTATGTACTTCCTATTCACAGTATTATGGTATTTCATACCATTCATTTTTTAAGTGGTTATGTTTAGCTTTGGAGGCTTAATGTATTTGTAAACATTTAAATGAACTCTTAGTAGTAATGTTACATAAAGGTTGGTTTAAAGCACTTAATTAATGACATTTTTCGATATTCCGCGACCTAAAAGTGAGAAAAATGTATGGTTAATAGGTTGTTAACAAAGTATTAATACATAAACATAACTTATGTATAAACTAATTAAACAATAATAACTTGTTAATAATGTGAAAATGAATAAAGAAATCACTGTTTGTAAACAGTCTATTACTGTAATTACTACAGTTTATAAACTATTAATTAACTATAAACTAGTAGTTTGCAAATGATTTGTAAATACTTTATTACTGTATACTCATTATAAAGTGTTGCTTTTTGCATAGGTGTGGTTTCAGTTGTTACAATATGTTTTTTCCCCCCATAAATTTAGAATACATTTTAGTACAAAAGTTTTTGGTGAGTCATGATATGTTTGTGAAAACGTTAGTACGCCGATTTTGTGCACAAATTTGTGCGTACGCATGCTTAGGGAATGACAGCCATACATTTTTTCTTGGCTCAAATTGTTTTCTGGCTATTTATATTTTTGCAGTAATTTTGTTATGGTACTGATGAGATGCAGGCATGGCTGAAAAATGATGAGGAAAAAACTGCATAAGATGCCCACAGGGCAAATCAAATGGCTGCCTTCCCAGCATGCACTACTGTGTGAGATACTGGTAATTAACTTAATAGAGCCCTTTAATTATAGTGGACGACTGATTCATGGCATGTGTTGATGCTCCCCCACTGGCCTAAACAACCACTTGCTGTCTTGTTAAAGACAAATGCTAATGAATCTCACAGCAGTGGGAAAGAATAATTTTGAAATGTCGTGACTGTGGTACTCTTGGTCATCATGTGTTATCAAATCTTTGTTCATCACACTTATATGCATTCATTCAACAACCTCCAGTGGCTAAAAAGAACGTCGCCGGGAATCCAACCAACAAACATGAACTATGCCAGCCACTATATTTCTGTATCCTATTGTCACCTGCATTGTTGCTTGCGACAGAAGCATTACAATATAATATATAAAAACTGATAGGCATATGCACATTAATTGTCATCAACAAATAACTGAGTCTCATGCTAATGTTTGCCATGCTATCAGATAAAGAGGTGTGATATATCATAGCTTTATTCTGAAATGCCTTCTCATCTCGCAGATTAACAGTTCCAGCCAATGAAAGAACTAACAGTTTTTTAAGGTTTTTTTTTTGTTTTGTTTTTTTTAATTTTCAACCATTTTGTACCCTTTAAGGGCATATCAGTATAGTAATTTATTTTGGCACAAATAGGTGATGCAGCACGTGACAGTGAAAAAACAAAAAACAACAACAAAGTTGTTTTACTCACTAGTTGAAGTAATCTGTTCCTATTTTGTGAGGGTTTTTTTTGACAGTTGTAAGGAAATGATCACAGACTTTTGTGTGTGTTTTGAGATGCTTAACAATTTAGGAAGCTGGAGAAGCACAATATGCTGTCAGATGCCCAACCCAAGTAATAACGCGTGTTAATTAGTCTGATAAATTACGCTCAAAACAATGACATGTTTAAATAGCCCAATTTAGCTTGAATCCTAAATGAGATATTACATCAAAAGCCATCAATTTCCTCCTTTTTTTTCTCATTTGAAGAGGCGTGTGCCTTCCTTAAAGCATTTTAAAGGTTACGATTTCCTTTGACGATAAAGCAGTACCTTTTAATGAAATTCTAATTAGTAATTTCATGGACTTTGTTATAAGCATATCTGATTAGTGCACATTTTTACAGCACAGCTCTAATTAAGAACACTTACTGTATGGTTTCTAACAATTCTTGTTTCAAAGATGGAGCAAATATGTTAAAAACCTATTTGGTAAACAGTAATTGTAGCAGTTCAGAGTTTTAATTAAGTTAAATTGTGATTTCCCTCCACAACCTCTCATTGCATTATAGTGTGGCAGCAGTTCTCCAGAAATTAACAGAAGTGTTTGCTCCTTTTGATATTTAGTCACACTGAAACTTAATTTAAACTTATTATTAATAGCCTACTAAATCACACTATCTATATAAATTGCTTAAACAATATGAATTTTGCATTACTGTATTTATGACATTAGAAGACCTTTAGGAGAAGTTTCCACCAATTATATTAATACTATGTGCAATTTTTGCATTGTATTGATGACCGCATTATCACTCTAGGTCTTGAAAAGTAGCCTATGTAGTGGGCAATTTGTCTCAGACCTCATATGCACATAGATGATCTGCGATCTTTATAAATACCGCAATTCCTTGAGAACATAAATTAACCAGAATTTCTATGATTGCCATGATTGTGTGGTGGAATTTGTAATCAAATACTCTACTGTATATGTTTGCAATAAAAACTACACCAGATTGACCTGGCTGATTCTTAGTTCTACACATCTGACATTGACTTCTCAAATGGCCCCAGTACAGGCCCCTGTGGGACTCCCGCAGTCTACTGCCAACGTGTTTCCACAGTGGCGATCTGTTGGGCCAATGACTGACACCCCAATACAGGAGAGCCCATTTAAAGTCCACAAAGCCCCACAGACCACCCCTCCAAATTTAAACCTTATCCCCCTCACCCCCACCCTACTTTAACATGAAGTCTACCTTGTCAAGTCACAAGCAGGACCCGTAATTTGGTCTAATAATTACCAGACATCACCACAATGAAACATCAGTGTCTGAACTTCTTTGGGCCCAAATGAATTTTAATACATTTGGAAAAGGTTGGCCGGAGGTGGGAAAGGGCTTTCCAGAAAAAGGGAGGAGGGAACTCACATGTGGAAGCATTTTAGGAAGTGATAAATGATTTGAAATCCATTGCGTACCCCAGAATGGAAATTAGGGCGAACAGGTGTTAAATGGTAACTGCTGGTGCATGTTTTTTAATCGGGATGGAAAAGGGTTCCTGGTCTTTGGGATCAGATGTGTCAGGGCAGAGATGAGGTGTCAATCTGGGAGTGAAATGGTTTAGAAGTCTGGAGGCTTTACACCTTTGACCCGAAGGCCTGGACTCTGTTGATCGCTGCAGCTTTCGGAGAGCTTTACTACTGTTCAAATAAATACTCCTCTATCCATGAGCTGTGTGCTCCTGCTTTTGTTGGTTACCCTGATCCCTTTAACCACTTGTGTCTATGCTATTGCAGAATGTGAGATAATTATGTCAAGATATTACTGAAATAGCTATTGACATTATTCTTTTTTTATTTATTCCCTTCACTTCGTTTATTCATTGTGAAATCAGTTTAGTGCACCTCCAGCAGTTTTTACATGTTTAAATTTTTACATTTGAAAATCATAATTTGCTACTGTGAAACATTTCTGTTAATTGAAATAAAGAAACTGAAATAAATTTAAAGATGAAGTACTAAAATTACTAAATAAAAAAAAGTGAAGTTCTTAAAAATTCTAAAACAAACAAAAGCACAAAATTACTAAACATTAAAATAAAAAATAAAACAAAATATAATGGTCAAAATATTAGTCAAAACTAAAATAGTGCATAATACTAAAATGACACTGCTGTGAAATTTATAAATAACACACACACACATACAGTGTTTTAAATATTAGTAAAGTGACCAACAACATTTTTGTGTTAATATGAATACTTTTACATATTTAGCATGTTTTTAATATACAGTAGCCCCAAAAATAATTTAGAGATTAAATTCTGAATGTTATTGCGTTTGATAACAGAATATCAGCATGTGCCATTTGCCAACAAATGATACAAGACCTTTTGTCAAAGCTAACTTGGTGGTCTCAAAGTGATTTTGGTGGATATATGAAGTCAGTTCCCCTCAAGTTCACGCAGGTGTCCTAGCAGATGTAGATGTCCAAGCAGGTGTAGTTCATCACATTAACTAGGAACATTGTTCCACTAATGTTTGACAACCACGAAGTCTCTGAATAATCTTTTAAAACTGAACTTAAAAAAAAATGTATGTTAATGTTTCTATAATACTGAATACCTAACTGAAATCAAAATGAAATCATGTTCTTGTTTCTGTAATATCTTAATGGCCTCTTTTTAATGTTGTTGACTTAGAGGCCCTCAAAGTTAAATCCCTCTAAAGAGCTTCAGACAAATTAAACCGTTTCCCCTTTTAGTGATATCAGCTATGCAGGCTATTAAATTATCTCATAATTGTAATTTGTCAGACTGTCTATCTATCTGTTTGTTTTTCTGTCTGTTTCTTTGTGTCTCCTTCTGCGCCTGTCTCTCTGATTCTCACACCCACCCGTCAAACACTTGATTTTTATGCAAAGTTTGGGAAAAGCGGTTGAATTGTCCACTTGTTTTAAGTCGAAACACTCTCTGCTTGTTTGGTGCCAGCTGTCCAAACATAAGAGGCTGAGATGATGATGGTAGTTTAGGGGGTTGAAGAAAGGGCGGCTCGGTCTGATAACGATGTGTTATATTTCTTTCTGACCCCAATACATCCCAGAATGCATTACAGCGTAGCATACTCTAATCAAGCAGCGAACAGTGAGGAGATGGACAGCTGGTGAGACTATTTATTGTAATTCAAGTTAATTTACATCATACCTATAGGCTGGCCCACAGCCCAGATGGAACATAATCCTATCTGTTCTCCAACTCGAGTTAACCATTTCATTAGCCCAAGAACACTGCAGCCTCCTGCTTTTTGGCCTGTCTCTTCACCCACGAGGTGCTTTGCCATTGTTTTGCTAGATTGAACTTTTATGGGAGTTTCATTGGCTGTTTCATTAATAGACAAACTAATTTACCAGATCCTGTCTGCTTTAAAACTGCGGGAACAAAGGAGTAGGAGGGTGGAAATCAATCTTAGTCTTGTGGCGGAGCTGCTGACCCGTTTATGCTTTGAAGACGATCACTTTAAAAAAAAGAAAGGGAGGGAAGAGGAAAAAGAAAAGGGGGGAAGCATCTCAGAAGTTATTTAACTACAAACAACACCTACCTTCCCCATTCCAGCTGCATAATCAAGCATAATAAGTGGCCTGCAAAGGTCCACTTAATGTATTTCTAACACCGCAGACCAGCTAATCCTGTCAGAGAGAATAAAATGGAAGGAGGGTGTGTGTGTGTGTGTGTGTGTGTGTGTAAGCTGCAGCATGGATTTGAATGTTTAACTCCACGAAGCCTCATATTTCTGCCCAAGTGCGGATCCATTTTTCCGCTTTAGTGGCCATCAAGGAATAGAGAAAATAACAATAACAGCAGGGGCAGGCCGGCAGCTCACAGTGGACTGAAATATGCCTGTAATGACTGCTCTTATTCTGCCTCTAAATAGAGACCTCCTCTGTCAGGCTCTGTAAAGCATATCTGAAACTCTGTGTAATATTCTTGCAAAGAGACATGAGTACAAATCTGAAATTTAAGTGTGTGTTTACTTTAAAAAGGCAGAAAAGAACTGGGGTAATGGAAATCTCTATTATAGAAGTCATTTTGATAAGACATGTTACTTTAAAGGGGTCATGACATGAGAAACCAAATTTGCCTTGATCTTTTGGTATTTTAGAGGTCTTTGTACCATTAAAACCTCCTGCAAGTTTCATAGCTTAAGACGTCCTCCCCATTATAAACGAACCATTTATTTAATCAAGCTCTAAATACAGCTCGTTCTAGATCCTTTGAACTTAGTGACGTCACGGTACGAAGTGACGTACCAGTCGTTTGCATATGACCGCCTCCAGCGCAAGACAACTACGCCTCATTTGATATCATCGCATGCGTTGACGTGCAGCGAGGGGGTCTGTTTACGCCACGCAGATGTGCTGTTCCTGCTGTGGACAAACAACATGTTTGAATGCTGCCGAACGATCCAGACGTCAGGGAAAGCAGTTGGATGCAGTTTATTTGCAGCATATGCAGCCCGCCAAAGCCTTATTTGTTCGGTGAGTGATGTAGATGAGTGTGACAGAGCGCATGTTACTGAAAGAACGAAAAGAGAGAGAGAGAGAGAGAGAGAGAGAGAGCCCCGGCCGCGCGCGCCTTCAAACTGTCTTGCTCTGCCTCTCTCTCTCTCTCTCTCTCTCTCTCTCTCTCTCTCTCTCTCTCTCTCTCTCTCTCTCTCTCTCTCTCTCTCTCTCTCTCTCTCCCTCGCGCATATGAATCAAAATCAATTGAGAATTGACACGATGGTAAAAGATCGGAAGACCGAAGTTTCACGTGGCGGAGAATTGTGTAGGCTACATGTGATACAAAATGATTAACGTTAATAATTTATGCATAAGCAGCACTGACGTTAGCCAATCATAACAATGGGCGTTAACACTGAACTCTTAAAGGGGAAACACCTCCAAAACAGACTGTTTGAATCAGAGGGGGAGAAACAGGGTGGGAAAAGGTCATAAATCACTACATTTTTAAATTTCTTTGTACAAAAAACTATAGTAATACTATAATTGCACATAAGGAAACATAATAAAACAAAACAAAAAACCATGTCATGACCCCTTTAAGAACTTCTTAGTTCTGCAATTCTGTTCGAGCGATACACTCTTGCTGACCTTAGGTAAATAGTTCACCCAAGAATGAAAATTCTGTCATTATTTACTCACCTTAATGCCGTTCCAAAGCTGTATGATATTCTTTTGTTCTGTGGAACACAAAAGAAGATATTTTGAAAAATGTATTTTGTTGTCCATTTAATGAAATTAAATGGGGTCCAATGTTGTGCAGTGTTGGATACCACTGACTTTCATTTTATGGACAAAAACAGTTCAAATATACTTTCTCTTTTGTGTTACAGGTTTGGAATGACATGAGTTAATAATGACAGAATTATAATTGTTTTATGAGTTTTAACCCTGTAAAGCCTGATATATTAAATAATCGTCAAAAAAATCTATATTTTTAATGGATGTAAAAAAAAAAAAAAGTTTAAATATGTAATTTTTGTTGAGTATTATATTTGATACATCAAGCTTTTATGGCTCATATATTATGATATGGGAGAACATGTTGCTTATTCTCGAGGAGGAAAAAACATCAATTTTATTCAGAGACCCAAATTGATAAAAAATATGCAATTTGGTGCAGTTGTTGATATTTTTATAACCAAAAAGTATGAAATTCCAATGTAAATCAATAAGATCTTTTTAACAGTATAGCAGACTGATTACATAATATTCATATAAATATCAGTTGGCATATCTCAATAATATGTCTTAGAAATTGTAATTCTTAGTTTTATGATCAAAGTTCTGTAATATTTTGGTGTGGGGGCAAAACATATAATCCAGTACAATACAGTTATGAAATACAATGATGAAATAAACATTCCTCAAAAGCCTGATGTTTCATACTTGATACATTAATTTTAATTTTTTTTTTTTTTTTTATTATGAATGGATAATATAAATTGCTTCTGTCCAGTAAATGTTTGGTTACAATTTATGTAGATTGTCCACTTCATACACTCTACCTACTCTATAACCTTGCAACAATATGTCAAGTAACTTTCATTAGAGTATTAGTAGACTGTAGACTGTCAGGTCAGGGTTAGGGTTAGTAAAACAAGTTGACATGTAGTCAGTAGTACTTACAGTTGGTCGGAATTAATGGCACCCCTGGTAAATATGATCAAAAATGGCTGTAAAAATAAATCTGCATTGTTTATCATTTTGATCTTTCATTCAAAAAAAAAAAAAAAAAAAAAATTCTAACCTTTCATTGAAGTAAAAGAATTGAAAGTGGGAGGAAAATCACATTATAAAATTAATGTTTTTCTCCAAAACATGTTAGCTACAAATATTTGCCCCCTTTTATTAAATACTTTTGCAATCTCTTTTTGCTAAGATAACAGCTCTGAGTTTTCTCCTATAATGCCTGATGAGTTTGGAGAACACCTGACAAGAGATCAGAGACCATTCCTCCTTACAGAATCTCTCCAGATCCTTCAGATTCCCAGATCCATGTTGGTGCTTCTTCTCTTCAGTTCAGCCCACTCATCAGGTCAGGGAACAGGGACGGTCATGGCAAGCTTTATTTTGTGCTCAGTTACCCATTTATGTGTGGATTTTGATGTTGGTTTTGGACCGTTGTCCTGTTGGAAGATCCAACCACGGCCCACTATATGATTTCTTTAGTCAGGTTTTGATTTTTTTTATCTGTTGGTATTTGCTAGAGTCCATAATACCATGTATCTGAACAAGATGTCCAGGACCTCCAGTTAAAAAATAGGCCCACAATATAGAAGATCCAGCAGTATATTTAACCGTAGGCATGGGGTACTTTTTTATCCCTGTTTGCACCAAACACATCTGGTGGGTTTGCTGCCAAAAAGCCCTTTTTTTGTTTCATCTGACCATGAAGTCATGTCTGACAACTGGATATGCTGGAGTTTATTTTTGGAGAACCAAGGAGGATTGTTCTTAAAACCCTCCCAAACAACATGTGGTGATGTAGGGGTTGTTTGATATATATTTTTTAGGCTTTCTGACCCCAAGACTAAAGTAATCTCTGCAAATCTTACCCATTTTTTTTGTACGGATTGATACACAACTGAAGGCTTTACTCACCTACTGACATCCCCTCCAACATCAGCAGATTGTTGGTCACCTCCCGCTGTCAGTGGTGAACATCCGGATTTCTCCGTCGTTCAAGCGCTGCTACTTCAAAGTTTTAACTTTACTCTTGGGGCAGCCATCTAGCTGTCCCGGTCCGGTTTTGCCTCGAGCCGATTCCTCTACAGTTGGTAGCTTGCTGCCAGCTGCCTCCAGCCAGTCCTCCATGCCTTGTGCACCCTGCTGCTATGATATGGACCATCTTCTCCCTGTGCCTGACAGTCTTCCATCTCTGTGTTTGGCTAACACTTTCGCCGACCGGCATGGAGCTCAAATACTCTATCCCACAGCTGCTAACTCTCAACAACCGTTCCATTCCAACGTGCATTGCAGCCATCAAAGAACTTGGACTTCAGCGCCGTCCGCGTTACATCCACAGAAGTTCCCGTCAAAATTTTGTTTACCATCAGCCTGGCAACCTGCTTCACACATTCCAGCCATCTGGACCACTGTCGCACGTCTGCCGCGTCATCAGAGCAGTGTCGCTCTCTGTGCTAGCAACATGGGAAACATCGCGATATCTCCGCACGCTCAGCTGAGCAGCGCGGGAAACACCGCAAGATCTCTCCACACCAACCAGGGTAGAAAACGCGGAGTGGATTCCAGTGTACTACGGCCTCTACAGAGATTCACCACATCATCAACACTCAAAATTTAACTTTTCAATACACAATCCCTCACAAATAAAGCATCCTTCATACAAGACCACATCATGGACAAAGGATTAGACTTTATGTGCCTGACAGAAACATGGCACCAGCCAGGGGTTTACTCCGCGCTTAGTGAAGTCTGTCCCCCCGGTTACAGCTTCCTGGAGTGAGCCCGCAGCACTGGCCGTGGTGGCGGCCTTGCTGTCATACACCGACAGAACTTGGAGCTGTCCTCCCTCCCCCTGCCTACACTGTCCTCATTTGAATGCCTCGCATTTAAATGTAAACCCCCTGTCCCCATGACAATGATCCTCATCTACCGGCCCCCCAAATCCAACTCAGCTTTCATCTCAGAGATACACGACCTTCTCATAACACTGCACCACCTCTGCCAACATTATTATACTTGGAGATATTAATATTCATGTAGACAGTCCCTCCTGCCACTTTGCAGCTGAGTTTCTGCAACTATTGGACTGTCTCAACCTCCAACTCATATCGATGTCCCCAAACACTCCAGGGGGCACACACTGGACCTGGTCATTTCCAACTCCGCCCCCATAAGCAACCTTCTGGTGCATGATCTGGGTGTTTCTGACCACAAGGCCATCTCAATGGAGCTGACACTCCTTTCCCCACACACCAAAGACAAGTGTCAAATTTGCTATAGGGACATCAAAAAGATCAACCCGGACATCTTTAACATAGACCTCCAACATCTCTCCTATGCTGATTTCTCCTCAGTCACTGAGTCGGTTGACTTCTACAACCAATCTCTGAGCAGTCTCCTAGATCTCCACGCCCCTGTCAAAATTAGAACTGTCAGCTTCTTACGCACAGCCCCTGGTACACCTACGAACTCCGGCAAATGAAAACAGCTGGGCGTGTCTTTGAGCGGTGCCTCAAGGCCTCAGGACTCACTGTTCATAGGCAGGCCTACCGAGAACATCAGAAGTCATATGCAAGGTCCTTAAGAGATGCACGTTCACAGTTCTATTCCAATATTATCAACACCAGCCCTGGCAATTCCAAGCAACTTTTCTCTACCATTCATGACATCCTCAAACCGCAAACTCACTCTCATTCAGAAGCCACAGAAGAGAGGTGCAACAATTACATCACTTTTTTCAGAAAAAAATAGACACCATCCGTTCCCTGCTATCCAGTTCTTCCACACTGCCTGTCCCGACTGCCGACCCACAGCCTGGGATTTCCCAACCTCTCTGCTGTGTTTTGGTCATCTCACAGCGAGAGGTTGAGGACATCATCAAAAAGATGAAACCATCCACCTGTGCCCTGGACCCCTTCCCCACAGCCCTGGTAAAATCCAACCTTTATGCCAAAAGTCCCCTCATCACAAAGGTCATTACCACTCCCTCCAGTCTGGCCATGTTCCATCAACACTGAAAACCACTGTCATCAGGCCATTTCTCAAAAAACCCACCCTAGACCCAGAAGTCTTTGCCAACTACAGGCCCATCTCCAACCTTCTTTTCCTTTCCAAGGTGCTGGAAAAAGTAATTGCCGCACAGCTCCAGGTTTCAGTCTGGTTTCCGGCCTGGCCACAGCACAAAAACAGCCCTGGTGTCAGGGTCACAAATGACCTGCTGATGACTGCGGATGCTGGCTCCCCAACTCTTCTCATCCTCCTGGACTTGACTGCAGCATTCAACACTGTGGACCACAATCCTCCTCCACCGTCTAAATTCTACTATCAGAGTTTCTGACTCTGTCCATGAGTGGTTCTCATCCTACCTCACCAGGAGAACTGAGCATGTCGCCTTGGGAGAGGCTAAATCCCTGACACACAACGTCACCTGTGGTGTCCCTCAAGGCTCAGTGCTCGGCCCCACCCTTTTTACTGTCTACATGCTCCCCCTTGGCCAAGTCATCAGTCGGCATGGAATTTCATTCCACTGCTATGCTGATGACACTCAGCTCTACCTCAGGACAAACCCAATCCCCTCTGCTTCCCTGCCATCATCCACTCTGACTACTTGCCTGGAGGAGGTAAAGGCGTGGATGAAGCAAAACTTTCTGCAGCTAAACAGCTCCAAGACTGAAGCCATCTTTGTCGGCACTCCACATCAGATTTGGTCATCTGACATTACCAGCATTACCTTCTCTGGTCAAAATATTCCACTTTCAACATCAGCCACCAACCTGGGTGTTAAAATGGACTCCCATCTGACCTTTGAGGCTCATATCAAAACATCTCTGCAAGATCTCCTTCTTCCACCTCAGGGACATCGCCAAACTCCATCCCACACTCACTCCTGCAGATGCGGAAAAGCTTGTCCATGCTTTTGTCTTCTCCAGGCTGGACTACTGCAATGCGCTCCTCACCGGGATCCCTGAGAAAAGCCTTCAGAACCTGCAGTACATACAGAACAGCGCTGCTAGGATCCTGTTAAGGGTCCGCAAACATGACCACATCACCCCCATCCTCAAATCACTCCACTGGCTTCCTGTCTCATTCAGGATTGAGTACAAGGTCTCCCTCCTTACTTACCAATGTATTCATGGTGAAGCCCCCTCCTACCTCAAGGAACTCCTCACCCCACAGACCTCAACACGTGCCCTCCGATCTGCTCAGCTGCTCCCAGATTGTGGAATACTCTCCCTGACCACCTGAGGACACCATAGACTGTGGATGCTTTTAAACGTGGCCTTAAAACCCACCTTTTAGGAGAGCTTATGATTGAACTTTTCCTTATTGTTTTTTTTTTTTCTTTTCTTTTTTTTTCTTATCTTCATGCTCCATGTGTTTGTATTTTTAGCCCTTACCAGTTTTTATCATGTAGCACTTTGGGATTTGCTTAATTATAAAGTGCATTACAAATTAAATGTATTATTATTATTATTAAATCTGTGATCCTTGGAGAGTCTTTGGCCACTCAAACTTTCCTCCTCACTATGCATTAATACAATATAGACACATGTCCTCTTCCTGGCAGATTCGTAACATCTTTAGTTGATTGGAACATCTTAATTATTGCACTGTTGGTCAAAATGGGGATTTTCAATTCTTTAGCTATTTTCTTACAGCCACTTTCTATTTTGTGATGCTCAACAATCTTTTGATGCACATCAGAACTATATTATTTGGTTTTACTCATGGATGGATGATTAAGGGAATGTGGCCTTTGTGTTTCCTCATATTTAAACTCCTGTGAAACAAGAAGTCATAGCTAGACAATTTCATGTTCCTAGTCACCCTGGTGTGCTAAAAAAAAAAGTAAATATTAATGGGAACATAGTTCAGAGATATTTTACTCGTAAAAAAATCTAGGGGTGCCAATAATTGTGGCCAACATGTTTTGGAGAAAACATTTATTTAATGTGATTTCCAGCCCATTTTCAATTATTTTACTTCAATGAAAGGTTCGATTTTTGCTCATTTTTTTAATGAAAGATCAAAAGGATAAATAATGCAGATTTATTTTTTACAGCAATTTTTTATCATATTTACCAGGGTTGCCATTAATTCTGACCACAACTGTATAGTCGGTAAAACGTCTGTTTGCGGACCATCAAAATAAAGTGTTAGCAGATATCAAGCAGACAGTCTACTACTTTACTGACTGCTAACATACAAAGTTACTTATACACTCACCTAAAGGATTATTAGGAACACCATACTAACACTGTGTTTGACCCCCTTTCTCCTTCAGAACTGCCTTAATTCTACGTGGCATTGATTCAACAAGGTGCTGAAAGCATTCTTTAGAAATGTTGGCCCATATTGATAGGATAGCATCTTGCAGTTGATGGAGATTTGTGGGATGCACATCCAGGGCACGAAGCTCCCGTTCCACCACATCCCAAAGATGCTCTATTGGGTTGAGATCTGGTGACTGTGGGGGCCATTTTAGTACAGTGAACTCATTGTCATGTTCAAGAAACCAATTTGAAATGATTCGAGCTTTGTGACATAGTCCATTATCCTGCTGGAAGTACCCATCAGAGGATGGGTACATGGTGGCCATAAAGGGATGGACATGGTCAGAAACAGTGCTCAGGTAGGCCGTGGCATTTAAACGATGCCAAACTGGCACTAAGGGGCCTAAAGTGTGCCAAGAAAACATCCCCCACACCATTACACCACCACCACCAGCCTGCACAGTGGTAACAAGGCATGATGGATCCATGTTCTCATTCTGTTTACGCCAAATTCTGACTCTACCATCTGAATGTCTCAACAGAAATCGAGACTCATCAGACCAGGCAGCATTTTTCCGGTCTTCAACTGTCCAATTTTGGTGAGCTCTTGCAAATTGTAGCCTCTTTTTCCTATTTGTAGTGGAGATGAGTGGTACCCGGTGGGGTCTTCTGCTGTTGTAGCCCATCCGCCTCAAGGTTGTGCGTGTTGTGGCTTCACAAATGCTTTGATCTGACATTCAGTGTGGAGTTCAGGTGATTGTCTTGATCAGGACCACACCCCTGAATGCATTGAAGCAACTGCCATGTGATTGGTTGATTAGATAATTGCATTAATGAGAAATTGAACAGGTGTTCCTAATAATCCTTTAGGTGAGTGTAGATGGTAGAATGTCTTAAGTGGACCATCAGAATTAAAGTTTTACCAAATGTTCATCTAACAATACAAAAGTTATTCTTACATTTCACCGAAAAAAGTACCACGACCTGAGAAGATATTTTTAAAATTATACAAAAAGGTATTTTACTTGCTAAAAAGTATAAACTATCAGTCCGATGGCAGAAGGCATGCAGATTGTGTACAACATGTTTTTCAGCAAAGTTTTAATCATCTGATCTTTCAGAGGCCTTAGAAATGTGTATATCAAATATGGTACAGTAGGCCTTATGGGGTTAATGACAAAAATAAATTTGGGTGAACTACCCCTTTAACAGCACTACCCCTTTTTTTTTTTTTTTTTACTATTTTCATCCTGCTGTGGGTAGGGCTGCAGACCCCAAATCCCCATACTGAAGAGTTTGTTAAAGCGTGAAATTTAGAGATGCATGTGACGCTAGACCAGTCATGAGGCAAAACAAACAAAGACGTCACGGAAGACAAACAGAGATTTGAGTGCATCAGATGCCTCATTCTCTTCCCTTGGCTCTGTCAAAACACCTTTCCCGGAATCTGTGAAACAGACAGGGTCCATTAGGAGCTCAAGCATATAATCACATCTCTGTAATGAGTTATTAATTAAACCAGGGGCATTCATTGCCCCGCTAACAGCCTCATAAACAATTGACTGGAGATTTGTGATTTTTGACTCGCTGACACCATTAAACAAATCAATATTGGGTTTTGCAGCAAGAGCTCTGTGCCTGGCTCTCCCTGGTTTTTGCCAATCAGCCGTGTTGAATACTAATAAGGGAATTAGTCGCCTCATATTCCGCATGTGTCCCATCAAACAGATCCTTATCAAGAGGGAGCAGAAGACTCATTTGCATGGAGGAAGACTCTGCTTTGTAGGTAAAGATTTCACAATATGTCATTCATTTTGGTTCGCTTCCCATCCTCCATCTTCCTCTCTTGCTGCACAATCACTCACACACACACTTCGCTTTAGTCCTAATGATGAAAACATGGTGTGCCATCGCTGGCCTATAGGAAACAGTTTATCCTGCTGTGACAACTCTTGAATGCTTCTTTAAATGTGTCTGCTTTCATGTTTGTGCAGTGTTTATCGGATTTTTTATTTTATTTTCTAAAGCATCCTATTTTTCTAACGATTCCTCTGTCCTTTCTTTGAAAACGTTGCTGCCAGCGAGCAGAGACCCAGCCAACCCCGGCTACCATTCAGTTCCTTTTGATAGCTGCGCCAATCTAAGTCGATAAATGTTGCACTTAGCACACCTAATGATGTTTACCATTCCAAGCGTGGAAAGAGAGGCTCCAAAGTGTGCTTTTATGTGTGATGTGTTAGCCAGAAAGCATGAGGAAAATCTTACGTGATTAGGCTGAGGACTGCGCCTAAAGCTAATCAGCAATACAAACATGTCCATATACTTTAAAATGTTCTTGAGGAAAAGATCATGTAAATGAAATCAGGTTGAGTGTGTGCAATTCCATCTACTTGAATGAAGAAAGGATATGGCTGCCAATTTAACTGATGTTATATATATATATATATATATATATATATACATACATACATATATACATACATATATACATACATATACACAATATACACATATATTAATATAATATATTAAAGTATTTAGTGGCTTCTTTTTGTAATGTCTATTCATAGATTTAATCATCTGTCACAATAGCATAACATGTTTTCCTTTGCTTTTGATATATGTGAATAACAATTTGACCAATGAATTCATTAGCATGTAACATACAAATATTTTGATAAAGTTTCACAGCTAAAGTGATTCAAAAAACAATGGGTCAAGGTTATTTTAGTATTACTGAGATGCCATTATAGTTTATATGTGTATATATATATTGGATTAGTTTTTATTTTTATAGTAATTTACCCTTTTCACATTTACGCAATTCTTAGAAGGGGAAGTTGTCATAGTTGGGTAAACATCAATAGCTGAATGAGAGGCTACATTCAATATATTTTTCGTGTTCTCATTTGCTCATATGTCGATATAGTTTTTATAAAAAACATTCTCAGTTTTAGTGGCTAAATAAACTAAATGAAAATGAAAAAAGCTAAAAATAGAACAAGCTTACATTTTTTATATTTTATTTCAGTTAACGTTTATTTTTTATGGTTTTAGTTAACTATAATAACCCTGACTCAGGTAAAACACCTGTAACAACACAAAGATATATCTGGCATTAGCAATCTTCTATCTTGCCCAAGTCAGTCATTTGGCAATCACTCTGCATTAATTTACACGTAGTATTCAATAAACCACTCTCTTAACTCAAGTTAAGGACATAATTATGCTCAGCCTCCCCCACTTCTCTGATCCTGAAATCATTATCAAGGCCCAGGTTTAAGTTTCACCAGGTGGACACGGGAAGGAGAGAAGCACTCATTTACTCAAACCCAGCAATGATACTGGGTCCATCCCTCTTCTCCTCACCTGAGTGCCTCAGAGCAAGGAGTTGGCAGGGGGGAGGCCGTGCAGAGCGAACCCCTCGTGTGTGGTCGTGGCTCTGTGGGGCTAATGCAGGAGATTGACTCTTTAATTGAGGCAAGAGTGATGCTCATCATCTCCCATTAATGAGGCCAGTTAGAAAAGTGGGAGTGCGTGTTTGAGAAAATGAGAATACGAAAGAGGGGGAGGTGAAGAGGCTCCGAGACATGGCTGGCCATCTCAGGGTGGTTATTAGTCCCGAATCGGTCTGTTGTGTGTGCGTATGTGCTTTCAGTCTACTTCAGAGTTCCTAATGAGGCAAAAGAGGGACTCGCTTATGATATCAGGTATCAATCACAGTCAATATGTCCAATTAAGATCAAAGCACCATGCTATTTTGAACTTCCCTGAATAGAAAAATGATCTCCTATTTAATATAGATTATCCAAGACAGACTGGAAAAAGAGAAAGGGACCGGTCTAGACACAGAGCAGGGTACCTCATGTGTTCACACCGGTCCCACTTAAACGGATCCCTCTCTCATGGTGCATAACAGCGAGGGATTATGGGGGGACAAAGTGGGCATCATTAAAAACCTGCTCCTTTGGGTTTCATTGAGAAATGATTGGCGATTAAGGGCTTGAAATCTGCTATGGACCAGCATTTGATAGAGAGAAAGAGCAAGAGAGAGGAGAGGTACAACTCTATCTGTCCTGCTTATGCAGTCAATTTACCCATTCTTTATCCCTTTTACTGCACCAGGATGTGTGTTCGCGGCTCGCACCGCCCGGCGAGGTTGCCAAACTCATTTCACCTTGTGGACCTCAACTTGACTGCAAGCCAGACAACCCAACGTGATAAGGCCGCATTAAACCTTCACTCTCCTAAGGGAGGGTTATTATACAGACAGAGAGAGATGCCGCTCTGCATGTGAGAACAACAGGTAATGTTACATTACGCTAGCATCACGTTCGCAACATAAAAAAAGAGGATAAACGCATGCCATTACTAATCACATCTACAGAGGGGTTGAGGGAAAGGAGGGAGGAAAGGGTTTCTTCTGTCCACAAGGTCTTTCCATCAACAGAATCCAGCCATAGAGGCCATAGAGAGCAACAGTCAGGTTCTGGAAGTAAAAATACCATTCATTTTCTCCATAGAGGAACTTTTAAAGACCTTTGTGAGCTTCGAGATTGTTAATGGATAATAAATGCTTATTACAAGCTTACCGCTTTGAATCGAGCTAAGGCAAGCAGATAGTTTTGAACACCGGCTGGTTATGTATTTTCTCAAATATGTATTTTGGATAATTTTTAACCCCCAAAAAGCTACGGACTGCAGCTTTAATGAAGATTTTATTTTTTAAATTCCTATGTAATTAGGAACTTTAAAGGGATAGTTCAACCAAAAATGAAAATTCTGTAATTTACTCACCCCCTGAAGTTGTTCCAAACCTGTATAAATATCTTTCTTCTGCTGAACATATTGCTATATAAAATTCTACTCATCCTCAAGTTGTTGCAAACCTGTATGAATTTCTAACTTCTGCTGAACACAAAAGAAGATGTTTTGAAGAATTTCGGTAATCAAACAGTTGATGGGCCCTATTAACTTCCATAATATACATGGAAGTTAATGGGGACCATCAGCTGTTTGGTTATCAAAATTCTTCAAAATATCTTCTTTTGTGTTCAGCAGAAGTTAGAAATTCATACAGGTTTGCAACAACTTGAGGATGAGTAGAATTTTTATTTTTGGGTGAACTATCCCTTTAAATGTGGCCATGCACTGTTGCAGTCTGGAAATAGTTGATGACCATTACCTGGCTTGCGCATTCTTTCGACTGCTCAAGTCACCATCATTGCTGTGGTATGAAAGTGCTGACAGACATGTTCTCACACTCACCTGTTTTACTACATAATTTCCAGTTATGTAGTTGTAGTGATAAGTTTTCAAAACATAAAAACAAAATTATTATTTATACATCGATCATGGAATGTTTTTTTCAGAAACATTTTAATTGAACGTCTGTCATTTTTTAAATGTTGCTACTTGATTTGGAATCTTTATAGAAAAAATGTAAAACATTTTAAAAACTGGACATTTTGAACGTTCAGAGAACATTCCGAAAATAATGTTTTCATAACTTATTGGGAACATTGGCAAAACATTCCTGGAACATATTTTTGTTAGCTGCATACATACTTTATTCTAAACCTAAGCTATAATCTCACTACAATGAGATTTTGTTATCCGACCCAATAAGCACCAAAATTGGATCAGTAACTTTTCTTTACAAATTCTTTTTACCATTAAAAGAGCATACGCTGCTGTTTTGTTTAAGAGTGGTAAAAGGACCTGTGTTTGGGATATGCGGATATGTTAAGTAGTCTGTGCGGTGAGGACTAAAAGCTGTGGGGTGAGCAGGGTGAAGAGGGAGCCTCAGTCCACTGGACAGGTGTAGGTAAACCGATCCAGGTGCCACCCAGGTTCAGGATGAACTTGAGACGTGTCTTCACCGTCTCTTAGAGGTGGAGGTCAGGAGGATTGTCCAATCAGCTGCAATCAGAGAGAGAGGACACCCCTTTACCCCTCCTCTGAACCAATGAAACAGAGACAGGTCACCCTGGTCCAATTAAGAGTCATAAAACATAATCAAAATTCAAAGGCTAGTTACTACGGTCTCCATTACTGGGGTTGGTCAGGCTCTGTGGCCAGCACTGATATCTGTTGGCCATGCGTTAAACAAATACATTGTTAGGCCTGAGCCTCACATCTCAGGTGAACTTGACACAATGGCCTGAACCTGACCATAAATAGTGACCTACGCATGCCTAAGCAGCATTCAGTGAAATAAAGAACTTTAAAGAAGAATAAATGTGCTTTTGTTTGCTTCAAGGAACAATTAAGGTGTTCAATAAACACTGGGTTGACAAAGCCATGAGAGGTTCTGTGACTTGTTTGTCTCTCATTTGTTTAAGAAAATGTCTCTTTTTTTAATTATTATTATAGAGTTCATTTAGAGTTAAGTCTTTTCTGTGGTTTTGATAAATATCACCATAACTTGCTTTGTGGTGTGAAATATTTTGTTGTGAGACAAACGGTTACTTTTAATTAAGTCAAAAATGCATCATAAATACATAATACATAAGCTTTTTTGTCACACCTGTTAAAGCAAAATTCTTTAACACTAAATAAACAGTGGGTCAAATTGACCCTATTGTTTGTTTTTTTTGTATTTTTTTAAGAATATTTTTAATAAAATAGGGTTAGAGGTTAAAGGGCTCCTTTAGTTTCTCATCAATCCTGTATGTGTTGTGAGCCTCAGTAAAGTCATTTATTTTTTGGTCATAGTTTCAGAAAAAACATGCTTATGGTCACCAAAGCTGCATTTTTTTTATCAAAAATACAGTAAAAACAGTAATATTGTGAAATAGTGTTACAATTTAACATAACCATTTTATTTTAATACATTTTAAAATGTCAGTTATTCCTGTAATGACAAAGCTGAATTTTCAGCAGTCATTATTCTCCAGTCTTCTGTCACATGATTCTTTAGAAATCATTCTAATTCTAATATTCGGATTTGCTGCTCAAGGAACATGTCTTATTATTATCAATGTTGAAAACATAATATTGATTAATGTTTTATTAATATTTATTGTGGAAATGGTGAATTTTTTCAGGATTCTTTGATAAACATATTTGAAATTAACAGCTTTTATTTGAAACAATTTTTTTGTCTTAACTGTCACCTTTGATCAAGTTAATGCATCCTTGCTGAATAAATAAATACATTTGTTTAAAAATAAATAAAATCTTACCCCAATCTTTTGAAGAGTATATTTAAATCACCACTCCAAGTGTGTATGCATTTCCAATTGAATCTTGACAACTCGTGTTATTTTGTTTTTAAATGTTGTGTCAATAGTAATATTTAATTCCTGGACATAGATTACATTACATGAAACTTTTAATTTGTAACTATGTCAAAAACATTGTGTTGTATTTTGTGTTGAAAATAATTAGAAAATAAATGTTGGCGTATTAAATATTTTGGCTGATCTTAGTATTTTGTCAGTATAACACATTTTACTGTATCTCTGTAAAGCTGCTTTGAAACAATCTGTATTGTAAAAAACGCTATATAAATAAATGTGACTGGAGTTGACTGTATTTAATACATTCCAGAATTCTGCGGAAATCAGCATAAATAAGTCCATTCTGTGTGGATCTTGTCATAACCGTTCAGGACACAACAGCATGGCGTTTACAACCAACAGGAAAGTGACTAAGAAATTCAAAAGCATTTTTTTTTTTTTCAGATCTGACACTTGTTATATTCGGATTACATAGAAACATCAAGCTTGAACATATTTCTAAATTCTCTACTACACCCCAAACAAAGAACCACATTATGAGGAATTTTCTTCCGGCCCAGAGGGACGTTCTGGCCTGAGGCAGCACCTGTGGTTGACATCTCAACTCAAAACTTGATTAAACCTGCCCATCAACCCTGTAGGCCTCTACACCTGTCCAACAACAAACATGTCAGGGCTTTCAGACTGCGCTTGGGGTGAATCTTCATTGACACAAATATGTACACTTAAGTTGACGTGATTTGTGTCTATCTGTCTGTCTGATTGTGTGTGTGCAAATTTGTGGACAGTAAAATCAAGTGTTTGCTTGTAAAAATGTGCATTGTGTATGTTATCAGTCTATTGCGGTGACAGTAAGATGCTATAAAGCATTTAAAATGACATAAATCCAGGATCAAAGCTGCAGGACTTTGTCTTTTTTGATAATTTCCTTTCTCAGGTTGAGACACGTCCACTAATGACCAAAGACATGGTGGTTTGTAGCCAGTAGCGTTGGCGGTGGTAATGATAGAAGCATGTCATTGCTGCTTCCTCCCCCTGCAGTGTGCTCATAGGATATGAAGCTAGTAGGAAATTGGGGTGAGATTTGTAGTATTCCTTTCATGTGTCTGACGGCCATGTTGTTTTATTATTTTGGTACAAGCTATACAGCTCTTCTACAGGAAATGCCAGGAAGGCCAAGAATCTTGTGTCTAAAGGTCATAATGGATGGGTGGGGGGTTGAGAATCTAAGGGATACTTGCACATGGTACGTTTATGGGAGTTTTTACGTGACCCGACATAGGACAAGCGGTTTGGATGGATGGATTGCTATTGTATCATTTTGGGAATATTAGTTTTTGTTTAGAAAGTCAGAAAGTCGCTTGCCCTTCTTAACTGACGTTTTGCCATTTCTTGAACTATTATATATTACTATTTCTATTATATGTTATGAAACATGGTTAAAGCTGCAAAAGTTGAAAGCATGAGATGTCCAACATGCATCACCTGGGTATTTGAAGAGCACTTTTTCAGTGTGAACAGCTACTCTATTTAAACTAGAAAATGACATAGAATAGTGCATAATTATGCAAATTGGGACGCACCTATTGTGTATATTCAGATTAATCAGGCCCATTTCCAAGTGCAGGTAATAATAATTTGATTTCTATTTTAAGCCAGTTTCTGCTTCAGAGAATAAAATAAAAAGTGGCAGTTTTCATCTCAGAGGCAGAAACGGCATTCGTATTTGTGATCTCACAAACTTAGGAAATAATTGAATTTGATATTTACCTGCGAACTTTAAGGCCTTAGGCCGAATAATCGTTCAGTTGTTTAAATAAAAATCAGTTGTTTTATTCTCATATAAACTGAATTTACTCAACCTTTTTCACATTACAGGTTTAACCACATTACATGCCCAATGCCTTGTAGAGAGTGTTAGTGTGTCATTTTTATTTTCCCTCTTACATTCCTCAAGCTTAGCACTGTCATAAGTTATTTTCTGCTCCAGCGCAAACCCTAATTGATCGGCCTCAAAATCAGCTTTACATTGTATGGGAAGATGACGGCATTTGATACCGATATTATGCACTGCACTTGCCAGCTAATGCTATTTTTTCTGCTCTGGTGGAACCCGGCGTCTAGACAAAGTGTATGTACACAAGAACTCAGTAAGGATAAATGTTTAGACAGTCATTATTGTAATTTAAAAAATTTTAAGGTTGACTTGCTTTCAGATGGAGTTGACTCAGATTGTTGGAGTGTGTGAAGCTGCCATGCCTAGGCTTGCACTCGTTCAACTTTATTGCCGTCTTGCTTTAGACAGCTGAGTCTCTCTCTAAAAGGATGATATAATGACATAAATAAAGATCTGTTCTAACTGTCAATCTTCACACAGGCAAAGCTGCATCAAAACTTGTGTGTGACAGTGACATGTAGATGGAGATTAGAGAGCTGGAAAGTGTATTGTTGACTGAGTCTAGCTTTTGTTTGGTCATTAGGTTACAAATGTGACAATTGACATGCCCAGCTTTCTTTCATGGCATATGGTACGACAGTAAATATTATTGCAAGTATCTCGTCTTCTCCTTCGCTTCCTAGCGGCTGGGTGTGGTTGATCACAGAATCAGTACGCTGCTGTGGGTGCCATAGCATTTCGGACCTGCTGCACAGTGCTTTTTCAGGCTTTACAGTTCATGGCGATGTACCTTGCTTGATTGAGGTCATTATATTACGGCAGTTCCCTCACCCACGTTTTCTTTGGTGCCATTCAATAGGCTTTCCATTGAGAAGGCTGTTTTCTTCAGAGGAATCGGTATGGTAATCTGTTATCGGCCATTCTGGAGACGTAGCAAAACTATCGCAACCGTTGCTTTATCTGTTCCTGATGGGTGACTTCATTCCGGATACAATCGCGAAGTGATACTCCCAGTATCTGTCGCAGGCATCGCATCTGAAACTCTTCGAGCTTGTTCAGGCCTGGTTTAGGGTTTTCTGATCCCTAAAGAATAATTGGCATAACATGGGTCCGGAAGAGGCAAATCTTGATTTTTGTGGAGATGTTGGTTATTCTTCCTCAGGCGCCATTTGAGACGAGCGAATGCCACAGCTGCCTGTCCAATTCTGCTATGAATCTCTACAGTGGATTCCACTTTCTTCAACTGGACAAGGGACACTATGTATTTAAATTCCTGGACATGTTCTATCTGGATGTCCTCGAGGTAGACAATGACCTGCGAGCCATCCATTGCCATCTCTTTGGTTTTGGCTGCATTGATTTTCAAGCCACATGAATGAGCAATGCAAACGATAATGTGCAGTATATTCGTAGCTTCAGCATTGATGTCTGTGAATATGGCGCTGTCGTCGGCAAACATCATGTTAAAAAGTGATCTTTATCGTACTGGACTCCACATATACACTGGAAAGCCTTTCTCATGATGGCATTGATATTTTAAATAACAGCGGGCAGACAACGTCCCCTTGATCAGACTGATCTCATAAAATTGCGTGTGTATGACACGCCAATTCGTATTTCCATTTTTGGCGTGCTATCAACACGCACAATCGCTTTTCAGCGTGTTTATGAACGCAGTTGACTTAACGTTATTACTGTATATATAAATATATGACCTACCTCCACCCCGTCCCTAAACCTACCCGTCACTGGGGTTAATAGCATTTATGAGTCTTCCCCTGCCATCCTAGGGAAAAAAATATCGCTCCCCAGATGTAGATCTACATTTTGCTTCGTTTCGCTCGGAAATTTAATGGCGTGTACATATACGCGGAATCACTCGGACATTAATGGCGTAGACATACACGCATACACGCGGATATCTCAAAATGCGTATAGATAACACGCCACTTGACTTGAAAGTGGCGTGTCTGTTTACGCAAAAGTCATGATGTCATGTTGCCTTGATGAGCTCCAGACTTTATTGTAAACTTTGATAATTCGTTCCATATCAGTTTTTGGCTTGTTGATCCATTATAGGATGTTTAATGATCTTCTGGGGAATGAATTCAGTCTCCAGTGTCTTCCACAGTGCTGGCCAGTAGATACAGTAATATCCCAACTTAAAGTCAATAAAGACAATGATGGTTGGTTCGTTGTCCACATTGAATTCTGTCTTCCAGCAGCTGCCGAAGTACAAAGATCTGGTCTAAATCCTGCTTGTTCCTCTCGGTTGGTCTGTTCATTGCAAGTATGTCAACACAAACAGAGCAACAGTGCAAAAATTTAGTTAATTTAGCTGTAAAACCATCTATCATCTTTTTTAAAAGATTAATTTAAAAGATTCCAGCTCCACTCAAGTCCACAATGTCCATTACTATTTCCATGTTACATCTGTTTGGACAGTCACAAAGCCATCAAGACTGAAGAAAGGATTTAAATTACTACAAATTCTGATCCTTATTGTCATATGTGTGAACTTTAAAGACTATTCGGATCCACCATTATCTTACAACATAAGACAACTGTTTTAAACCTTAATTTTTCCCAGTTTAGCCTGAGGTTAAAAGCAATAACCATCGGTTAAACACCTGGGATGGAGAGTGATTCATCTGACCTTAAACAGGCACGAGCACAGGAAAAGAAAGAGGGAACATTAGCAGAGTCGTCAGAAGTCCAGATTTCGCTTGCGCATTCAAGCTGATTCTGCTGTCATTATCTACTGGAAAAATAAAGAAAACAAAGAAACATGCTAGCCGAACCAATTCAGCTCATCACCATGAGCTCATAAATGTCCAGGAGGATGTACTAATGACAATTTAGTGAGAGGGAAGTCAGTTGAGGAAACCAAACACACAGACACATTCTTTCCCAGTGTGGTAGAGAGGTCACGGAGAGCCGAGGGGCGGATGGACTCATGGCTGTGAATGAAAGCTGGTTTGGG
This sequence comes from Tiaroga cobitis, assembly GCA_030578255.1. Classification (NCBI taxonomy): domain Eukaryota; kingdom Metazoa; phylum Chordata; class Actinopteri; order Cypriniformes; family Leuciscidae; genus Tiaroga; species Tiaroga cobitis. Next base: position 33,965,447 of record CM060603.1, read on the forward strand.
GCAGTGTCTGTCGGATGGATTGAGCTGATCACAAAAGCATACCGCACAGGATGCTGTCCCCTGGCCCTAACGAGAACTGAATTATTGAGTAACAGGAAATTAAAAAATTCTTGCAATGCCTATGCACTACTCTTAGCCATTGCGCTGTGACTTGAACTGCCCCTTCTCTGAACTTCAGCCACTAAACAGGTTCTTTTTATTTATTTTTTATAACAACGCTAATATGGTAACTATTAGAGCAATAGCAAGAATTGGTTGTTTTTTCCCATCTGGTTTCTTTCTGCTTTCTTTTTGTGACTGAAATATATATAAATGTAAATATTTTGTCAAGAATCAAGTATTCCAGTACTGTGATAAACCCTTCGCTTTGACTTAGAGTCTGAGCAAAACTTGACAATTTTTAGGCTAAGTTCAGAGCAGTAAGAAAGCAATGATGGTTGCCATGGCTTCAAACAGAAACATTTAAATGAATCATCCACCTCTAATTCCCTAATCTGGGAATTATGCTGCACAGAAAACTGATCACTCAGGAAAACCCTCTGAACCTAATACCTAGTCAATTACTGTCACAGTGCAAAGTGCGCTGGTTTACAATTAATACTGGTATATAAAAGTTGTGAAAACATCTATTTGTCAAAGCTGTCATTTTGAGTCAAACTGTACATGGGGAAGGAAAACTGAGCTACCAATGTCTTGAAAGCTTATTGCGTTTGCAAGACGAGGAAAACCATAGGTGGATTGTTTTAGTACTTCAACAGCATATGGAAGTTGTTCAGAGAGCATACTATCCTCTTAATATAGACTCTTACATCAGAAGGGTTTGTCGCGATTAGTTGGAAACGTTGGACACAACTAAAGGCTGGATTTGCTAAACTTCTGAAGCAAAGACCTGCATGTGTATTTATGAGCTTGTAGGTACATTCATTGCAGGGAATGCTCTGATGACCAACACAGGTAATGAGGTATGACTGTATTACACACACTAGCTTGAGCTGAATTCCCTGTGGGACCACTACACTGATTGGCTGAAGGGGCCCCTGCCATATTACAGTTAGCGATTAGCAATAAATATGACATCACTTTACTCATATGTCTACAGAATTCATAGGGTTGAGAACTGAAGTCACACAGATTATATAGAGGTTTAAATAGATGGCATAACACACTATTCAGGGGCAACATTAACCTATTTTTGACTGACCGGCCTGGCTCTCTTGATGCCCTATGATTTAAGTTTATATATTAATTCTATATTAAAGTGAATGACAGTCTAGTGGTACGGGTTTGCTTGGCACACAAGGGGACCTGGGAAGTAGAAGCAGAAGATTTTGATGATAACTTTTTTTGACAGTTTTAAGTGACATAAGGGTCAAGACTTTTTTTTTTTTTATTCAGTTTAAAGCAAAACAAAAGTAAATTGATTGGACTGATCAAATCTAGACGTGTGAACAGGTGATTTCTGCCACATTATTGTAGACAAACACTTTTTAATCTAAAATCATAGTGCAACTTAAAGGGACAGTTCATCCGAAAATGATAAACCTATCATCATTTACTCATTTTCATGTGATATCAAGCCTGTATGACTTACATTCTTCATTGGAACGTAAAGGAAAACAGTTGAAACATTCTTCAAAATGTACACTATCATTCAAATGTTTGAGCTCGGTAATATTTCGAAATGTTTTTGTCTCTTATTACCAAAAATTCACTAAAAAAGTAATAATATAAAAAATAAAATAAATAACTGTTTTCTACCCAAATATATTAAAAAATATAAATAATTCTTGTGATGTCCAGTCTTCAGTGTCACATGATCCTTAAAAAAAATCATTTTAATATGCTGATTTTCTCCTCAAGAAACATTTATTATTATTATCAATGTTGAAAACAGTTGTTCCGGCTTAATATTTTTGTGGAAACCATGATACTTGCTGTATAAAACTTTTAAATTATTTTTAAAAAATCGTACATACCCCAAACATTTTAACAGTAGTCTATTAAATATTCTCGTTTAAGTCTGAAACCTCATGAGGGTGAATAAATTATAAACTTTTCGGTTACACTTTATTTTAAGGTGGCATATATTCAAATAAGTACTGAGTAATATTAAATAACATGTACTATTGTAAAGATTACGTATGCATTTGGAAATCTTTAATGGGCATGGCTCTATTTTTTGGTTTAAAACGTGTTATTTCAGTACAGTTTGCAGGGCTGTCAAACAATCTGGATGTCACATACACGCACATTGCCAAAGTCATTATTTCCTTACTCGCGGTACTTTCTGAAATCCAGGATGTTTACAGTTGAAGTTTGTGGTAAACCTGTGGCTGTGTGGCAGGTGCTGTAGTTGAACTCCTGCTCTTTCAGATGTTCAAAAGGCTGTGGCTGGCATATAGAGTGATCACTCTCCACTCTTTTATCTCTCTCTCCCCACATTAGCACATAAATGAAGCTTCACTTTGTCTCTGCTGCGCTTAAACTCACTCGGAATAAACAACACTCCTCTTATCGGTAATAAACAGATTTCTGACATCCTTAAAACCCTCATTCCATTATTATATCCCAGAATTATAATATTCCAACCAGGTGTCTTTGAGCATCCCGTTTATGTCTACACAAAGTTAGTTTGTTTGTTATATAAGCACAGATGTGTGGGGAACTGAGAATTTATTGTCCGTGTATGCTTGAAAATCTTTTTCGAACCACAGAGCATAGTTACAACAGTACAGATTACATGTACAGCTACAGCACAAAACACAAGTTTTGGTGTTTCTGGACATTCACTAGATCTATTTCATGATTCAGGAAAAAGCCTCAGCGCTCTGTATCAAATTGCATTCTCTGGCACACTCGCACATATTCTCATCTACATGAGGCTGTTCTAAACACCAGCAGGAGGTTCCTGAGCGTCGGATATATAAACACATTTTCGAGAGTGTGTCGATAATGAGCTGGAGTGTGATATAGCCAGCCAGCCTTGATAAGAGTGCAGACATACGTAGATGCCTGTAGAGGGGTTAACGCAACGGTCTGGAGACACCATTGTGATTTCAAACTGAGCTTATCACAGGGGAAAGAGCTGGCAGCCTCTTAGAAGGCATTATGTGCTCTCTGTTTCTCTCATCTTTTTCAACCACTCGTTCTGCATCTTTCTTTCACTTTTCACTCTACAAAGCATGTGGGATACAGCAGCATAGAATAAAATGTAAGGGCTGAAAAGAGTCAATTCTGTTGCAGATATGTGATTCCAAAATTTTGTAATTTTTTTTAGGGCAAAGGTAAAGTGAAAACTCTGTCATCACTTGATCATTTTCTTTTCATTTTTAAAGAACACGCAGGCGAATAAAAAAGAATTCAAATTTTTGTGTCAACTTTTCCTTTAAATTTGTCTACATCAATATTATATTCTACTAAGTTCAACAGATAATAGTTTAGGACTGTATGCAGCTTACTTCACAAATCGGTAAGGGGACATTTAACAGCATTACTGTGTGACATTTGTTATAATTATTCGATAAATCCACAAAGGTCAAAGACTCTTAGGGCATAAGTAAGGAGATGTAGTTCTTTGCAAAATGATTTGGACCTTAACCATTCTCTCATTTAACTGCTGTTTTTAAAGATGTCTATCAATGTAAGCAAACATCATTTGGTAACTACCCCTCTTTTGAATATCTGGGTATTGTGTTAAAAGGTGCCCCACGTATTTTACTTATCATTATTTACAGGCCTCCAAAATACTCTCCAGCCTTTGCTGAGGACTTTACAGAACTGTTATCAACAATTTCCTCAGAGTTTGACTGTTTTGCTATTTCTGGAGATTTTAACATTCACATATAATGCAGAAAACAATATGGCAAAAGAAATCAAAACTGTTTTAAAAACTTTTGATCTGACTCAGCATGTACATGGACCCACACACAATCGTGGACACACTCTAGATTTACTTATCAGTAAGGGTTTAAACATCTCATCGATTGTTATTAAGGATGTTGCACTGTCTGATCATTTCTGTATTTTCTTTGATATATTGATCTCTCCTGCCATTGAAGCTAGATCTGTGTCTGTCAAGAAGAGATGCTTAAATGAGAACACTAGTGTGCTATTTATGAAGGCTATATCTTTAAAACCAAGCATATCTGCTGACTCTGTTGATTTTCTCCTTGATTCTTTTAACTCAAAGGTTAAAGGTGTAATAGATTATATTGCTCCTGTGAAAGTCAGGAAGAATAGTGGTAGACAAAAAGCACCTTGAAACACAACACAACAGCTGTGCAAAATATGAAAAGAACATGCAGAAAAACAGAGCGCAGAAAAACTTGTAGTCCATTATAACATCTACGAAGACAGCATCCATGCTTTTAATATGGAACTAGGCAAAGCTAGACAGACTTTCTTCTCAAATATTATAAACAGCAACTTAAACAACACACGCACTCTTTTTGCTACTGTAGAGAGAATGACAAACCCCCCCAGCCAGATTCCCAGTGAAATGCTCTCAGACGGCAAGTGCAGTAAGTTTGCTTCTTTCTTCTCTGAGAAAATTAATAATATCAGAAAGGTGATCAGCACATCATTGAGCCGCACTGGGGTCAGACAGATCAGACCACAACCTGAGAATGTAGTTACTATGTCTGATTTCAAAGAAATTGATGGCAAAATTTTGGAAGAAACCGTACAGCACCTTAAAACATCAACCTGCGCCCTTGACGCACTTCCCACATCTTTCTTCAAAAGTGTGTTAAACAGTTTAGAAGCAGATCTCCTAAAAGTGGTTAATGCCTCACTTCTTTCTGGTAGTTTTCCAAACTCCCTGAAAACTGCAGTTGTCAAGCCCCTCTTGAAAAAGAGCAATCTGGATAAGACTATATTAAGCAACTATAGACCGATCTCAAATCTTCCTTTCATAGGCAAGATCATTGAAAAAGTTGTCTTCAATCAGTTGAACAAATTCTTAAGCTTGAATGGATACTTTGACTATTTTCAATCTGGATTCCGATCGCATCACAGCACAGAGACAGCGTAAAGATAATAAACGATATTCGCTTAAATACTGATACAGGGAAATTATCAGTACTGGTACTACTCGACCTCAGTGCTGCATTTGACACTGTCGATCACGACATACTTCTTGACAGGCTGGAAAACTGGGTGGGGCTTTCTGGGATAGTCCTAAAATGGTTCAGATCATACTTAGAAGGGAGAGGTTATTATGTGAGTATAGGAGACCATAAGTCTGAGTGGACATCCATGACATGCGGAGTCCCTCAAGGCTCAATTCTTGCACCACTCCTATTCAACCTGTATATGCTCCCAATGAGCCAAATAATGAGAAAGAACCGAATCTCTTACCACAGCTATGCAGACGACACACAGCTCTACTTAGCCCTATCGCCTAACGACTACAGCCCCATTGACTCCTTGTGCCAATGCATTAATGAAGTAAACAGTTGGATGTGCCAAAACTTTCTTCAGTTAAACAAAGACAAAACTGAAGTCATTGCGTTTGGAAACAAAGAGGAAGTTCTCAAGGTGAATGCATACCTTGACGCTAGGGGTCTAACAACTAAAAATCAAGTCAGGAATCTTGGTGTGTCTCTAGAGTCAGACCTTAGTTTCAGTAGTCATGTCAAAGCAATAACTAAATCAGCATACTATCACCTGAAAAATATTGCAAGAATTAGATGCTTTGTTTCAAGTCAAGACTTAGAGAAACTTGTGCATGTTTTTATCACCAGCAGGGTGGATTATTGTAATGGACTCCTCACTGGCCTTCCTAAAAAGACCATAAGACAGTTGCAGCTCATACAGAACGCTGCTGCCAGGAGCAGAACCAGAATATGAACATATCACACCAGTCCTCAGGTCTTTACACTGTCTCCCAGTTACATTTAGGATTCATTTTAAAGTATTATTACTGGTATATAAATCATTTAATGGCCTAGGACCCAAATACATTGCAGATATGCTCACTGAATATAAACAGATCACTCAGATCATTAGGATCACATCAGCTAGAAATACCAAGGGTTCACTCTAAGCACGGAGAGTCTGCTTTTAGCTATTATGCCAGCCGCAGCTGGAACCAGCTTCCAGAAGAGATCAGATGTGCTCCTACAGAAGTCACTTTCAAATACAGACTCAAAACACATCTGTTTAGCTATGCATTTACTGAATGAGCACTGTGCCACTGTTCGTCCGACTGTTTTTACTGTACTTTATTTTATTTTTTATTCTAAACTGTTTTAATTATTCTTATTGGTTTTGATTATTTTAATTTCTTTATTCTAAACTGTTTTAATTATTGTTATTTCTTTAGATTTTTTTTTTATTTCTTCTATGTAAAGCACTTTGAATTACCATTGTGTATGAAATGTGCTATATAAATAAACTTGCCTTGCCTTGCTTAACCTACATTAAAATGTAGATATTTTTATTTCTAAGTGCAGAAATTAATTATTTTGCACAGTCCTTGAGATTGCAGAAGCTTGCACAGATGAAATTGCCCTAATGAGGACTCAATTGCCTTATAATTGGCCTTTACCTGTGAATCATTAAAATAACTACCACATTTTTCTCGGTAGTTAAAAAAAAACGTTAACACTCAGGTCGTGATAGAGATTTCAGTCTTTAGGAGCACTAATTAAAATGTGGTCCAAAATCTAACACTCCACACACCTCAAACCGCCAGATCTACTATGCGGCTGCTTTACTGTGAATATTTGTTTGTTAAAATATGGGCGTGCACGTCCTGATTTTGCCAGGGGTCAACATATTTGGTTGATTCTAGAACAAAATTCCAGTCCAAAAATTTAATCCTGACCATATCCCTACCCCTAAACCTAACCCTACCCATAAGTTATCCCTAAAATCAGAGGGAAATGATAGGTGAATAACACCGATGTAGAAGAACCCAACCCTGGTTGTAAGCCTAAATTTGACATAAACTGTAAACTTGTCCCACAAATCTGATTGGTTGATTGGAATGTTATTCAGGATCAACTAAGATGTTGAATCAGGTTCTGCATACAGGCATATATAGGCTACCTAAAATCTATTGAACATTTCCTCCATTATAGCCCAGGACAAAGGAAATATGGGTAACACTTTAGAACACTGTTCCTTCTTTAATGAATAACTACACAGGAACAAATTAGTATAACGCACTATTAACATTCTAGTAACTACTATTAACTAACAAGAAACTCTGATTAACAAATTAGTAAGTTGAATGTGGTAGTTTTAGCTATTAATCAACTACTATTTTTTTATACCACCCAGAGAACTACTACAGGTTCATAATTAACATGAATGATGCATAATTTACGGTAACCCACTAGTAATGACTCAAGTGTTACTACATCCTTCTAAAGGAACTACTAATTATTTGGATCAGTATTCTAAAGTGAAAAACATGATAACTACCTATTGACTGAAGTCATTGAAAGCTTTTGAGATTTTTGTAAGATTTTGATATAGTAATTCCTTCAGATGGATTTGGTAACACTTTAGTCATTAGTGTGTTCCCTTGATCTTCACTTTAGACTACTGATCCAAATAATTAGTAGTTCCTTCCTTTAGAAAGATGTAGTAACACTTGAGTTATTACTATCCAAAACCTTACAAAAAACCTCAAAAACTTACAATGACTTCAGTCAATTTATCAAGCTTTTCACTTTAGAATACTGATCCAAATTATCCGTAGTTCCTTTAGAAAGATGTAGTAACACTTAAATCATTACTAATGGGTTACCATTACCTTATATTATACATTATGCATTATTAATATTAATTATAAACCTGTATATAGTTCTTATAGTCTTCAGTGAGGTATGAAAAATAGTTAGCTAATAGTAAACTACCACATTTGAGTGCTACTAATTCGTTAATCTGAGTTTCTTGTTAGCTAATAGTTACTAGAATGTTAATGGTGTGTTACTCATTTGTTCCTGTGTAGTTATTCATTAATGAAGGAACAGTATTCTAAAGCGTTACGGAAATATATTTATGTAACACATTGACCATTAGCGGGACCATTACACATTAACATCACAAATATTATCCTTATTTATGTAGCCTAGGTGTTTGAAACTTAGCTGTGTCAAACAAGCATACAAAAACAGTTCAAGCAATTGGGAATTTTTCATATTTGTAAAGAATATCTATTCACGTGAATTTCTAACTTGCCATGTAATGTTTGTAATGAAGAAAAGTCATCCGAGTCCATTCTAGGCATTAAACATCAATGAATACAGATACTTTGGCAGACTGTTAGTAAATTATTTACATATTTATGCAGCAATGCAATCAGATGTATTGTTTTAATGTTATAATGCAGCCTGTAATTATCAATGATATGTGTATATGTTTATTCGCCCTTCTAATTCTTATTTGTGCTTGAGGGATGGTTCCCCAGCTTTGAAGGATGTCAGGCCCAGCTGCTGGCACACTGGAGATGCAAATTACTGGCATAAAAGCAAATGAGAGGTGCCTGTGCCAGAACCGGCCCGTGCCAGTCCTGGAGAGGCACAGACTTCTCATATCTCTCTCTCTCTCTCTCTCTCTCTCTCTCTCTCACTCTCTAGGGATTGGCAGGACCCTCAGAAAGGAGGGAGGAAGAGACATTTTTAAAACATTAAAAAAGTGTAATGCATCCTAGCTAGTCGAGAATACTGAATTGATCAGTGCATTGGGAACAGCTTCGGATTGGAAATAATTATTGCACAAGGTGCTGAAACGCTGATGCCAACTCTTTGCATTTTAAAGGCTTTCGGATGTCAGTGTTATCTTGCGTGACCAAATTAGAGCCAAATGAGAAAAAGTTTATCTGGTATTTTCGAGTATTGGAAGAGCTTTAGGTTCATAAATCTTATACCGTGTGTGTGTGGAGTTCTGGGTAAATCGCATGAGGAGGGAGCTGAGGCCTTGTGGATTAAAACTGAATGTTTTGTTTTCTTCTGTATGGAAGCCATGAGAACAGTTTTACAGGCAACAGTACGAGTGTCAGAACTGTTTGCAAATGCATGCTAGCCGTCTTAACATCCGTGGAAAATCAGGAGGTAAACTGATTACAGCTGACCACCCATGACAAACATGAAAAACAAGGAAAAGTGATTTAACTCGGCTTAATAATCACAATCATCACTGCTTGTGTATTGTGATTCAGCATAGACTGGGTTTATCATTGCTGTCTGTAGTTATATTTTCGCCAAGTCAAAATATTTCTCAGAAAGTGCTTCATCTAACCAAACCAACTAAATATGATAAATAGAGAAACTATGGAATTATTATCTAGTGTAGATGCTGAATTCAGTTTTATGTTTTGTATCTTTTTGTTTTGTATCTTTTTGGAGCAAAGGTTGGAAAGACCGGCTCAAAGGCTTAAAGAATCTTAAAAAAATCTGTCATCATTTACTTTAGTTATGTTTCAAGTATTTTTGCACAATGAAAGTCAATCTGGTAGTTGCAACCTGAATCCCCGGGAATCAACGATTGGCAGGGAATTGTGTATGAAATTTACACAATGGAGAGGTTAACAATGAATCTTCGGCTACAGTCCGAGAAATTTATCAAGCTATGGAGAAAATGGATAGACTACATTCTCCCACTTAGACCAGACCTAGTGGAGACATTTTGAAAGATTTTAAGAAAAGAAGGGAAATCTTAAGAATTATTGAATAAGAGATACAAAGGATATGGAATGAAAGGAGTAATGATAGGAACAAAAATAAAAATAAATACCCATATTGGGAATGAGAGTACTTCTGGATTAAAATGCATCATCCTCAAATGTTTTCTTTTGTATATAGTTAATAAATAAAAAAAAAATTGAAAACGGATCGGATCTGGTAAACTACAGGCAGAGTAATAAATATATAACTATATAGCTTACTGAATTTACAAAAAATCTGTAATATTGGGTTGGCTGACATTGGCTTGCAACATATTTTATTGTTACTACAATTGATGACTTTTATGTCCCTTTTTTTCTTTCTCTTATAATTTAGGATGTAATATCTGTTTCACAAAATATGTTGTGCTGTTTTTTTTTGTTTTGTTTTTTACCCAATTTACCCAATAGTTGAATGCCTTGACTAAGATGCCAGATACCATCCAACTGTAAGGAAATGTTATAATTACTGTAATAAAAACTTTAAAAAAAAAAAAGAAAAAAAAAAGGAAGTCAATCTGGTCTGAAACAAAGCTGGACTTCCATTGTGCATGGAACAAAAAAATTCGACACACTTTACTTGAAGCCTTTATGTGTAATGCATTATGAAAGTATTTTTTTTTTTGCATTAGTTAGGCCTTCTAATGCATCTTATAATCCATGATACCATGCATAATTGTAACCACAGTTATAATGCATTATATCTATTCATTTTATACAATTTTAGAAAGTATAATGCCAAGATGTAACAAGAAATCTGCAAATATTACAATGCATTTTAACATTTGTTACAATTATTTATGAAAAGATATAAAAGAATAATTCGAATTATTAAACTATCACTTTAACTAAGATTGTCTAGACAATTCTGCATGCACTGATAAGTTCTTGATACTAGTTTAGAGGCCTGAATGGAAACTCTAGTGTCATGGATAACTGGAGTGAAATCACTGCAATATTCATAGACGTGGAGATCTGTAGCAGTCATGAAAACAACCATGACCGTCAGTTTTATTCACGGAAAAGAACAATAATCAGTGACCTTTTCAACTCTATTATATACACAAAGCCACAAACAGTCTGTGATCCCATACTTATTACCATCTGTCATTTCCAAATGAAACCAAAAATGCTGTCCATTCCAGACATGACAGCTGAAGAACGGCATCTAAATAAATAAGTTGTTTGTCAATAGTAATTTTTACATTTTATGGCAATACGAAAACAATTGCCTTGAAGGTGGACGGTTAAAGACTTCAAAAGGAGCTGGACAAGGAATGCCAAACAGTTGGTGAGCATTTGATCTTTAAACCCCTTTGATCAGATATGTCCACCTAGGATAGCCATCTCTATTGTTCCAGCTATTGTGTTACTCCAGGCTACTTTCTCAGTGACAAAGATCTGACTGTTTGTAAAAACACCTCTGAAGCAAACTTACAATATACGCAACCACTTATCATGAATGTATCAGACTAACCTCATCCACTGAGTGTCCATAAAGGTGGAAAATGTGATAATTTTGGTAATTTTTCCACTAAAATGGTTTTCCCTACATGTTAAGATCACTTACTGATATAATAAATACATACACACATAATAAAAATTTTCTTTAGATAAAATGAATCATTCAAAACATTCATAGGCTGATGAAATTACCTTATTATTGAAATTATCGTTACGAGGACAGCATGATGTGGAAAGCGGAAATCAATAAAGAGGGCTGAAATGCACTTAATTACCTTGAAATGAGAAACAGATGATGGTATCATTGGTTATGCTGTCATGCATTTGTTGTCTTATCAATGATGAAAAAAGAAATGGATTTGTTATCGATTTGCTGGGAAGAGAAATCATTTAATTTCATGATCATAATTGAAATTATGTCTGTTCATCTCAGAGTATATGAGCCATATGGCAGCGCTGAGAAGTTTGTCTCCTTAAACACATACCTCACAATTCTTCCAACAGAATTTATGAGACTGCTGACCAGATCATTAAATATGCATTTTAATCTTAGTGCATTTTAACAGATTACACCATTTGGGGTGTAAAATACAATCATTTATATCACATTTTCACACATACAGAAATGTTTTATACCTGCTGGGCCTGTTGTGTAGGTCAGGCCAACTCAATGTCCCCCTCATTGCCTTTAGGTGTAAAACAAAAGCTCACAAATCATGCATTAGACAGGATATTTAACACGCTCATGTAAATACTCACACTGACACATGTAAGACCTGCTGGCTTTCTGTCTGCTGCACTACATTCACTTTTCATGCTTTCCTGCACTGGACTTTTGACCCATGCTGATGATTATCAGTGCTATTCTGGGTCAATGAAAGTCTGCCAGGTGTTTTTACACTCATTCCTTCATTTTAGTGTAAGGAAATAAACACATCAGAGCAGGACGCAGATATATTAGTAAGTGAGATGAAATTGCTTCGCAGAGCCTTTGGCAGAACATTCACTGAACTAATAAGGACGATTAGGTGATTTCAGGGGTGAATGAGTGAGGATGTCAGTGTGTTCAGACCAACCCCTCATTTCCTCTTTCCCTGGGGGTGTGTCTGAACCTGCCCCCCAACCAACCAGCAGCTGTACGATGAATGTTCAGGAACGCCCCTCCGTCCCAACACAATGCTTCAGATGAAAGCAATGAAAACATTAAAGCAGTGGACAGACCATGGGGCTCGACAAATGCGCACGCGCTATTGTGTGCAGCTTGCATATTTTTGAACATGTAGATATTTCTATTATAGCACAGAAAAGGTTAAAGGCTAAATGTGAATAGATTAAAATTAGAAGAAAATGATTTTGTTTATATTACCGTATTAACATTTTTGTAGCTTAGGAATAGACTTTATAGAATGCTTTCATCGCATCAATTAATGTTAGTGTGATGTATATGATGAGCACATTGTTTTTTTCAATGGATGCTACCGCAAAAGCGGTAACATGCATATTACATTTAAAAAAGCAAACACAGCACACAGAAATCCACTCCCTCTAGAGGTAATTAACAAAGCCTTTGCTTTCCTTGCACTTTCAATAAAGCTTACCATCACATACAAAGAGCTGAATTACCATTTGTGAAATTTATAGATGGATCAAAATACACATTGTCATTGTACTTAAGGAAAATTTGAATGTTGAATATTTAAAAAGGCCAAATAATGAATTTTACTTTCCTTGAGTAAATGATATTGCATAGTATAGGGTCCGGGATGGGTTTGATAGTAGTGTTGTTCCAGATGGTCATCCAGTTGTTGGTTGTATCGTGATATTTCTTCGAGTGGTACTAAACTGGGAATGTGACCACTGAATAAACAGGTCCACTAATGAAAATCTTGCTGTCTAAAGTCTGTGCGTAGTACATGAGATTTCCTCACTTACATGTGCTTTATCATTTTCTCTAAATACTTCAAAAAATCTTTTAATTGTATTGAAATGCAATACAATGACATTATTGTGACATAAATCTCCATCAAGTTGTGGTCAAAACCATATGCTAATAAGTTTAGAGATAAGATATTGTATTAAAACATGTCTACTTGAAATATGATCATGATCTTCATGAAAAATGAAAACAATTTTTGTGACCTGAGTGGAACATTTTACACAAATGTAACTATTTTAAATTTAAAGTGCAAACAATGTTTTGTTTTATGTTGTTTTGTGGGAAAGACTAGTTTAAGCAAAACCCGTTTTTACACCTTTTTGCCAATTACCTCAATTTCACTTTGTATGTAAACGTTTGTTTTGTTATTGAGGTCAAGACTGGAGAAAATTCCAAATGTCAAAATCTCACACATTTTTCTTGTGTTGTTGGGTTCTTGTAATGAATGGGTTGTTGATAGTTATCAGCTTTTGTTGTACATGTAAACACACTCGATGTCTTAATGAACTGCACTGTAGAACGACTGATCCCTGCAGTAATTACCATCTGCCTCCTTACACACACTTAGTCATGGAGTAATGCCAGAGAACAGAAAAAAAATCCTCTGATTTTCCATCACAAACACTTCATTCTGCAAATAACAGTAGGCTCAGAGTATGGACAGCAATCTAACTTGGCTTTTAGGATATGATGTATGGTGGTCAGTTATCTGTTTAATTGCTATCAATTAAATGGCTAACAATTATGATCTCTCTGATCAGACAGAAAGCCATTCTGCACTCAGAAGATGGTCCCACAGGTTTTACTTGAAGAAGCTTTGTTATTGCATGACTTCTGTTGCTTTCACTGCACTCCAAAACACCAGTAATTGTCCCTCTATTCACCAGAGCATCTCTCGGGAATACACTTATTCCACCACAAACTCAAACTCCTTAAAAAAACACAGTTGCAGTTGTGGAGCATCATTAAATGACCGTTTTTAAAGGACTTCAGGTGTGCTCTGGTCACAGAGGTGTTTCCTTTGGGAGGGAGAAGATGGGAGAAGTGCTTGACAGTTGGATTTGGGTGTGAGTGCTCTAGTTCACTCCTCTCCCCCCTGCACAGCGGTGGCCAGCAATGGTGGGGATAGTGGGGTTTTGGCCCATTAGCCGAATGCTGTTTAATGAGAGGAAGAAAGTGGGATGGAAAGAGAGAGGGCAGCGCTAAAGGCTGACTCTTTTTTAATGAGCAAAGTGTGAGTCAATAAGCAATGGACGGCTTCTGCAATTCATGGATGCTAATGACATTGCTAATCCCTAAGGCGACTATGCCAGCGAAACAATTGGTTTTCACCCTTGTATGGTGAAATATCCCAGCAACACCTACCCTGGGCCTGAGCTGCTTCTCAGACAGGGCACAGGCTACAACATACAGTCTGTTCTTGAATGCGGAGCTAGATGGATTCAGACAGTTGTGGGAATATTAAGAACACTTTTTTTATGCAAATATAAAATTCTTTAAAATCTTCATAATAAAATACAACCAAATACATGATATTGCAATAGCATCTCAGCTAACAGGGAGCGTTCTCAGAACTTTGGCTAACATTCTGGCAAGGTTCTCTCAACGTTGTGGAGAAATGTTCCTCCTGTAATATGAATATAATGTATATATATATAATGAAGTGAATGAAAACATACTGCAAAGTTTTAAATCTGAAAGTGCACCGTATATAAAGCTATTGTCTTTCAAAAGTAAGAGTTGAGTCAATGAAATGAATCGTTTTTCAAACGAGTCATAAGCCGCTTCGTTGTGACGTCAAGACGAAACATTAGCATATTGCCCGCCCACTGAAACGTTTACTGAAACGTTTTAGTTGGACCTTCCTCTAAAGCTTTTTAAATGTTGCTGCTTGTTTCAGGCCGTTCAGAGAACATTACAAAATTAGTGTTCCCATAACGTTTGCGAAATCATAAAATGGACCGTTCCCTTAAAGGGGTCATATAATGCCCTTTTTGTACAAGCTAATATGTTTCTTTAGGGTCTAAATTAAAAGTTTGTAATATACTTTAACTAAAAATTCTCATTAGTATTGTAAGAAAACACTTATTTTACCTGGTCAAAAACAGCTCTGTTTTCAGCACGCCGTTTCAGTGCATATGACTTTAAATGATAATGAGCTTTGCACACCCCGCCTCTCTATTCTGTGCGTACACCGTTTCAACACAATAACCATAACGCGTTGTTCAGTATAAACGTGGGATTATGAATTATATTGAGAACGTCATACATAGAAAACATGCCGTAATGTACCCTGAGGGTAAACCTTAGACGCATTCATTGTGAAGCGCTAGCGATTTGCAAAGATTAATATAAATATTAATATAAAGTTTAATAAAACGTAACACTCACTTCAGTTCTTCTGGAGGTTCAGCAGGAACACGAATAGTTGGTACCGATACTTTTTTCATGAGCAGCTTCTTAGCAAAACCAGCTTTATACTGATCCTCGTTTATATAGCAGTCTGGTGTGAGAAATGATTCGCGCAAACATGAGAGCATTGACGTTGCTCGTGGGGAATATTCCTTTCGAAAACAAACTCAGCCACTGCGTCTTAAGCGGTTCGGATTTAGGAACATTAAAATGACTGTGTTCGTTATTACACCCAAAAACAGCACACCACAATCGCTTAGACGCCATTCTGATCATAGACAGTGTTCCAGCGTATCAACAATGACCGTGCCGGTCCACGTGGAATATGATTGACAGCTCGCTCACGAGCGAGGGCGGGTCTGTGTTGAAACGCTGCTGTCAATCAACAATCGTGGGAGGGGCGTCCGAACCATGTGACGTCACACGGTCGAACGGCTCAATTTGAGGCAGGGGAAAACATATAAGATTAAAACAAAAACACTGGATGGATTTTTATCATTTTATGATGGTTGTGTACAGGCACTCCCAACACACATTTCAGTACAATCAACTTGTAAAAGTGCATGTACCATTATATGACCCCTTTAATGTTTTCTCTAACATTTGCATAACCAAAAAGAAAACGTTTAAAAAAAAAAAATTTTATTGGATGTTTTGAATGTTCAGTGAACATTCAGAAGAAAATGTGTTTCTATAGCTTAATGGAAATTAATTGGATTGTATCCCTCTTGGCTTTTAGTTTATCTTTTGATTAAGGTACTTCTTGTGTAATGATCAAGTCTGTGAAAAGATGAGTGAGAAACGCAGGCTAATTTTAAATAATTTAGGTGCCAAAGGAAATAAAATGTTTAATATAAAATTTCAAATAATAAAAAGTGCTAAAATATTATATAATTTATAATAACTGATAAATACGTGATCTAAGTCTAGTTCTCTTGGAGAGCACAGTAAGGATGGAGCATCTGGCCATCATATTCTCCATTTACATTACAACTTAACTTCAGACGGGCTGTCTATACACTCTCAGAAAAAAAGGTTCAAAGGTTGTCTCTGGGGCAGTACCCTTTCAAAAGCAACACCTTTGTGGTACACCTTTGTGCCAAAAGAGTGCATAAGTACCTCAAAGGTACATATTGGTACCAAAAGTGTACATATTAGTACCTAAATGGTACATAGAACCTTTTTAAAGGTAACCTTCCCAGTGACAACATTTGTACCTTTTTTTCTGAGAGTGTATGGAAAATTATAAGCAGATTTAATAGTGAAAGTAATGTGAAACCAACTGCATTCCCCATCACATTCCAGGCTGGACTTCAATGGTCTACGCTCCCGAGCCACTTCCACATCAGATCTGGCACAGCTATATTAATGAAAGTTTAGAGGTAAACCCAGAATTAGCTTGAATTCTCTGGGTTTGGGACAAAGTTGTCATGCATAGGCCCCCACCCCTGTATTTAGCAGTGTTTAAGTGGGCGTCTTGTCATCGTAAAGCCTCGTAATAGCAGAGAGGGTTCAATCCCTCAGACACATGCATTTATACGCATGTTGATGACCGCAAACTTTGGATTTCTCTATTGCAAATAGTTCAAGCTTTTTGAAGATACAGTTAGCTAACTAACAAAAGACTAAAAAACACTTCTTACTTAAACAATAGTGACTGTATTTCAACTGTTTTAACTTTTCACTAGGCCTACTTATTTAGATACAGCACTGTTTTTATTGCACACATCGCTTTACAGTAACCCTAATTGTGACAATCTCTGTCGTGTGCTGTTAAGCAGGTCTAAATCATTCTACGTAAACTATCTGTCTGCCTCAGACATAAATCCAGGTTTGGTACAAGAATCCTGTAACCAAATAGAAACTAAATTGTAACTCTCTTGAATAAATATAAACACTCTTATGTTACAAACACATACAAACTCTGACATATATCAGAACAAACAAAACCACAAACCTTGTTTAGTGCTTGTTTGATTTCACATGCTTATCCTTTCTCTCTCACACACAGACCTAGATCCAGATGTCCTTTGCATTCAGCCCAGTCTGTCTGCCAGCGGAGGCAAGAGAGCCGTCCTGGCAAGAGGAGACAGACAGATGAAAGAGAACCAATGGAGACAGAGAGTAATGAAGCATAGGGGGAAAGAGAAGAAGGTATGAAGATAGATGTATATACAGAGAGAGTAAAGAGAGAGATTTTTTTCTCCCTGATGTCTTTATTGGCAGTTCACCCTGGGAGCTCTTCATTGCGAGCCGAGTCTAGAGAGACAAGTGCAAATGTGCTACATGTCCATTTCTACATCCTCTCTTACACTGCCAAACTGTCCCGTTTCATTTCAAATTTCCCTCGCACCTGTGTGGAGATGTAAGGTGACCAGATTTCTGGAATAAAAAACATTTGTATTTCTAGTTCAGTGCTCAATACATGTAGTTATCTATGAATTAAAAAAACAGGTAACAGTAGTTCTATGGCATATCATATCTGTCATCTGAGCACTGACTTACTACACTGAATTAATGTAACTAAAATGAATCGATAACATGTAGCATTTAAATATTTATTGCATTCATCTAATTAGATAAAGAAAAACCAAAACATAACTTTTGAGATGTTATATGGCAATATTACAGACACTGGAATTTAAGCATACACTACAGTTTAAAAGTTTGGGGTCTGTAAGATTTTATAATAGATATATAATATATTTATTTGACCAGAAATACAGCTAAAGCCTAATTAATTAAATAATTAATTTAAAATAACTTTTCTACTTTTAAAATAGATTTTAAAATGTAAATAAATTGCATCAGACATCACTCGAGTCTTCAGTGTCACATGATCCCAGAAATCATTATATTATGTTGATTTGGAGCTCAAGAAACATTTCTTATCTATCTATAAATAACAGGAACATCTGTCTGTCTGTGTGTGTGTCTGTCTGTCTGTTAATCGAATATCTCTTGAACTGTTAGTCCGATGGATTTCAAACTTGACAGGCATTTGCTACGGGCACAAGTAAGTGCAGTGCCGAGTTTGACATTGTTTGGATTAGAAATGCAAAAAATATCATTAAATATATCTGTAAAAGAAGCACACATTGAAGTTGTGGTTTAAAAGTAAACATTCTGACATTAGAGAAGATTTGGTTTAAAAATTGTGATTTAAAAATAAACATTCTGTCAGCTAAACATTAAGTCAGCTACACTGTTTACTTCTGAAGTAAAAAAGTAGCGATTCTTTTCGAGAAATGTAGCGATTCTTTTCAAGGTTGTTATTATACGTTTATTACAATGTAATTATACATTTATTACAGTGTTATTATACATTTATTACAATGTAATTATACATTTATTACAATGTAATTATACATTTATTACAATGTAATTATATGTTTATTGCAGTGTTATACATTTATTACAATGTAATTATATATTACAGTGTTATTATACGTTTATTACAATGTAATTCAACATTTATTACATTATTATTATACATTTGTTACATTATTATTTTGTTACATTATTCTTTTTGGAAAAAGTAGCGATTCTTTTTCATAAAGTAGCGATTCTTTTCTGAAAAAGTAGTGATTCTTTTTGAAAAAGTAGCGATTCTTTTCTGAAAAAGTAGTGATTCTATTCTGAAAAAGTAGCGATTCTTTTCTGAAAAAATAGCGATTCTTTTTGAAAAAAAAGTAGTGTAAAATAATGTAATTATACATTTGTTAGTCTTATTATACATTTATTACAATGTAATTATACATTTATTACAGTGTTGTTATACATTAGTTACATTATTATTATTATACATTTGTCGCATTATTATTTTGTTACATTATTCTTTTTGAAAAAAGTAGCGATTCTTTTTTAAAAAGTAGCGATTCTTTTTTGAAAAAGTAGCGATTCTTTTTGAAAATAGTGTAAAATAATGTAATTATACATTTGTTACAGTCTTATTATACATTTATTACAATGTAATTATACGTTTAATACAATGTAATTATATGATTAAAATGTAATTATACGTTTATTACAATTTAATTATACATTTTTTACAGCATTATACATTTATTACAATGTAATTATACGTTCAATACAATGTAATTATACATTAGTGTTATTATACGTTTATTACAACGTAATTAAACATTACAGTGTTATACATTTGTTACATTATTATTAGTATACATTTGTTACATTATTATTTTGTTACATTATTATTTTTTAAAAAGTAGCGATTCTTTTCTGAAAAAGTAGCGATTCTTTTTTAAAAAGTATCGATTTTTTTTTTAAAGTATCAATTCACTTTTGAAAAAGTATCGATTCTTTGAAAAAGTATCGATTCTTTTCGAAAAAAGTAGCGATTCATTTTTGAAAAAGTAGCGATTCATTTTTGAAAAAGTAGCGATTCATTTTTGAAAAAGTAGCGATTCAAAAAGTAGCGATTGTTTTTGAAAAAATTTGTGTAAAATAATGTAATTATACATTTGTTACAGTCTTATTATACATTTATTACAATGTAGTTATACATTTATTACAATGTAATTATACGTTTATTACAATGTAATTATATGTTTTTTACAATGTAATTATACATTTATTAGTGTTATTATACATTTATTACAATGTAATTATGCGTTTATTACAATGCAATTATACATTAGTGTTATTATATGTTTATTACAATGTAATTATAAATTGTTATTATACGTTTATTACAGTGTTATTATACATTTGTAACATTATTATTTTGTTACATTCTTTTTTTTAAAGTAGCGATTCTTTTTGAAAAAGTATCGATTCACTTTTGAAAAAGTAACAATTCACTTTCGAAAAAGTATCGATTTATTATCGAAAAAGTATCGATTCATTTTTGAAAAAGTATCGATTTATTTTGAAAAAGTATCGATTCTTTTTTTTTTAAAGTAGCGATTCTTTTTTTGAAGAAGTATCGATTCTTTTCAAAAAAGTATCTATTCATTTTTGAAAAAGTAGCGATTCTTTTTGAAAAAGTAGCGATTCTTTATGAAAAAGTAGCGATTCATTTTTGAAAAAGTAACAATTTAACTTAATCTGAAAGTCAGCTACACTGTTTAATTTTATTAATTTTTTTTTTTTTTTTATTCTGGTGCGCTTAACGTTATCGGTTTCTCAGAGTTTAGGCTCCTGTGTAATAGTAGCCTAGGCTATTCAGCAACTCAAACATACCAAACTAACAATTACTAAAAACACACAAAAACTGATTTTGCACGGGCATTGCACTAGTTTTTATTCATGTTGAAAACAGTTTTGCTCTTTAATATTTTTGTGGAAACCATGATACTTTTTTTAGGATTCTTTGATGAACAGAAAATTCAAAAGCATTTTCATGAAATTGTCAGTTTTTTGTATCATTATAAATGTCTTTACTGTCACTTCTTATTAATTTTATTTGTCTTTGCTGAATAAAAGTAGCCTATTAATTCTTTTTTTATCTTACAAACCCCAAAATTTTTGCAGTATATATGAACTATATACTGTATATACTGCACAGTATATGGTGTGTTTTTGAAAATTGTAATTTGATTTGAAATTTTTGGTGTTTTCTCAAATACACTTGGTTTAAATATTGTTGTTTTTTTTCTTTATTAACTAGAGACAGACAACTGTTCATACTTTCTTGAGTGTATGTACTTTTTTGAATAAGTACTTACTTTGTGACCACCAAAAAAGAATGTTCTATATATGAATGTATGTGTGACCTGCCGGTGTCAGTTACGTCGCACTGCCATTCACAAATCCACTCCCATGGCCTGATGGGATAGTTAAGTGTCCATCATAAGCACACTTCAGAATCTTGCAGGTCATCCGGGTACTTTTTGTCTACTGTGAGTTCGGACGTACTCTTGTCACATACTGTTTTTCGTCTACTATATAGTAGGGAAGTATGCGATTCCGGATGCAGCCGACCTCTGCCAAACCCCTCACTGAGCAAGTTGTTCCTCTCAGCAGGGCTTCACAGGTGTGAGTGATTGTTCTTCCTCCACCCCCTTCCTGTCTTTTTTCTCTTCTTTTCCCTTTTCTTTCCATCTATTCTTCCCCTGCAGTAGAGGGTGCTGTCTGGGCTACGACTAGAACTATCTTCAGAGCACATCCTACCCCTCTAGCCCTTTTCTACCCTGCTCACACATCCCCCCCCCCCCCCCCCCCCCCCCCCCCCGACAGGGGAAATTAGGGCCAGTTTAATAGATCTTAGAGGCCACTAAAAGCCACCCGAGATTGCTCACTGATTGCTGGGCCTGACTCGTCGTCCACACACGTTCAAACACACGCTCCAAACCTGCACACACCCCTATAGTGCTTATCTTTGCCTTTGGCCAAAATCAGCTCCTTTACTCCTCTTCACTTAGAAAGAGCTGTCCAGAGAAAATATATAACCCACTTAATGTAGCACTCACCTTCTCTGAGGAGCTGAGAGATAGTATCAGATGTGGGAGTTTCCCTGCACAGGAACCAGGGGTTTGTGGCTTCCAGAGAAACATACAACTGGTCAGATGATGCATTTAATTGCTCTGCTAATATAATGGTGAAGGATTCCATTTGGTTTATGTTGTTTTAACTTTTTCGCCCCACACAAGCAAAGGATTATCTGTTTCTTCTTGAACAAGCAAAGATGCCCTGTTATTTTTAAATGTGACGAACCCTTTTTGGAGTGTTAATGGCCTTTATCCTTTTAATCTGTTGTGTTTCACAGCAGAATTGTGGATCTAGAACCCAGTTTTCATTCGTCATTCGTCACTCGTCACTGTAGTTTATTAGCACCCGTTGGGGTTAATCAACCTTTGGGTAAAAATGTCAAGCTCCTTCAAAGGATTAAAACCTTTGTGGGTTGTCTCTCATGTCAGGTTCCTAATTCTCCTGATGTGCTGTTTTATAAGAGGCCGTGACCTAAGAGTGTGGCCCCTGAGAACGCTCTGAGCATGCTCTGCGCAGAACAGCCAGGTGCAGCCGGCTCAACATGGCTATCAAAACAGAGAGATTTGTTTTGCCTGAGATGCAGCCAAGAGAAGAACCCTTTTAAAATAATTCTTTCTTTTTTTGAGTAATGCAATGTTGTGATGTGTGAAATCGCGGAAGAAAGTTTTGGCACCTGGTCAAGCCTTTACATACAGAGGGAAAAATGTCAGCACAGGCTGCAGGAGTGCAATAGAAGGTGTGATTTATGGGATGAGATTGTGAAGAGGTTATTTGCTCTACATGCTGTATGACTGGGTTATGATTGCTTTGTCTCTGAGGTTTATCAAAAGTATGGTTCTAAAAGTATATCTATTTATTTCGTTTAAAAAAAAGTCACACATGCATTGTCCATGCCTTGACACAGGAGCATGTCCTTGATTTGAATTAAAATTCATTTTGATATATTATATGGACATACAGTAAAAATTGTTAGGGAAATACAAGTGTTTGGGTGCCATATTAAAGTGAGAAAAGCTTTATTAAAACATGACATTTTCATAATCGTATATAACTTCTGTTCAAAAGAAAATACTTTTGTTTAGCAAAAACACAATCTTATCAAAAGTGACAGTAAAGACATAAAATCCTAAAAGAACATGTCACGGTTTCCACAGAAATATTAAGCAGCACAAACAGTTTTAACATTGAAATAACAAGACATGTTTCTTGAGCACAATCAGCACATTAAAATTATTTCTAAATGACTCTGAAGACTGAAAAAATGCCTTTGCAGCACGGGAATAAATTTGATTTTTAATAAATAATTAATAGTGTTAATACTATAAACCTCCATTTTTCTAGTGTTGTAAGGTATAGGCTTAGGTTTCTGTACGAGTGTTGATTAGTAAAGGCTGAAGTGTTTCACATATGACATGATTGAGGAACCTTTCAGCACTCGTGATGTCACTTGAACTGAAAAGGAATGCAGAAATAAAACAGATGTATGGTCCATGTAGACGGTATTTGAACGTCAAACAATTCACTTCCCTCAAGGAGACATTTGGACATCTTTTGAAGTACCATAGTAAACCAACTAGTTATGTGAAGACTAGATGCATTTTTAAAAGTGCAGGTACATTTTCACTTAGTTTGAACTTGCATGAGTTCAGGTTTTCAGGTTTTTAGGTCTTTTCCAAGTAAGGAACTTTTCTCGTAGATTTTTACTCAAACAAGTGTTTTGATTCTTGACAGCATTTCTGTTTCCCAGGATTTGAACACTAGCTCCTTAATTCAAGCTATATTTTTAAACTCATACCTTGTAAAGTGCACACTGCAATCTGTGTGCAGAAATGAGTGGACACTGGCAAAAAGGCTTTTAGCTGTGAGTGTAAACAAACGCTCTAATTCTAGATAATAGTTCACTGCACATGATGCTCAGGGAGCAGCAATGACCAGTCTCAGTGGCTTCATTATCACTCTAATTTGTATTAGTGAAGCCTATTCTCAGAGGAATAATTATGTATCTAGTGTGTGCTCTCCTAATGAGGTTAAACTTAAGTCTTGCACTGAATGGGGGTCCAGTCTTTCCAGTACGTGAAAAAAAGTGTAGTTCTCAGTGGTATGCTGCCTTTTTCTATAATTGCTGTTTGTTCGCCGTACACTATTATTACGTTTAATAAGGTGGCAAATAGGCTTGAAAATAATACTGCCCTTTTGATATATGCACATGTTAGTAATCACTTTTGTAATTAGAGCTCACCAAAGTTCCGAGAATATTAACGCAACGTATACAAATGTACAATAATACAGCACTGTATTGCACTAGGAAGTCGCTCCATATCTGCTATCACAGTAGCTTATCACTGAGCAAAGTGCATGTAAAGATCTCTGCTTTAAACAACCCGATCCTGCTCCACAACTCACCTAAAGCCATTTAAACACTCTGACCTGTAGGAGATACAATCAGAGAACACTCTTATCAAATAGATGGCATCCTGTCATCGCACAACCTCTCTAACCTTGTCTCAAGAAGCTGAAACTGTTGAATCACCACTCAACTGAAGGTTACTACCAGATCAATCACTGTGTTGATGTTTGTTGGTATCTGTATTATCAGAGCTTTCACAGCTTGCTTGGGTTTAAATATCAGTCCAGTAAAAAATCACAGAAATCTTCATGTGCTTAAGGAAACAGTCTGCACCTGCAATAAATGACTGGACAATTTTTTTTTTTGTTTTAATCATTTAAATCCCAGATTAAAAAAAAAAAAACTTTATACTGTTTTCAAGAAAGGTTTACATTTAATAAAAATGTCATGTGGTGTAGCCAAGTAAAAAGTGACATTTTTGTGTACACATCAGGTTTTCACAAAGTAAAATTCAATGTAAATTATTCATTATTATTCATATTAATTATTAATACATATCATGGTAACGCTTCCTTTTACAGTCCTGTTACCCATGTACATACTATGTACTTATTATAGTAATTACAATTACTGGGTAATAACTAGTTACTAAACCTAAACCAGGGGTAGGCAAGTTCGGTCCTAGAGAGCCGCTGTCCTGCAGAGTTTGGCTCCAACACTGAAAAAAACCTCTCCTGCCTATAGCCTTAGTAATCCTGAAGACATTGATTAGCTTGTTCAGGTGTGTTTGATTAGGGTTGGAACTAAATTCTGCAGGACAGCGGCTCTCTAGGACCGAACTTGCCTACCCCTGCCCTAAACCTACCCCTAACCCATGTACTTACCTTATATTAGCCAGTACTTTCTAGGTAAGTATACTGTAAGTACACATAAGTACTGTACTGTAAAAGGAAGCGTTACCCGTATCATTAGGCTTTTAGGTGAACTGCACCATATGACATTTTACAACCTTGCCTTGTCATGAAAAGGTCCAATTATCTAAAAAATGTAAAGTCCCCCTGTGGTGAAAATCAAGTTTTTAATGTTGTTTATATGTCTATGTGGTGTTTTTAAAATGCTTTAAGACAAACCATGTACAAATTCATGTCAACACCATTGGTGAGTATTTTCTCCTTAAAACTCCAGAGAAAATAAGTCTCAAAAATGCGGTTTGTAATAGCTGGTGATTCTGATGACAGAAACTACCTTTTGACCAATCAGGTCAACATGTGACCTGGTGGGGCGGGGCTATTTTGCATATTTATAAAACCACATACTAAATGAGGCAAGGATGTTGAGTTACATTAAAGCTATTTTAAGGCATGAAGAATTTTTTCAAGGAAAAACTTTTACATATCTAATTTTGGTGATCAAAGATGAGTTTTAAAGGCTAAAATGATTGACTACAAGGGGACTTATTGGACACAGTTATGAGGGTCTGCAGGGGTCCTCTCTATGATATCATATCGGGGGTCTGCATGTTGGTTGCACCACATGTGTTTGATTTTGCATACAAAACTTTTTCCAAATATGTATATGCAATAAAGCAGTTAAAACTATTTAATATGGTTTTCATTTCATTTAAAAAAAAATCTTCATTATGATATATGGGTGGTTTATGTTGTGCATTTTTATTGATTGCATTTAATGTAATTACTTTTGAATAAAATCACTGACAGGACAAAGAATTGAGTGTCATTTCATTGACCCTTCTGTATCTGAGAACCATACATGTAATTTAGCTATGAAAATTCTGATGTTCCACTAATACTAAACTAATGGGGCACGAACATTAAACAAACTCCAATTATCTTAGACACCAGACCAAAGTACCAACTAGCTCAACACCACCAACTCGCCCAGGCCTCCTCTGTCTCTTCTCTTCCTCCCTCTTCGTTAAAAACACCTATTTTTTCTTCTTCTCCAAGCTTAGGGAGGCAAACCAGCTTATCAGTGATGGAGAGGGATTTATTAGTGAGAAAAAGATAATAGCTACCCATAGGGCCATAGAGGCCTGATTTACTGCCACTAATATTTAGGATTCCTACAGCCAGGCAGGCCGGGACTCTTAATCTTCCCCCCTGCCTGTGGCGCTGAGAGGTGCAGGGTCGAGGCCGGACGATGAGGGATGAACCCCCACGAAACCAATGCTCTAACTCCCTCAATCAAAGCAATTTCGGACAGAGTGAAGTGAGAGGAGGAAGTTAGAGGGTGCTTGAGGCATCTGTCAGGTGCCTGCTGAGAAACAGACAGACTTCCCATCATAGGCTCTAGTTTTAATCTGTCATATAGGAGTCAAGACCAGCAAACCATGGTCTTTATTCTAACATTTTCTTGTGTTCACATGGGCAGCCATTCACTGCAATTCGCTAAATAAAACAACATTATCATTTGAAGGTTAACTGTCTGTTCCACACATACTCTCCTTTACAAAGCTGTCGCGTGTACATCTGGGGTCATGTGCTGTTTCAAAAAACCTACACAAACACTCAGTTTTCTTTATCATTATTATTAATTAATTATTTTAATATTTGTTCATCATGGTAATCTAATCTGTAAATCATAATTTAAACCACACTCATGTGACTCCACCGAATGGAGCTCCTCCATGTCAAATCTGAACGTGTAGTATCCTATGGAGCCCCGAAAGTAACTTTCTCATTAAATTGTGCACACAAAGCATGTTAGCACGCACGGAAACTTCTTCATGCCCTTGGGAAAACTATGGTAGCGGTAGCGCATGAGCATGCAAACAGTTTGTCTTTCGAATGACACGCGTCATTTGGGCAGAGCAAAACGTTTCTTGTGGCCACGGTAAAGTCTCTATTTTTACTGCAGATGTCACTTTAACTGCTCTGAAGGAAACCGAAGTTACTTGAACGATTTCTTATTCATATGGAACCAATGTTGTTAAAGACACCCCAATTCCAACATGGCATCATGACTTTTGCGTAAACAGACACGCCACTTTCAAGTCAAGTTGCGTGTTATCTATACGCATTTTGAGATATCAGCGTGTATGCGTGTATGTCTACGCCATTAATGTCCAAGTGATTCCGCGTATATGTACACGCCATTAAATTTCCGAGCGAAACGAAGCAAAATGTAGATCTACATCTGGGGAGCGATATTTTTTTTCCTAGGATGGTAGGGGAAGACTCATAAATGCTATTAACCCCAGTGACGGGTAGGTTTAGGGACGGGGTGGAGGTAGGTCATATATTTATATATACAGTAATAACGTTAAGTCAACTGCGTTCATAAACACGCTGAAAAGCGATTGTGCGTGTTGATAGCACGCCAAAAATGGAAATACGAATTGGCGTGTCATACACACGCAATTTTATGAGATCAGTCTGCCAATTCCATCTTTATTCATATCCATTGATCACTAACATACTCTGAGGTGTATTTAGAGCTGGAGACCTCTATATTCGACAATAAAACAAATATTTTTACCTTCATTATGTACATATTTATGTACCCATATATTTTAGTGGTAATATTTATAAAGAATTATGTTATATTGTAGTAGTATATACATACATTCATGTTTTGATACTGAGAGTCTTCACTTTCTTTACCTGAGCACAGGTGACATATCTTCAGGGCTGGATACACCGTCCAAGATGACAGAGAGCCTAACAGGATATGAGGAGATATGCGGCTGTCTGTCCATGTTGATCCTGCGCTGACCGGGAGGCAGAGGGAACTTCACACAGCCACACTTAGATGAGAGGGTCACGGGTTCAAACCACAGGTGTCGTGCCCTGCAGCAGGACACTTCCAGTCTAAACAGTGTAAACGGTTTTCAGGAATGTGAAAGTGCACGACTGGATCAAAGGAGCCAGCCAATCAGGATCCTGTTTACACTGTATCTTTTAGAGAGTCTTTGGTTGAGCCATCTTGGTTTAAGTGCTGAGCTGTGACGAAGATGTAAGCTGTGTTATTAGCTGGCTTGTCTCAGTGTAATGAGGTAAACATAAAGAGCTGAGATTTGGGGTGAAATCTACAAATGATATTACCACCATAACTGATGGCCAGGGACTTGTGCATTCAAAAAAGGGCTATACTGTATATATAAAAAAACAAATTGACCTTTGTTGCAGACTATACACTCAAGCTAAGCACTCTTGACCTAGTCAACATGAAACGGAATTTGCGCTAGCCTTCTTTTCCCTATTGTGATGTATATCTGATGCATATTCTCAAACCAAACCAAAAAAAGTAGGGCGGGACTTCATCAAGAATTGATTGGCTGGTTGGATCATTGTGGTTTGCCATTGCTGTGATCTCATGTGAGTGATGGCTTCGCGCCAGTAAGCGTCATCATGTAAGTTATTTTGATTAAAGATTTCGAGACCATGTGAATTTTAAAAACAAATAATGAGGTGCATGGATAATAAATACTGCAATAATCCATTAAAAGATTTTAATTTAATGGTGACTTTAAATTAACTTGTGCCCTTTGTTGTTGTTTGCCTGCTCACAACTACGTGTCTAATTAGTTAAAACAGCATAAGTGACTTTGCTTGTTGTCCTCACCCATTTAGAGCCTATTAATCAGGAGATTTCTGCATTATGTTGCAACCCATGTCACATAACCAGTGAGTGTTTT
This sequence comes from Tiaroga cobitis, assembly GCA_030578255.1. Classification (NCBI taxonomy): domain Eukaryota; kingdom Metazoa; phylum Chordata; class Actinopteri; order Cypriniformes; family Leuciscidae; genus Tiaroga; species Tiaroga cobitis. Next base: position 33,994,392 of record CM060603.1, read on the forward strand.
TCACCATTACTTTGTGCCTCAGGTGGTAAAAGCTCTGCCCTACGACTGCCTCACACCCTTTAGTGGCAAATAACACATCAGTGGAGCAGGTGTAGCATATCTAGCTGTTAAAAAAGGGGGGCACCACAATAACACAAAGGCATACAAATATACTCAATGGGCCATTGAGCAACTTATGAACAAAGTGTCTCTTCTTTCTTCAATAAATTCCTGGCATTCTCTAATATTTAGGCTCTATTTGGATGAATATCTTGAAAATGCAAGGCATCTTATAAAAAATATGATTGTGTAAGTGCACACATCAGAGTCTCGAAACCACAAATTAGCTTCACTTTAAACTCTTTTTTTTTTAGCTGATTCAATTTCTAAATCTTTCATTTCCTATTTTCCACTCTGAAAGACATCACGCCTTCAGAATATTTCATCCTTCTCGCATATCGCCACCTCTTTAAAATAATCTCTTTGCCCAGGCAGAAATCTTACCGACAGATAATCGGAGATAAATATGCTTAATTGAGGCCAAGTGAACTTTCTCTATCCGCACCACAGTCAAGCAATCTAAAGTAAACGTGCTAATTAGAGCAAAGCTCTGTTCCTGCAGAATGCTGAGTGAGCCGGGGCCGGGCTGCTCCAAAGATGCTTCTCTACGGCTCAGCCATTAACATGGGGAGGTTTGCATACAAATGCATTGCACAACATCACAGGTGTGCTAGATACATAATATGCAATTGCTGTGTTACTTGGTCAAATTAATGTTTTAAAATCTCCACCATCTGGGTAAGAAAACTAGTTATAAAATGTGTGTCATTGCAGATCACTTACTGTTGTATAATCGAAAATTATGGGGATCATTCACAAACAAATTACATCTATGTAAACAGAGGCACAATGAACAGGTCCGAGTGAACCACACCTGCTCTTTAATGCACTGCAGCTTCCTCCATTTGCCCGTTAACAAGTTTACATCTCGGCAAACTGAGATTTAAAATGTGGGAAAAGCAGCTGAATAGCAGGCGGGCGGGGGGGGGGGTGGGGGGGGGGGGGGGGGGGTATAACAGATTCGGGTCAGACTGAGGTGAAAATTAACATTTCTCTCCGTTTTTCTGAAGGGTCTGAGAGCCTAGTGTCTGTGGTCAGCCATAGCACTGATGAGACTGGACCACTAACACCCAAGGGAAGCAAGTTCCTAATTACCCATTGTGCTTGACAGAAGCCTCTTAATTACCAACTTCATTAGCTTGCTGGTCTTTGTTTTTCTTCAGAGGGGGCCAGTAGGATGGGGGTGGAGGCTGGTAGGAAGGAGAAACGAGTTGCTGTTTTAGCACCTTTTCTCCCCTTTCTGAACAATTCTTTTCTCTCTCTCTCTCTCTCTCTCTCTCTCTCTCTCTCTCTCTCTCTCTCTCTCTCTCTCTCTCTCTCTCCTTCTGAACAATTCTTTTCTCTCTCTCTCTCTCTCTCTCTCTCTCTCTCCAAGGAAATGTTAAGACCTCAGTCAAGGATCTAATTAGATTCATGGTGAGAATCAGACACCTTTTAACTAGCCTCTGGAGTCCCTAAAAGGACAGCAAGTGACTGGGCAGGAGAGAAGAAGAGCTTCTCACAATCACACATGTACACACCACCTTTCACGTGTGAAGTGGCCTGCTTTACTCTTTTCTCTCACTTAGATTAAAAAGCAACCTCTTGTGAACACAAACCGTAAGACTATGAAAAGGTCCAAAGTACTTCGTTCTAAATGTAGTTTTATTTAATATCAAATATAATTATCAGTTTGAAAATGCAATGTAATCCAAAATTGTGTTCATATTGCCCGAAAATATGGCTTACACAATGTCTGAGGATCCTTGATACTAAAAATAATACAATAATTATGTGAATAGTTTATATGATGATAGTCTATTTGAGAGGGAACTTTTCTTAGATATAAAAGTACATTATTATCTTAATCCTTCATTATTAGCCCCAAATACTATGATTTCATTATTTTATTTAGCAGTTTCTGCTCTTCTCACAGTGCTCGGCTGTTGATGGCTATCTGAGCTTTCCTAAAACTGTGGGCTATCAAAACATAAGGTCAAAATGTTGAAACTGTGGTCCTTGGGTTTGTTAGTCAGGCTTTGCGCATAACTGTCCAGGGGTGCGTTTCCCGTAACGACAATTTGCATTGCTGCAGATGTTAGTCACGACTGTTTCCCGAGACCGGTCGCACCTCTGTGGTTTGAACCCCGTTAGTTCAACAATATGACTGTGACGTCAGTAATAACTTATGCTAATGAATCGACTCGAGATCGCAAATAATGTATTAAATATTATTATAGTTCATTTAGCCTACATAATCAACAGAAAGCCGTTCATTTTTAATCACGTTAACATTCAGTAGCCTATTTGAGGTAGGCCCAGTGGTGTAGTGCAGGGTATACGCAGGTATACGGCGTATACCCATATACTTTTTCAGTCGGCATTGCGTATACCCACTTCTAAATCCCCTTTGATGCGCATCATTTAGTTGCTAATCCTATCTCGTGAATAAAAAACACCCAGTCAGGGTCGTACCCCTAAATATTAACTCTATTTTGTTGCTGCAACGATTCTCCCATCGCGACGATAACTGACCTTCTCATCTGATCTGCTTCAGCACTCAAACACCCGCTCGTCAAAATGTTTGAGACCAATGAATCAAAGCATGCAGGATTTTTGTTGACAGAAGCGCGAGCCGAGCGCGAATCCCAACGCGACGCTTCACTTCAGTTAACGATCATAGGCCTACAGTGCGAGATAAGATACAAGTAGCTAAAATATACGGCTGTTTTTCGATAGAAGTTTTAAATGACCGACAGAAATAATCAGTTTTATCAAAGACAGTGAAAATTATAAGCTCAATTTAACAACACAAGCACCCTATTAAATATATTGCCATTATTTTTGTATAATATATTTGTAGGCCTATAACGTTTCCTCGAATGTGTTCGACTTTTCACTGTTTGTATCACTCCGCTTGTCTGTGTTTGCGCAACTTGCATCATTAAGCCAGAAGGCGGCGACAAGTGACTGTCTTTATGAGTGAGCAATTGAACCATTAATTAAATGAACAGATTAGTCCAAAAACATTGATTAATTTAGGAAAGAAAAAGTAGCTGAAACTGGAACTGATTCCCATGTTTAAGAATCTGATCAAATACTTCATGCTTTTAAAGCGAATGTTGTCCCTTTTTTGGCCATCAAAACACCTTAAAATGCTCATGTCGAGATCAGGACAATCAAATTTTTCTCGGGGGAGCATGCCCCCCAACCCCCCTAGCAATATAATTTATGGGACCTGGATTTAGAAACCCTAAGTATGGCCCTTATATGCAAGAATAGTGATATGTTCTATTGTATTCATTAGTCTTGCATATTCAATACTATATACTAGCCTACTACTATACTTCAATTCACTGTTTATAACACAGATCGTTCATCCTTTGCTGGGACGCTTAAAAAAATATTGGGGGCATAAATTAAGAGTATACCCACTTCTCCAGGCACCACTACATCACTGGGTAGGCCTATATAGGCAACACTTTATCCGTAGCCTATTGATGCGGTTCATTCAGTCAGGAGCTTTCTTCGTCCACGTAGCCTAACGTAATTTTACCTAAAAAAATTTTAAGGATAATTTTTCTGACATACTGCTGTAACGAACTGAGGACTATAGCCTACTTTGTTGTTTTTGTTTCCTGTCGTTTTGCTTTATTTGACGTTTGAGATATCGCGGGTTCCCTCGGAATTCCCGCAAATGGCGCTGATTGTTGACATGCTAAAAAAAATAGGCCTATAGGTTGAATATTTAAAAGGTAATAAAGACATAAAATATAGGCTACTGAATGTTAGCTTGCTTGTTTTGTCCAAGGGCATGATCTATTTAAGGCCACATGCTATTTTATTAAGAAACTACCTTTAACTACAGCCCGAAAGATGTAGGGCCTAGTTCCAACCACTTGAATTTGCGACGCTGTTTGCGAATGTTCGTTGGAAGTTGGAACTATGGTTTTTGGAAACGCCAAATCGTTCAACTATATAGTAAATACGGAATGCCAATGACGATTTTGGGTAACGCACCGTACAGTTAGTAGGTCCAGTTATTAGTTTAATTAATTATTCAGTTCCCCCCCTTTAAGAAAATTTTTCTTTGTGTTGCATGCAAATGCAACTGTTGGACAATGTTTGGTCTGTACGCAACACCAGTTAATATGGGACTGATTCCAGTTTGAATCAGGGATTGAGTCGAGGTTGGCACTGACAGTGAGTTATGTCAAGTGGTTTAGTGTTTTCTGTCTGCATGAGAAATGTCAAAGGATTGACATAAGTCCCAAAATGAAAATGAAATGAGTCTGTGAGAATTCCAGACCACTGTCTGCGTGTGTGTGTTTGTGTGTGTGTTCTTATATCAAGACTTTACAAGCAATTTGAGTGCACATAGAGCAAGATACCAAACATTTTAGATACAGATCAAGTTGGCCATAGTCTTGAAAAATAACTTTAAAAACTGTCAAGACAGAATGAAATGCATAATCGTATAACTTGAATGTCTAATTTATGACATTGACTGAATCTAACTATTTTTTGTGCTTGTGGTAGCCTAGTAGAATTTCAGCCTGAAGATGTGTTTAACATCAACCGCTCATTAATTGTCACATCTATTCTTCTATGGACAAAAAAAATCTGCAAATAAAATTGCCAATGCAATTGTTTTAGCTTAAAGATGGACAAAATTATTTCAGTTCGCCACAAAGTGTGTTGTCTTAATCAAAGCTGACCAATGTCTTTCAAAACACACACTCAATGAATTGTGTTAGCATACCATTAACTTAGACAACATATGAGAGGAGGAGTACAAAGGCAGACGAGGCGAATCAATACGGCAACACATGTGATATATTTAGTGAGGTCATTGTTTATTTTATTTAGTGAACGAATCGAGGATTTTCCAAAAAGCGAGGCCTCAGAGATATTTTATCAGGTGTACAGTCCTGACATGTGGAATACATTCGTACTTTAAAGGGAATGCCATTTTTAAATTATTATTAATATTATTGTTGTTTTTATATTATTATTATTATAATATCACAAAGTCTAAACTCAGAAACAAACTTTAACTTTGCACTTGCACGCTCGGCTTACTCCGTAAAAGGCTTAAATATAATTTCATTTGAGAGAGAGGCTACATCAGCTGTATTGTCTACAACACTAATGTGATACTTTCAAACATCGTGCATTGCTTTCAAATATAGCTATAGGCTCCGCAAATCAGTGTAGGGGACGAATTCCATTGTTAATTTAGTTTCAATCATATATGCGAGGTGGCCAGTCCACCAAGTGGCTCTGCAGGAGATCCAAGCTGCAAGCTGCCTGACAAACTGACCGGCATTGACCATGCATTTACAGTGGCTCCTGTTAAAATTCCGTTATTTAGGCACTATAGGTATAAGCGCTGTGTCTGTTTATAGGCCTACAATATTTGTGGTCTGTTGCCACGTTCATGCGTGTGCAATTTTGCTCGCTCACTCGCTCTGTATGTCTTCAGACACCAAAATATGTATAAGTGTGCTGTCTGTGAGATCAATAGATAAACCAATGGGGAGAGAGATGGATTAATTTAAAGCTGAAGTTATAGATTTTAGTTCTGTTAAGTGAATCATGTCTTTTTATACTGAATATCATCCAGAGTTTACAGGTGTTACAGTTGTCTCTACTTTACTTAAAAAAAAAAATGTTACTTTCCAAGAAGCAGTATGGGTTTTAAAGCTAGAGCGCTAGTTGCACTTATACTTGATCCAGATGACGTTTACCAAAAGCATACAGTTATCTCAAGCACCTATAAACTTTCCTAAATTAAAACGAAACAAGTCTGTTGCGTGAAACTTATAGGCCTACCTAAATTATTATTAATAAATAAATTACTATCATAATTGCATGGCCATAACACTTTGCAAGAATAAAAAAAAAACCTTTTAATATAAATTTAGAAGTAATCTAAAAAGTGCTGGCAAAAATCCCCTTTAAAACAATGGTCCAGTCTGTGCATGCCACATGATAGGTCCAAATTTACATGACAGATGACAAGACTTAACTTTATAGTCCTTCCTTGATAAGAATAATGATTTCATTAAAAAATGACCCTTCAACTATATTTTACCAATAACAAAGAGAATTTGAGAGAGCTATTGCTATTTTCACTTGCTCTTCCTCCTCCTCCACCACATTCTACGATGGCAGGCACATATTGGACGTTGGAGATTGATTGCAATTATAAATGCATTGGATCTGTTAAGTTGTCGACTAAAACAGCACAAAGGGATAGCTTAAAAAAATTCAGGGTCCCTTAAAATGATTATCAATGCGTGCTATCTTGTTATATTTTATCACGTGTATCTCCTCGCAGTTAAGCTGTCCTGTATTTCTTACTCTTTGTCTTTAAAAAAAATTCTTCCGAAAGCTCAAATCATTTCTTCATTAGCCTATTGGATATTCAGATAGTTTATTTTGATTATGTGCGATTTTGATGTTTGGCAATATTTTCACGCTAGGTAATCGGACACATATAGCTAGGCTACTGGCGAAAGTTGCGGCCACCTTTACCTGACAGCTGTAGACACAATGTAGGCCTATAGGTTTATGTTCTACTTAATATGATCTATGGTCACAATTGTCTTTATGTGATCTAAAGAGCGTTTGAATTAGGGAAACCCAGTTTACGTCGTAAACTTTTCCATAGCTTGTCTGTTGAGCGACTTAACGGGTTTTCGTCCAGGATCATTTTCGTTTCCAACGTCACCATAAATAAAAATAGGGTAATTTTACACACATAGCTAAACATAAATGCATTTTACCATTGCAAGACTAATGCATTCACCTAATAATCGTGCCAAAAATGTCCATTATATAGGCTATTAATAATAAGTCGACGCGTTATAGCAATAGATTTTTAACACGTTTTAGCATATTCTGTAAATGAGATCCGAATTTTCAATGCGGATGAAAAACCCGGAAAATGTAATGGTGTTAATAAAATTGTCAATGAAATGACGCTTTGTGTCATTATAGTCCTGCAGGTGAAAGCCATAACAAAGCAAAGGTAAGCCCTGGATCTCACGCTGCGGGCTCGATAAAGTCTCAGCAGTGACACCGCTGTCACCCGTGTTTTACCTTTGATCCATTGATATTTGTGTGTTTAGTGGAGGGGCGGGGATTGAGCCTTCATGCAAGGGTTAGAGGATTTGACAGCTGCCAAAAGATAGGTACAATGCACTTGACCAAGAATACAGAAATTAAGGCCTATACAATAAGGTTTAAATTCTCACCGCACTTTCATTATCTTCATTTAACCCAGCTATCTGTCTTTTAGAAGTTGTGCCTAAATTTCCTCAATAACAGCGCAATTCACGGTCCTTCTTAAATCGTTTTAAGAATGGAAACTCATAGGCCTCTTCTTCGTTAATAATAAAATGAGAAACTTAATCTAAGATGATGATATTTAATTTGTAACGTAAACTATTTTGAATGGTGATTATTCTGTAATTGCTCATTAGTCTTGTATATTTATCGCTGTACCTTATGGCAAGGCCGCGGGAATTGTGCAGGGGGTTGATTCTCCCATTACAAGGATCAGTTTCAAAAGCAATTTGTGAAACTGGATAGATTGTGTTTGTCGTGACGTCACATTCCAGTCCATGCTATAAAAATCACCTCAAACCAACATAGTGGCCAGTTGCAACTGGAATGCGGCCCTCATCAAATACAAAGTCCAACGAAACTATAAAGAAAAAGGCTGCAAATAATTTAAGACGGTGGAGGACCTTTGATCAAAAGACAAATATTATGTTTTTTTTTATTTTTGTTGTTGTTTTTTTGTCAACTGTCAAAAAATTGAAGTTGAACTGGAACGGAGGACAGGCTGTCTACTGTAGGCTTCGTCAATCTCCATCATTTTTAAATTGTTCAAGGGTAATCTTACATCAGCAATAGGCTACATTTATAAGTTGCTAGGTAGTATTTTTTTAAATAAAGGCATAACTTTATTTTGCACAGCAGCCCAGACCGTCCACCGTACTGTAAACCCTTCTTTAGTGGGATCAACGGACGTAATTAAAGCTAGTAATTGCAGATTAGAGGTTTTGGGTCATTGGGGTTATTTGATAGGAGGCTGTTTTAAATGACGGGTAATTATTTAACATCACTCGTATGGCGCAGGTTTTTCACCTGTTTAAAATCCAGACCTCAATATCAGAAACCACTGCAAGGAAGTTACACCAACTTTTTTTTTTCTCTCACTGTATGATGAATCATGGCAATGGCCCTCTGTGATTGATCGTTTTCCCTCTGCACAAGCGTGGCGTTGTTGAACATAAAGTTAATGTTGCTTCTGAAACAAGTTATCGCAGCACGGGGTAACTTAAGCGGGTCAGGAGGTTCTCAATACAGCGAGTCCCATGGCCCGTATGCTTGTTTAGAAAAGCAAATCGATTAATATGCATAGCCTATACAAGGTCGAAGTCATAGTCCCCCGCTCACTTTTTGTGAATAATGACATTTCTGTGGGATTGTATCTCTCTAAAATATTTTAATTATTAATTTAAACACATGAGTTGATTATAATGTGAATAATTAGTTCGACACATAATCGAATTTAACACGTTGCTTGTGCTTTGAAAACAGGCTTGTATAGAATAGAATACATTAAGTATAGCCTCGGCTCTCTAATGACCTTATTTTACTATTTTTTTTGCACGCTGGGACTTTAAAATTAATTTAGTCTTCTCAACGACGTTAACAAATAATAAAAAAGTTTCTAAGCCTGTTCTGTTTAGTGAAATATAATTTCCCTAATTCAAATCCAGCTAATTGTCCACTATTAAATGCAAAGCACCAGTCGCATTTAAATCGGCAATGCAAAATTAATAAAGGGGAGCAAGCGGTAACGAGGGGGTGTCCTGTCTTTTGAGGCACAACGGAGGGAGAAAGTGCGCCAAATTTGTTTGCAGCGGATCAAGGCTCACCGCCTTCACTGCACTTTCTTTATCTTAATTCTAACTTGAAAAGATATAATTATCTAGTTTGAACAGGGCTGCTATCAAATCCTTCTTTAGGCAGGGTAGGGAACAGCTCGAGTGGATTGTGGGCTCTGAGCCGCTCGGTGTTGCCCGAGATAGGAGTAATGAAGTTGTGGAGTCCGGAGATACAAAGGGCATTAACCTCATTAGCATGAAACCTTTTCTTCTAACTATTGTGGGACCCTTTCAGCCTTCTAATCCCTCTATTTCAAAGCTGGGTTTGTAATAAAGCTTTTAGGGGTTTTTCAAAGCTAATAGTATTCTCCGCAGATTTTTTTATTACCGTTATAGTCCACAGACTGTTCAAAAATCCCCTTATATAGAATGTGTATGTATAGACCTCTGAAAATTTTAACCTTTATCAAACTACAATTAAAAGTTTTGGGGACAACACGAAAACGCTCAGCAATTGTCTTTCTTTGCATTTCGGAAAATGTTGTCACGTAAATAGACTAATAGCCTATATAGCCTATTTTTAAGCAATTTTACTTATACTGTATTTTTTAAATGGATGCAAAATACAAGGTAATGGATGAATTGACGTGTAAATTAATATTAGCTTTCTATAGCCTATTATTCATGAAAAAAAAACAAGAACTGAAAACGAAGGCTAGATACATTCCATCCGATGCTGCCGACAAGATTTTAAACAAAGCTCCTATTTTGCGGCACATTGCAAACCTTCTCTTATCGCACTGTGAGAGGTAGTCAGATTGTACTAAATTATGTCCAACCAGGCCCCATTGGATCCACGGATTAACAGATTAAAGTGGACCACTGGGCAATGCATCCCCTTTCCCCCACATATTACTCGTATGATAATTGCCTAAACTGATTTGCACTTTCACAAAAGCTCTCAGGACTCTTTGTAGCTTGAACAGACCAGACGCTGCTCGTCTACCAATGGAAATAAAACTGGTTAATGCCAGTCTATCAGACTGAGCGGCAAATGAGGCAAGAAAAAAACAAGCACTTCGCTCTGGAAAAACCGAGCTCAAGACCGTTGTTAGCATTCTATTTGTGTTACATTTTAACCAGTCCGTGTCCCCGTTACATACTTTATATGCTCAGATTAATTACGCAGTTGGTGGAATATTCCATTGATAACTCCATTGAAAAGTGATAACTCGCTTGTTTGTCCTAAATGACAATGACACCAAGGGACAGAATCAAAAGAAGAGAACTGTCAGTGCAACCCATTCAATACTGTCCTATAATGTTTTTCCAAAACAGATATAATACAATGTATCCTAAACCATTTACTATACAGGGCAAACGTTTCATTTTGGCCTCTTTTTGTAAAAACAAAAAGGCTTTACTTTTATTCTGAGCAACATATTGATAAAACTTTATTGACAAAATATTGACAATTACATACTTCTTGGAAGTATACTTTGTGTTAAAATTGTAGCAAACTTAACACAAACACAAAATTATTTACATTCTTGTAAAAGACGATTTAACATAAACATTAGCTTTTAGTATCTCTATACATGGAATACGCTCAGTGCTTGAAGTGTTGCTGCCTAGGCGGCCGTCAATTCTTGCATTAATCCTTCGAGGCAACTCTTTAGAGGAGGGGCGAGTCCCGATCATATATTCGCACCAAGATTACGGAGTCATGGTAAAGCTTACATTTTTAAGGAATGTCATGGAAAATTTTACTATTGTATGTGGTAAACTTGTTTTTATTTAATATAATCTGGTTTTAAATTTGTTTTACTCCTTAAAAACACTATAACGCAGCACTGCTACTTCATATTGTTTTCACAATCACTTTAACACGAGAATCATAAATTCAAAGACTGCACACTGTTGTAAAAAAAAAGAAGCACACAACATTTCTCAGATTAAAAAATCGAATCAAAACAAATTTACTTCGAAAAAGGTCAAATTAATAACCTACCAAAAATTCATTGCCCTACCATGCAATTCAAGTTTTACAAAAACAGCTGTATATTTTGGTATCTTGATGGGGAAGGTTCACGTCTTGAAAAAATAAAACGAGAGGAAAAAAACCCTCAGAAGTGCAAATGTCCTATGCGCATTTGAGCTATGTTTTGTAATAGTGGTGATGAGGTGGTGCGGGTAGTGTGGTGATGGGGGCGGGGGGCTGCATGTAATACCTGTCAATCACCTTGCCTTGGCAACGTGAAAATTATTGACAGTTCCCTTGTAGTGACAGCAGTGCCACCAACAGGATTTCTCACCCTCAAGCTGCAGATCTCGAAGAATCAAAATGTGATATTGGCTTTACCCTCTCCCTCAGTCAGCACACAGCATCCTTATCCTTGACATCCTTCAAGCCACGCCGCTGTCCCGTGTTCGAACAGTTCAAGTCTTTTAATCGTCTGAGGTGACGTCAATTTCCTCAGGGCTTCCTTGTTTTGTGGCCATTCTCCATCGGTTTATGTGATGAGTTCCTTTCTTTTTCTGTTGTGAATCCGACCCTTCTTCCTCCAGTTTCTGACGCTTGAACTTCGTCCTTCGATTCTGAAACCAAACTTTTACCTGGGGCGAGAGAGAAAAAGGAAAATAATCAGCGTAAAATACAACGGCTTTTCGCTGGTCTCTGAATAAAAACAATTAAACAAAGAGAGTTGGCCTGACAGAAAGTATCACTAACGTGCCTTAAGAATAACTAGGTCTAGACGGACAAAGAACTGCCAGGTATCTCACAGTCAATCTAGTCGCGAGAGCATTGGTCGACTTTCATTTAGTGTCTTCGGTCTGAATAAATTAAAGCAACATAAAGAATTTAAATGAGGTAGCCTATTAAATACAATATTACTGATATGTGAGGATGAGATTTAGGCATGGCTTTCCTTTTAAAGTGCGCCTGACCTGTTTACTAACGACAGGTTGAATCCTCACTATACCATTCCCTGCTGCTACTTCAAACTCAAACTTAACCGACGAGAGGAGATCGACTCCGTATACAATAGAAGCAGCATGTGAGTGTACAGAATAGTGTGATACCAGTGAAACTTCACCGTAACTGTCGCTTTTTATCACGGATATGTTAGCTGGCCTATTTACAATTCACCCCCTCATTACATCCCCATAAACCTTTCTATTAGCATAGCTATACATTGGTAAAGTTCAGTCTTTCCCTTAATTCGTCACCTTTATCATTCATATCATCCGTAAAGCTCTCAGATGACAACTTGGCAAGTGAGGCACATTTAATGTGCATTCAGTGAGCTAATTGAAGCATTGAAGTGGCTCTTCGTCCATTTCTCTCTCTTGCTCTTCAGAAAAGGCGCCGTTTAGAAAAGGGCCGGTGCTGTCACTGCGACAATAGACTCCGACCGGGCCACTGAACGATACGCGCAAATACGATCTTAAATATGGTTATGGAAATTCATAGAATCCGCCTCATTCTTTTAAGTGTCCGTTTAAAACGGTTAACTGGTTAATTGCCAAACATTTCCCACAAGAGCCCTCTGCCTCAATCGGAATCGTTCAACCTCACCAAAAACAGGGGTGAATTTGAAATGGTGGATTTAACTCACTCCAGATCATTCAGCTTTAAGAACAATGCTTAGCTCTTTCCGCATGTGGTTGCCAACAAAACGCCAAACAAAACAACAACATTTTCTGAAATCAAAATGTCGCGAAAGCTGTACAAATAGGTTAATAAATATATAGTATAGGCAATGGCCACTTACTTGTGACAATAGGCCTACTCATTGCGACTACATGCAAATATGCTGGCAAAGAGAACGAATAAACGTTAAAAAAAATGTAAGGCCTACATAAAAAAATAAAAATTTAAAAGCTTTAATTGTTAATTACATCATTCAGAATTGCATTTTTGTGACGCAAACATTGCATATATGATTACATTTAAAGTACTAGCCTATAACCACAATACGTGGCCGTTTCAAGGACGAGCCTATTGATTTCAGTTGTAATTTAGGCCGTATTATATCCACAGGACCATGCGCACATCCGCGCTAATGAAGACAGGTAAACATCTTCTTACCTGAGTTTCTGTGAGGCTAAGGCTGTGAGCAAGCTGTTTTCGTTCCGCACCTACGACGTAATGATTTTTTTCGAAAGCATGTTCAAGCCGTAGTAGCTGTGATGGTGAAAAAGCTGTACGAATCCTTTTGGGCTTTCTTGCCAGTGCATTGTGCAATAGGAAGCTTTCCGGACTCGTTTCGTTTCCTGTAATGAAAATGATGATAATCAAAACCCATATAGTCTCCCATTATATTAGCATTAATTTTATAATTATATAAAAATATAATTGTTAGACTACATCATTCTGTTCTCATGAATTAATTGAGGGCATAACGTTTTAAAACATTGCAATGCAACATCTTACTAAAAATATAGCCTGCAATAATATAAAAATTTTCCGGTCATCTCAAATAAAAATAAGCAAGGTTTTTTTTCTGATGTTATCGGCACATAGTGATAGTGCTAATGTTTTCAGTGGCTAATTAAAGTTTTGTTGCAAATTCAAATGAGAGACAAAATAATGTCAATTTAGGCCTACCGTTAATCATTCAAAATATAATGCTCACAATATTATTTTCCAACACTTGTAAATTAAACAAACAGAAATATAGGCTACATTTCAGAACTGAAACATTCTCGAACTATAATTTAATGGCCTTGAGTATCTTGAACAGTGGTAAATAAAGATTTCCATAGGAGTGTTTCGGTCAACAGCTGGGATGACAAATGTTCCCCAATATTTTATATTACAAAAGTAAAATAAAAGAGTTAGACTTTTGCTATAACATGTATGTGTAATTTTAGTATGTAGTCTATTAATACGATATTATCACACTTATTAACGTTTAATAATATTAACGTTCATTTTTAAGGGAACAGTTTTACAACATTTAGGAACCAGACAAACGCACTTTTAAATAAAGGCGAAATTATAATTTACTAGAAGGGGGAAAAAAACAGTCGAACGGAAAATATAGGCTACTTCTGTCTATTCATAAATTAATTTGTAGCTCTTAAGTTTTTTTTTTCAAAGTGATATGAATGCGTATTATTTGTAATATATAAATGTTTCACATATATTCAGCAGCATTCGATATGTTTTATCATATTAATCCATTTTAAAGAATTGAAACGGGCTACGATAAAATAAATAGGCTATTTAAACCTGTTAAAATAATTACTTAATTACTTTTTAATTACTAAAATATCAAATATGAAAGTTTTAAATACTTTACTTGTGAGTTTTGAACCAGCTTAGTATATAGTAATAAAGCCGGGTTCCTTTCTTCCAGAAATGTACTGAGCACCGTTGTATGCCATACTTCACTCCACAACATTAGCCAATATTTCGATGCAATAAAATGGTTATACTTTTTTTTCGATAGCATTAATTTTGGGATTTCTAATATATAGCACAAAAGTGACATTTGGCTAATTATCAATGAAAAACAGCCGTGTCCTTGGGCCGTGTGGCCTTTTTTTCTTTCTGGACGACTGGTCAAAATAATTGGGGAATAAAATATTTTGTAGGAACTTACCTTGAAATCTGTGACCCAAGTATCTATATCTATGTATCAACCACGGGTAAAAAGTTGAAGGGTCCCTTTGCTGGCTTGCGAAAAGAGGGTGCGGACTGTGCGAGGACGACAGTGGGTGAGCAGCCAAAGCATGAGGAGGAGGTACTGAATGGACTGGGACGGCGGAGTTTTGAGGATGTGAAACAGCCTCTGCGAACACCAAGTCCGGGTTTGAGTAGACGCCCCTGCCGCTGGAATGAAAGCCGTTTAAAAATGGATTCATCTGGCTTGAGTTTGCATAACTGAGCGCCGCTGGTCGTATGGGCTCCTCGGATCTCGATGCTGGCAAAGGATTATCCTTCGCTACCAAAGACTCTATGGTAAAACACCTCTTCGGTGCAGGTTGAAACATGGTTCACCAGGCAGGATTCCCCAGTTTAAGTGAAAACGGTACACGCGTTAGCACTAAAAAATACTCCACACCCAAGACCAAAGTTTTGTCAGCAAGAGACAAGTTAGTGGCAGCTAAAGAAAGGGTAAAAAAAAATCTTTCAAAAGCACACAGCTCAACACATCGTGGGAGAGGTGGCTGACTTCTCCAGACAATCCATGAATGTGATCGGTTCCTCACCAGTTGTGCTAGCGATTTGTTAGTTCATGAGCCTAATTAGCTCTGGAGTCACATAAACAGTTTCCTCTGAAGCCTGTAATGGCTTGGTGATTGGTCGCTGCCGCTCGCCTTAAGGTTGAGGGAAGAGTCTTTAAGTGCGTCAATACTGAACGAGCACGGAGAGGCGGATTCAAGCAAAACGGAACGGATTCGCCCAGAAACAGAGCTGTGGAGCAATTTACATACGCAGCTGATCCCATTGAGAGACTCAAGGTACTTCAGCATGTATTTGTGTTGCACACACAGGGCACAACGAAGCTTTTACGCACGCTATGCCTCAGTTCTTAATCAGTGCACGTTTAGATGCATAACTGATTGTACTTGACTACAAAAGTATCAATGCGAAGCGTCGTTT
The DNA here is from genome assembly GCA_030578255.1 of Tiaroga cobitis. Classification (NCBI taxonomy): domain Eukaryota; kingdom Metazoa; phylum Chordata; class Actinopteri; order Cypriniformes; family Leuciscidae; genus Tiaroga; species Tiaroga cobitis. Next base: position 34,009,992 of record CM060603.1, read on the forward strand.
AAACAAACGACTGTAATCAATGCAATTCTGTCAGAAAAGAATCAGTTCAAATGACAATCTCTGCGTATAGCCTATATCAAACTTTTGAAGGTTCTACTTTTCTGTCAGTTCGGTGGGCCTGTCTAACGCCCACATCTGTATTGTCTCTCCGCGTTTTCATTTTCTCCGATGGGTTTGTGATTAGTTTAGGGATGAGAGACTCTCTTTCTCTATTGGCCAGGAGACAGGGATGAGGCTTATTAGACAGACAATATTTTCAGCCCTGTTTGTTTGTCGTATGACTACAAGAGTCCATTACCCTCTAACTACTCATTAAATTAGCTGAGTTCAATCCCATTATGGGTTACTAATGTGCATTCTGCATCTCGAAAGTTCAGGTATGCACAGTTGACAACGCGATATCTCTTGGGTTTAGAGTCTGTTTTGCAAGGTGTGAGGTAGTTCGGTGATATCTTAATAATGTTTTATTATTTTTACTTTACATAGGCTACATCACTACAATAGCTTAACATATTATTGGGTGCAAATTTATTAGTAGCTAACCTATAAACATATGGAAACTGCAGACATGTTAGCACAAATTCTACACCTCAATTTCTATCGTTATATAGGCTATAACAGTAAAAAACAAAACAAAAAAAAACTATTCTTCTGAATTTGTCCATGTTAAAAACTCGCGTTTGATGTAGACCAATTTTTACAAGTGTGTTTTATGGCACGGCATTGCGCCCAGTGTGCAATGTGGGAATGAAATATTAGCCTAAATGTTTACTAAATACTAAAAGTCATTGTTAACTTTAATAATTTTGCCTATTGCTCTCAACACCCCACATTTGTTAAAATAAATGAACAATTTATCAGCTAATAGTTTAACCCGGACGCAGCATGCTGGGAAGGGGTAAGCTACACGATTCATATGCTGCATAAAACAGAGGAATCCTTTCCCTTGTATTAACGCAAAGTGAGTTTATAGAGTTACTTTAGTTTAAATTATATTTCATTATTATTATTATTATTATCATCCTCATTATTATCATTAGGCTAAATATTAATGTATAAATGCCTATGCTATATCCTATTTATTATTATGTCGGTCTATTTTGCTTGCGTCTAACGTATTAGCAAATACTGTTGTCGGTGTATTCAAAAAGAAACTTTGTTTATCTAATCCTTAGGGCCTACTCAAATATTCAAGTTCTTGATTCTAGAAAGAATCCCGAATCTTCATGCGTAGAGCAGACAGATATCAACAATTAGCTATCAATTAAATATTTAAATCGGACGAGGCTATTTTTTTGTTAATGTCACTCTTAGTTTTTGATATAGCCTGCTCTTCCGTGCAGTAAATGTTCTAGGCTATTTGCTATCGCACTTTTTGACTCCACACAGCTGATAGGCCTAGCCTATACCCCGCAAATTTTCTTTAACTTCTATTTCCTCGGCCACACATAAATAAGACACTACATTTCGATTGTTATTATGAATGTATCGTTCGCTGATGTAAATAAATGACAAACGTTTGGAGAAAAACAGCAAAAAAAAAATGTGACAAATCTTTTACATCTCTGTCTTTTGTGAATTTGCTAAATAAGGCATAGAGGCTTTTAAAATCGATTAGGATATTTTACATTATAATTTCAGCTTTGCACATAAAGAAAAAAAGGACTGGGCTGGAAATGAGGATCTGCTGCTCTTCGATCTGGCACTGTGTGTAGGCTAAGTGTAAGGATAGTGCGACACCAACTGGTACTTTAACTAAATGCACTTTCCGACATTTCTTGGACGTAGGCTCACAGTCGGTCGCAGAAATGGGAAGCAGAAGCACAGTTTTACTGTCTCGCTTGTCTACATAGCTAACTTTGTTTTTTTTCCAGGAAAATTACTGCCAGGACATTTATCGTTAGCGCATGTTTACAACGCCTTTCGATGACGTTCAACGACATCGAAAGTCTTCCTTCATCGTTACCACCTGCAGTTAGTGATATTTCTAATCTAAAGCCTAGTTCTACCGGTCTCCAGTGGACAAAGAATGACAAGCTCATGACAAGCTTTGACTGTATGACGAAGACATTCAAATCCCGAAATTAAATTCACTCGAAATCAACCCAGAATTTGTATAGGTTACCCTATAGCAAACATTTGCAACACTTAGCGGGCCTAAAACACGTAAATAAATCGCATATAGCCTACAACAAACAAAATATTATTATTATTAATAATAGTAGGTCTATGCCTAAATGATTGTCAGCTGGTTTACTTTCCAGGTCTCTCCATTTCCTCTTCATGTATACTTAAGCAGTTCAATTGATCTTGAACTCTGTCGAGAGGCTAATATTTAAGGGTTCAAAAGAATAATTTGTTCCCAGTGCAATAGGCCTATATCGTTAATTTGTATGCTATCAAAAACACTAACACTTGATCAATATCAGCACATCGTTTTGGTCTCCAAAACCTAGTGATTTTTTTTCTGTAGCCTAAGTATAAAGAAAAAATGTTAAAAAGTTGCCGGTGACGTAGACCTAATCAAAATACAAAAGCGCATTGCTTTATTCGACAATTTATTGGATCCATCCTTCAGAAATGTGCCTGATATGCAATAATTATGTGGATTGCTTTTGAAAAGATGTTATGAAATGTAACTGACGCCCATGAACAGCTTTTCGAAGAGCATTGCAATAGAAATGACAGCTGAATTATGTTATATCGTCAAACTGCAGGCTTCACAATCAAGGCTAGTATAAGACCTATCAATTCCAATTCAAGAATTACCTCAGAGCTGTTCCTTTCACATGGATAACTTAAAGCAAAGATCTATCGAAAGGAATTATTCTGGCATTTATATTAATCTTTCCACAAGTAAGCTTTTTTTTTTACAAGCCATAGCCTATAAAATATTGTCCTAAGTACAGCAACTGAAAGACTTTACAAGAAGCCTTTCCCACTATTAGACATTGTTTCTTAATCTCATGTTCATTATCCAGTTTGCATGCCGCTTAACGGCCGTCATTTTGCGAATATGATTCGTTTCTAAACTCTTGCTGCCAGTGATATGTTCGGAAAGAGTAATGTATTTTATCGATTTTTTTAAATTGATTTGGTTCTGCGAGACTAAACTTATAAAAAGGATTATAAGTAACCTAATAAACATGATTTTGAGTTAAATGGCTGGTCTGGAACAAAAATGTTCTTATAGGCTACGCAATACGACTGTTTTGTTTTTAGTAGCCGAGCCTATAAATGCGGAGTGTCGTTCAAACAAATTTATCAATTAAATTATGTCAGAAAACAATCGGTTCAAATGACAATCTCAGGACATTGATAGATGGCATTGGGTGGCAGATGCAGAGATACGTGTCGTGTAAAAAGGGCATATCCCACATTCACAAGCAGCACCCCTCCAGCTCGAGGTCCGCGGAGTTTACACACGTTGACCCGTGGTCAAACTTCACAAAGCAGGTTTTAGCAAATATAAGGGTCTAATCTAGTTTGGGAGTTCATAACCTCTTGCGTGGGAATTTGAGGCTCCAATTGTGGGATTATTGGCCTTAATTGTGGATTTTCCACTAGAACGTAACAAAGACCTCTAACATAATTGTTTCTCTCTTTCTTTCTAGTTTTTTCTGCATAGTGATATAGTGCGAGCAAAAGTTTAACACCCACGCAGCGTGAAGAATCACGATCCAAAGAAGCCCTAGCATGAAACTAAGAACTCGCATTGCTGAGGTTTACCGAGGATTACCTCGTCAACGTGTGCGTGTGGTCTAAACTAAACCCAGTTAGTTTAACCAAGAGCCAGTACGTCTTTAAAAAACGGGGGGTGGGGTGTACCACCAAAAACTTTCCTGAAAGAAAAAGGCCATCCTAATAGAGACTGAGACTAGATTATACCATTGTTGTTTTTTGTATAGATCTCTCTACTGTTAGAATAATTTCCTGCATTTTTTTGACCTATTTGCCACAATAGACTGCAAAGTTAATTAACATTAGTGAATAGATTATAGCGATCAAATTAATATTACATGGTTTATTGATTTCTTGACATTTAGGTGACACCTAGTGAAAAAAAAAAAAAAAAAAAAAAAAAAATCAACCAATGAAAATCCGATGCAAGGATCCTTCTCAATCACCGATTCTTATTCCAGCCAGTTCCATTTATGACACAAAAAAGCAAGATATTGTCATCTGTATGATAATAACTGAAATTAGTCACTTAATGAGCAAATGACTTTATTAATAAAGATTTTTTTTCATATTTCTTGAGGGCATACAACCACAGCATAAGCAGCAACTACAGCAAGGACACAGCTGTAAGGATAACCTGATGATTTCATCTCAAAACCTCAGCACTACACCTGAGGTCATGTCTGCAAAAACGTTTATGTTCTACAACACCCGCACCTCAAAGAAAAAAAAAAAGTCTAAATTTTGTGTGACCAATTTAATCCTCTAAGCATGCATAACAAAAATGAATGAGCTACTTTTCAAATGTAAGTTGAAGTTTTTAAAAAGGGATGAAATATAAATTGCCATGTTTGAAAACCCACTGTAAGTGTAGTAATTCTATGGCAAAGCTTTATGCATTTCATGTTAATGTAAGCTGTGACCTGTACTGATTAGAGGACACATCAAGGCTTAGAACATCAAGCAAAAAAAATTGATGCTTTAGTATTAGCGGCGGACAGTGGTCCAGCCATCATCATCCGTCTCGTTCTTGGTCCGACGCTGGATTTCCTTATCTTTGTCAGAGCGCCAGGTGCTCTTCTCACCGCCCTCACGGTCCCGTTCACGTGGTCTGGGAGGAGCATCTCTTTCCTCCTTGCGCTCCTCTCGTCGCTCCTCTCCACCACGACGCCATGAACCACCTTTGCATTAGGAAAAAAAAGATAAAACTGATCTCTTAAATGTGCCCCAAGCACGTTTCACTGACAGGTCCATGACTTTATACTGACACCTACTGTTGTGGATGCATTAAGTCTGACTTATTTTCTCTTTTTTTTTCTTTTTTTTTTTTAAATCTGCCAAACCAGCAATTTCACCGTAAATTTATTTTCATCATTGCTATTAGTAACTCTGGTCACTTATGATCCAACTCCAGCTTTTTCTGGGCCACTGATAAGTGTCTTCATCTCAGGCAAGTGTACATTTGAAATCAAATCTGTCAAAAAGTTCAAGTTCTTTATTCAAACTGCACAATTAAAGGTGTATTTAACACAGATCATAAGACTCAAACCTTCATCTTGGTCTCTTTGGGGGGCTCTAACATCACGTTCACGGTCTCTGTCATCTCTGCGCCCCCCTAGGTCACGGCGTTCACCACGGTCAGAGTCTTCACGACGAGAATCACGCCAACTGCTCGGCTCATCACCACCTCTTCTCCAGACACTCGCTTCTTCCCTGCACATGCACACACATTCATATTAAACATATTGGACTTTTATATACAAAAAAGCCTAAATACACCAGGGGCCCTATCTTGCACCCGGCGCAAATGACTTTGTACACTGACGCATGTATCATTCCTATTTTGCACCCGCGCAAAGCGGGCTTTTCCCTCCACAGACGCACGTCGGTAAACTAGGAAATTAACTTGTGCTCCCTGGGTGTGTCGGCGCAGAAAGGAGGCGTGTTTCGGCGCAAACATTCCCTAGTGCTATTTTGCAGTTCCAGAAAACAATTTGGCCACTGACCAGAAAAAACCTACTCTAAAGTCAGTGGCGCTTTGCACGTTGTTCATAGGGCTGGGTATTGTTAGGAATTTCACAATTCGATTCGATTTCGATTCGATATTGATTTATTAGCTTCGATATCAATTCAATAAGTAAATACACAAGTAATTAAGTACCAGGGTATATTTTTAAATAGTGTGCAGTATTACCAATGTTTAAGAACAAATTGACCCCAGCATGTTTCCTGTCATGGGTTATTTAGCAGAACAAACTGTACAATTTTGTACGTGTGTTGAATAGCCTACAAACCATAACTGTAACAAACAGGTGCTTTATTAACACTTCTAAAGTGCATGTAACTGTAAGTAGTAGAAAGTATATTCAAGTTATAAAAGAAATGTAAACAGAAGCACAAAATGTTAGGGGTGTAACAGTTCACAAAATTCACAGCTCGGATGGAAACGATACAGTGGTGTCACGTTGGGTACGTTTCCCATACAGCAAAAAGAAAGAAATTCCAGTAGAAGTAAATATTTTTAAATAAATGTGAGTTTTCCTACATCTTGAAACTTTTAGGTTTATAAATGGGGGTAATCTTTGAAGGATGAACAAATAATGTTTTGGTCATCACATTAAAAATAACACACACATATACATATATATATATATATATAAGTTTTGAAGCGATGGAAAAAGATGTGTGATGCACTTGAAAGCATTTGACTATTTATGCCAAACTTTCATGGTTACAAGTTAGTGTTACTACATTAAATCCATGGTGAATGTTGCTGATCTGTGGATTTAGAACGTAACTAGTTCATTCACGGCACAATGTTTCTCCTGGTTTCCACGTCAGCGCCGTTTGACCCGTTAATAACAGAGAAATTTGAATGCTTTTCACTAGATTTCGCTCTCGCAGTGATGTCATTACTTCAGTGGCGAATTCAAATGTTTTCTTCACTGGATCTCTTAGCGCTGTGTGTAAGAGATGCGTAGACTCCTAACAGTGTTGCTTGATCAAGATCGGCTCGCGCTACACAGATGCTGCTGGTCCGAACTGATAAACGGCTAAAGTAACGCAGTTTCGCGTCTGCTTTCATTACGTTAGCCATTTGATGTTGCGCAACGTTGTGTTGGTCGCAACGTATTGTATTATTACTGTCTCTTTAAGAACTGCACGCGACACGTCTAATATACACGCAATTGACAAGCAGATTTTCTCAGTTTGCTTTCACTTTAGACATAACCAACTTTGTTTATGTAAACCTTGTGTGTATTTGACAGTATCAGCGCAATAAGACTCGAAAGATTAGTCCAGTATGCAGGCGCTGTGACAGGCTTTTAGTTCCTGTGAGCGTCGGGTGTAATGCGTTCAGAAAAGCGGATGTTAGAACAGCGCATCAGCACGTGAATGATATGTTTACCTAGCAAGACTTTGACGCATATGCAAATAATGAACTTTTGTGAATTGCGGCGTCCCGTGAGTGTAACTCTACCTCTGCATTTACATGTGATGTAAATGTACGTCGCGTTGTACAGTATGTTGAGATGAAGGCGCCAGAATTGAACTGATAGAATGCACGATACTATGATTTTTCTTCAAAAGCAGATCGTGGAGACATTTTAATCGTCCACGATTAAAAACCGTGAGACGCACACCCCTAGTTGTAAGTTTAAATTGCTGGCGCTCATGCTTTGTTCGCGGTCGTCACGTGCGCATAGGAAACACGCCACCCTATCGGCAAGGCTCATCGGCAGAAATATTCATATCGGCCGATGATGGTCATTTTAAGCTTTTATCGGCTGATACCGATGTTGTCCCGATATCATCGTGCATCCCTAGAAAAAGAAAAAAAACTCACATCCCCATACAACGTCACTTCTCTGTCTTTCACTGCCCTGACAAGAATGTCGGTCTCCTCGGCTGTGAACCGCTCCTGGCGCGGACCTGGTAAATCCGCCATAATAATAAAAATCCGCCATGCAACATGCGCACCTGCTCTTAAAGGGTATGTTGGATGACGCTCTGATTGGTTTATTTCACGTTATGCCCAAACCACACCTATGAATAATGAAGCTATTTCAGACCAACTCCTTTTAAACTTGCGTCGGGCGCAAGAGTCATTTATCCCGACGGTAAAATAGCAACAGCGCCCAAGACCCGCCCACAAAGTTACTTGCGCTTCGCGCTTGATACTTAAAATAGGGCCCCAGGACTCTTATGCTGAAATATCTATATCTATAATATCTGTCCCCAAATTCAAGTCCTCTTAAAAATTATAAGACTTTTGTCATACCATGCAAGAACTGTTATGACCTTGAAATGACTTAAATTCAGTTTTTATAAAATTTAAGACTTTTTAAAGACCAGCGGAGAGCCTGCAAAACAGAAAAGCTTTCAGACAAAGGTTTATTATTCATATAGATTACATTTTATAAAATGTAAGGTTGCATGCTATATTCACCTGGGAGGATGACGATCTCTAAATCCCTCAGTACGGTCATCTCCCTCACGCTCACCATCATCATCACGGTCAGTATCACGAGGAGGTGCCCAGCTTTCCTCTCGAGCCTTCTCTCGCTCTCTCCATCCACCTGCTAAAGGTTGCATGAAGTAATTGCACAAATAAAAAATTTAAAAAAGTTTATTGAAACTGACCACAGTTAACAAATAGTAACGTTAAATTCACAGATCAAACACAAAATGGTTAAAGAGGTTATATTCGCCAATGAAATGACACTTTGCTGCACTTAATTATGAGTTGTGGGTTTAAACTGCTCCATCCTTTAATAACATAAGATTGCATTCACATTAATTTTCCTCACATGATACAATGGAATTTAGAGTCCTTGTGATATGACCCCTTTAACACATATATTTGTCACTCTGCCCTTAGCAAGAAAATAAACGCAAATACCATTTGGGCTCACACCTGGCCTCCCAAGAGGTTTCCAGGGTCGAGGGTCATCTCCACGACGTGGGCCAGAGTCATCCATACCCCTGCGGCCTCCCCTATCATCATCGCCACCTCTTCTGGGGCCCCAGTCATCATCTGCCCCACGACGAGGCACTCTGGGTTCATCCATGCCTCTACGGGGCCCACGGTCATCATCAAAGCCTCTTCTTGGGCCACGATCGTCCTCAGCTCGTCTGGGGCCACGGTCATCGTCCATTCCACGCCTTGGTCCACGGTCGTCAAAGCCCCTCCTTGGCCCACGGTCATCATCAAAGACCCTTCTGGGTCCACGGTCATCGTCACCTTCCCGGCGTGGACCTCGTTCATCATCAAAGCCACGTCGGAGTACTTTGTCATCTGAGCCGCCACGACGAGAACTTTCTACGCCTCTCCGGAAGGGCAGTTCACGCTCACGTTCTTCTCGTTCAGGCTCTTCACGACCTTCACGTCCTTCCTGACGCCAGTCCCTAGGAGGAAAAAAAAAGGACACTGAATCTCCATACGTGGCATATTTTTTGGAGCTTGCTATTCTGCATCAACTTATCAATTAAATTGGTATCACTTACTTGTCACCAACAGGACGTCGCCACTCTGACTCGCCCTCACCGCGTTTCCTCCAGCCACTTTCTTCCCGTTCAGGCAATTCCTGAAGAAAATTATTTAAAAAATTGACCCAAGATTTAAACATTTGTGTTATATCCGATCGACTAACCTCGGCCATCATCTGGTTAAAATAGAAATATACACAAAAGACATTTATAACGTTAAAGACTTTTTCAAATTAGTGTTGTTCTTTGATTTAAAATCTTTTTTTTTAAAGAATCCTGAAAAAAAAGTATTAAGCAGTACAACCTTTCACCATTTATAACAAAAAATTATTCTAATATGCTGATTTGGTACTAAAGAAACATTTCTTATTATGGATCATGTGACACTGAAGACTGGAGTAATAGTTGGTGAAAATTCAACTTTGCCATCGCAGGAATAAATTAACTGTTTAAAATAAGTTGTATAAAATTTTTGACAAAAAAATACATGTAGCCTCAGTCAACACAAGACCTTTCAAAAACAAACCAAAAACGTACCAACGTTTAACATTTGAACAGTAGTAAATAGGGCTGTCACAATATTGTAGTAAATAGGGCTAACCACAATATTGTAGTACCGCGCTCCTGACAAGCCAACCACAGAGGAATGCAAGTAAACGCAGCAACCGCGATATTCACTTGTTTGTTTTTCCATAAGGCTACCCTTCTTGTTTAGAACTTCATGCATGTGTATTGAATGTTAAACAAGTTAATAATGATAAGACTGTTTATCATGGTGATTTGTACAGAGGCTTCGTGGATTTGCACAGACAGTGAATGAGAGAGATCGACTGAGTGCGTGTGATTACCTGCGCCTGTCTTTGAGGTCAAGTCATATATATTCGTGCAAAGGTTGCCATGTCCAAGGAAAGCAAAATATTTGTTGTATATCCTTTTAACGTTTACTGTCAGCATTCCACAGCGCGAGGAAGCCGCGGAAAAAAAATCTGCGAGTCACGCATTGAATCAATGCCATTGGTCTCTATTAAGTGAAGCATCAGCTTCAGTGTAACACATGCGACTCATTGCTGCTCAGCTGAGCCTTGAAAAGAGCAGCTCAAAGTTAAAAATAATTAACACCTTTCATTACATCTCTTTTAATGAATCAGCGTTTTTGAATGGTTTAATGACTTACTCAAAGACAGTCCGTTGCCGTAACAACGTGCGCGCTGAGTGAATAATTATTTTGGCAATCGAGTAATCGGTTGATTTTTTTGACGGATAATATTTGATCAAAGATGGATTTTTTTACTTGATAAATCAGATAATATTTCTTGTGGTAATAAAAATAGACCTAAGTGAACAATAGCCTTTACAATAAGGGTGTTCCGAGGGCGCCAACCACTATCGGCCAATAATAGCTTTATATAGTTTGGTCTCCATAAAGGCCAACCAGATGAAGTGAAACTCGCGAGACAATTTCTCTATGCACAGCTAAAATTGATTCACTACATTCACCGATCTGGCAGTTCTATCAGGTATCTGAAAAGGACAATAAATTTGCAACCGCTTTGCAGATAGTGGAGTCATTTGAACGACAGCAGCCCTACAGCAATGACAGCTAGAAACTAGGGCTGTGCGGTTTTAGTGCATTTCTTTCTTCACAGCGGTGCACTATCTTTCCTCCCTAAAAGGCCAAACTTAACCTTCAAATTAGCTAGATCCGTGATTGTCGTAAAATACAGTCTACTGTTGCAAGACGTGCTCGAAAAAAAAAGTGTTATTAAAACTGCATTAAGTGGCTTTTCTATGCGCACGCTCTAAGATGAGCCGAGTACTGCTCTCTCTTTAACAGTGTAGACATGCGTTTTTTGCGTGCTTTCGAGGTTTTATATATATATATATATATTAGGGGTGCTCCGATCAGGATTTTTGGGGCCGATCACCGATTACTGGAAGCTGCATCACCCGATACCGATACTGATCACCGATTACAGGGTCTATTTGAAGCCTTCTATTTATCATGTAGCATTATTAAACTATATTTAACAACAATGTACATTAAGTATTACATTTAAGAGAAGACAATGTATCATGAATTTACACCTGTGTATTTATCAGACATGAAAACAGGTCAGGGGTGAAAAAGGTGAGAAGGATATTACCCCTCTAGGGGGGTCCGGGGGCATGCTCCCCCTGGGGCCCAATTATTTTATAGTCTACTATAAAATTAAGAAAATAAATATAGCACAAATGTATAGCACAGCTGTTTAATGAGGCAGCAACATATGATAGATAGGACAGAACAGATCAAAAAATGCTATTAATAATATTTCATTGCGCAAAAGTATAATCAGGGTTCCAGACTGCGACCAAATTGGTCGCATATGCGACCATTTTTTGAGAATGTGCGAGTAAAAATTGTATGTGGTCGCATTTGTGCGAGTGGACGCTCGCGCAACAGAACGCCGTTGTATCAGCAGCTACAGTCCGTAACTTATGTTCAAAATGAACGAGTACATCATCAATCCATTTTCCAAACCGTGTTTTTGACTTATCCTGAATCACTACGGTACGCCTATAATAAGCGTTTATATTCGGACTATTTTATCCCGGGGTCGACTCGGTTGCGGAGTTGCCCAGTGCCTGCGTGACTCGCCATAGACATTAAAGGGATAGTTCGGCCAAAAATGATATTTAAACCATGCATTACTCACCCTCAAGCCGTTTGAGATGCATATGTCAATCTTGTTTCAGACGAACACATTTTCAGTTATTTTAGAAAATGTCTTAGACCCTTCAGTGGATATAATGTGAAGCAATGGGGTCCACCTCCTTCAAGTCCCAAAATGTGAATACATCCTTCACAATAGTAATCCATCCGGCTCCAGGGGGATAAACGAAGGCCTTCTGAGGGTAATTCGTGCGGTTTTGTCGTAAAAATATACATATTTAAAACTTTATAAATGAAAATATCTGACTTCCGGCAACGATCGACGCGCGTTCACGGGTGATGAAGTCGGCGTACGAGATAAGACGTAGCCTAGGAACTGTTGTGACGTAGAACGAACGCGCCAGCGCAGCCAGAGAGCAGAGCAAAACAAAACACGAAAGCGCGTGGAGGCACGCGCGTCGATCGTTGCCGGAAGTCAGATATTTTCATTTATAAAGTTTTAAATATGTATATTTTTACGACAAAACCGCACGGATTACCATCAGAAGGCCTTCGTTTATCCCCCTGGAGCCGGATGGATTACTTTTGTGAAGGATGTATTCACATTTTGGGACTTGAAGGAGGTGGACCCCATTGCTTCACATTATATCCACTGAAGGGTCTAAGACATTTTCTAAAATAACTGAAAATGTGTTCGTCTGAAACAAGATTGACAGATGCATCTCAAACGGCTTGAGGGTGAGTAATGCATGGTTTAAATATCATTTTTGGCCGAACTATCCCTTTAACGGAGAGAAGTAGCTCCGGCTACAGTGTTCTTCCGCAAGACACTTGCAGTTTATTGACGAACGTAGACGTCACGCGCATTGCACATTGATGGTGAAACGCGCCACGAATTCAGGAATTAAAGGGTTAGTTCGCCCATTTAAGATATGAAGTTGTATGCAATCCTCACCAGCACTATAGTGCATACACACTGACCCACTCTGTAGTCACCTCCCTGGTCAGAGTTCTGGCCGCAAAAAACGCAGTTTTGAGGCCCCGGAAACTAACCGGGAGTATTTTCTTGAAAAACTTCCAGCGGCCAGAACTCTGACCAGGGAGGTGACTACAGAGTGGGTCAGTGTGTATGCACTATAGTGCTGGTAAGGATTGCATACAACTTCATGTCTTAAATGGGCGAACTAACCCTTTAAGGCATATAGAAATTAAAAGGTCTCACCCGAGCCCCTTCCTACGTCTCTCAGCGGTTAGATGAGAGTAAAGGAAATTATTATCAAATGCAGAAGGTAAGGAGTGTGAGATTTCTGATTTTTGTTACAACTATAAACTTTGATAACGAAAAATCTGTATCAGCGTATTATAATACTGTAATCTTTTCAAATGTAATGCATACATTTGAATGTTTAATGATTTTTAAAAGATAGAAAGATGATAATAGACAGACAGACAGACAGACAGATAGAAAGATAGATAGATAGATAGATTGTATATAATTCAAATGTAAAATGCTTAAAATTACAGACTAAAATTACTGTCCAAAATCCTGAAATTTGGCCATGATAATTACCAAATATTACATGTGTTTTTATATAATAAATTACAGGTATTTATGCTGCAACCCATAAAGCCTTTACTAGCTTTGGTCCATTTAACCCCTATTCATCAGCATGCATTGATTAATCCCATGGCATGTAGCAAAAAAAAAGGAAGGTGCGACCAAATCATATGCTGGTGCGACCAACTGAGAAAGTTGGTAGCACCAGTGCAACCAGTGGAAAAGTTAGTCTGGAGTCCTGATAATGATATGATTATGAAAGACTCCAATAGAGTGCTGCACACAGCGCTTATGCGCATCCCGAGCGCTGAATGATGCGCTTGAGGCAACATGAGTCACAGCACGCTGCTCTTCGAGTCCGCATTGAAAAGTTCTAAGCACAAAGGAAATATCGATGCATAGTGTATTATACAGTATCTATCTATGTAATAGTTTATTCAGCCTTTTCTTTTAACAGTTTTAAATTTCAGTTACTGTACGCGTGAACAACAATGACAGTGCTCTCCAGTGTTGTGATCTAGACACGGTAGAAAGGAACATGAATCATGATTAAGGTACTACAGCAAGATAGTCAATTTATGCGAAACTATAGAGCTTTATCTACAGATCAAGTATAATAATATTAACATTTAATCATCTTGGAGAGAGTTGCATCGTTGCCGAACGCGACGCGCTATGCTGTTTGAATGCTGAATGGAGAATGACTGACGACACGCTGTTTGAACGCTGAATGGAGAATGACTGACAGCGGAGGGAAAAGTTTACGTGAACTTGAATTTAATGACTTAAATATTAATTTCTATCTTACATTATACTATAGTATGGCTTCATATATATTATGAGTTTTTGAACTCAACCCGAGCGCTCGTTGCCGCGGCGATCAGTGGATACAGTGTTCTCTGTAGCTCGCGCAGTCTTTACTCGGACGCGCGCTTCAATCCATCGCCGTTGCGGACGGACTCTATTCTTTCCGGTAATTTTACGGATTGATCAGAGAGGCTGCACTGTTTGACAAGCAGACAGCGGCGTGGTACACACATTGCAGATGGATTGCTAGTGAATTGCTTTTTCACACACCTTGTAGAATTGCCAGACTGCTGAAGCCATTTTTACAGATTTTTACCAGGGCATAAAAAATTGTCTCGCGAGTTTTGCGTCATCTGATCGGCTTTTCTGGATCGGCCTTTATAGAGACCGCCGATCACACATCCCAAAGCAATTATCGGCCGATTGTGATCGGCGACCGATCAATCGGAGCACCCTTAATATATATATATATATATATATATTTGGGGTGTAACAATACATCGATCAAACGTCTAACAATACGATGCATCGATGCCACACGTAAAATATTGATATACGGTACCTTTATTTTGACACTCTCCACACCCTCATGTAACGTCCATCTACTTATTTCCGTACTACTCATTACTCACTAGGTCTGTCGCGATAGTCAATAAATCAATTAATCGCACAAAAAAAAAAAAAAAAAGAAAAAAGATTTTCGGCCACGATAATTTCCATTTGCATGCTTGTTTGTTTTTCCTCATCTCTCTCTCTCTCTACCAAAGATTCTGGATGACAACTCTCGGTTCCTTGGCGTAGGAGGAGAGAACTAGAGCTTAGATTCTCTGCCTGAACTTAACCTCGCGGGCCGGGTCGGGCCGATATTTCCTGACACTATCCTCGGGCCGGGCCGTTGATCTAGAGACGTGCACTCCAAACGCAAAACGATTCGCGGGACTCCAGCAAACTAGAAATATCTATGAATAAAACATAAAAACCTAATAGATTTTTATTCATCTGTTGCAGAAAAGCAACAAGAACAACTAAAACAAAATAGAAATGATTTACAGGCCAGAGTTTCTATTCATAACATGTTTGCAGCTAGTGTTGTCAAAATATTCTGTACTTCGGTACCAAGTTGGTACTTAAAAATTTTAAACGTCACGGTACCAAGTACCGGTGGTACCGAGTACCCGGTCAAACCCGGTTCTGGACGCGCATGCATGCACTAAGGGCTTGAAGTTGCTTCCTCTTCATGAAAGCGATGAGACATGGCGACCGGCGGCGCTGCTGATGTGGTGTCTGTGTATATTAAACTGCAAAAAGACTATTTAAATATTAAGCCTGCATGTTCTGCTTGTCTCTGTGTGAATGAACGGCGCAGACGCGCGGTTTCATTTAACGTTACCTCACACATACACTGAAGCACGAGTGACGCTCGCGCTGTTTTCAGTCTCTGCTGTCTCACGATATGGTGACATGATTCATGATTCAATTCATCTCCAAGAATCACTTCATGAGCATTTTACCGTTTCATTTGAGAAAAACTATCGTCATATCATACACGCACAGAAACTCGAAGGTCTTCACGGCAACCCGTCAAAAGAAAAGTTTGGTTTAACTTAAAGAAATTGACAGAAATAATTATATTAGGCTACTGTACAATAGATTTAACTACGTCTCCGTTAATTAAAAATACTACTACTAATAATAATAATGTGTGCATAGAAGGTTGCTTATTTTTCACTTGATTTTTTTATAAGCAATATTTCTCAATATCATCAATATTTTCGTTTAAACAGCATGTAGCCTTCAATGCTTTCATAAATTTACCGTCATAAATAATAAAGTCATTGAATTGAATTTAATATATTTTTTTCTAATAGTTAAATAAATTGGAAAAAGAGTTCAAACTGATTTTGCTGTGGTACCGAAATTGGTACCGAGAACCGTAAAATTGTAATGGTATCGGTACCGACTACTGGAATTTTGGTACCGTGACATCCCTATTTGCAGCGTTGAGCGATGTAGCCAATCACAGACATATGTGTTGATTTCTTGAACGCAATGGCCAATCAGAAGCATTTAAGATAGACTCCCCTCACCGCTCAAAACAGACTTTTTGTTCAGTGCTGAATTCTGGATGCTGGCAAATCCTCTAATTATAACAAACAAAGTATGGATATTATGAAAGATTCATTGTGCAGTCAGCCGCTCTGATAATAACAGATGTGTGCGATCGCGATGAACTGTCAGCTTTTTAGGAATTATTAAAGGGATACTTCACCTCTGGAAAGATGAGTGTGTATTTAAAATGGGTCATTTATGTAGAAGAAATGTGAAATTATTTTTGATTTTGGAGCTTTCTAGACTGAGAAAAGCCAGAAAATGTATTTTTGGCTTATGTGGATGAAAGACAACAACTCCCAGAATGCACTTGCTTCGCTGCCCTAGGAGGCCACGCCTACCGGTAACAGAGCGCAGTAGTTAAACAACAAGTCTAGTCTCCGTGATGAGTCTGCCTGGGATTTCAAGATCGGCCAAAATGTTCGGGATTCGGCTTTTGCGTTCTACAGTCGCCATGCATCATGTTTACTGTGGCGAGCAGGACGAGGCTAGGGCCATGGGAGAACTGCGCGAGGCCGGTGGCGTGATTACTGATAAGCGACACCTGTGAGACGCACCGGTCTCGTATCTAGGGATGGGTACCGAAACCCGGTATTAAACGGGCCCTGGGGCTGAATTTTGAAAGACCGCAGTATCGATAAGCTCGGACATTATCGGTTCTGCTGTCGGTACTGAAGAAATTAAGAAAATACACGTACTACTTATTATTGCAATAAAGACGTAATCTTGAACATGTTTATCTCGCCAGCCAGTTCTATAATAATATTAAACCATTTGTCTGTGATGCAATTTTGCTATTCGCAGTCCAGAAGAGAGAGAGAGCGATCTCTCACGCGGAGCCACAGCGCGCACAACACGACAGCCCTGGTTAATGAGTGACAATGCGGACAGAACTAAACATTCAAATGTGGTTACACTTTAGATCTGGGATATTATTCTAATTTTATTTTAGATTTCGCCTTTCAAAGATTATAAAAAGAAGATATTTGAGATTAAACTATTACAAACTAGACGCATTCTGTCTAGAGAGCAACTTCCTTCCCTTCACAGCAATGCTCTGTAATTTCTACCTAAAACCCAAACGTACCGTCAGAATCAGCGCAATCTGTGATTGTTGTAAAATGCAGTCTCTACTGTTGCTAAATTGCGGACGCGTTTAATCATTAAAATATCTATTAAAAGCACAAAAATATGCGCAAGAGACGCTGTTCACAAGGCGACGCGCGCTCCGAAATGGACTGCAAACCAGACAAAAGTAACTTTGGGCTTCATGTGCGCATCTAAACTATCAAATATACATAAAAATATAAAAATTACCAGCTCTGAGATTCACTGAACACAGTTCATTTGTCTTAAATGGACGTACATAATTGGTCAGTTAGTCAGCTCTGCACTCGTCTTAAATGGGCAGTAGTCTAATAAACCTGTGACGATTGAGCCATTAATGCGAATCAAAAAAACAAAAGGCAGAGAAAACACTCACAGCTCTTGAAAGAATAACTTAAACTTTAATAAGCATTAATCTATCTATGATAAACTGTGCAGTGTTATTTTACATTTGATTACTAAATTCGATTTCTTTTCAGACAGAAACACTTACCTGAAAAGTAATTTTAGTAGACCTTCCTGAAATTAAAGCACTGTGTATATAATTTGCCTTTGTTTAATTGTTTGTTGACCATGTGTTTGTACTTGTTTTTGCTTATCGTATCCTATCTCATGTATATAAAACAAAAAAGCCTGTACATTGCTGCATAACAAATAGATATTTTATTTTATTTCAAAACATAAAGCAAATGTTAATTATTACACTAATGTAAAAAAAAAAAAAAAAAAAAAAAAAAAACGATAAGAATACCGTTAAAGTACCGGACCGATAAGCAGTATCGGTAAGAGTAGTAATACCGTTAAAACCTTAACGATACCCATCCCTACTCGTATCACTGACGGAGGAGCGGGAATTTTCTTAGCAATGTTAAAACGCACATCAACCGATCACTTGTTTAGCATTCATGTAAACACTACATTCAGATTCACCAATCGGAATTAATTCAGTTAGATTGAAACAAAAGGTGTATATGTAAACAATGAATGGTGACTGCAAAAAGCAAAAGCTGAATCCAGGACATTTTGTACGATCTCGACGGCCGGACATGTCCGGGAAAAAGCGGATGAATGGTAGGGGTGGGCGGTATGACCAAAATTCTGTTTCACGGTATGACTAATTTTATTTCACGGTAACGATATATTTCACGATACAGTTATTTATATATGTAGTTATTCTCGAAAAATCGACAAAAAGGGATTTGTATAATAAATAAACCCAAATACTTCAGAAATTAAAAGTACTTCACCTTGTTTGATTTTTCTTTTTCTTGGTAAATTATTTCTTTGATAAACTATTTTGATAGCTAAATATAGTAAACAAAACACACTCATCAACTTTTAGATGAACTTCCCCCAACTTATTGATATTAAATACAACTCATAGGTGCAATTAAACTTTAAATAAAGTGTTGCTGAATAATTTTTCAATCTCATCATGTTATTGCTTTATTTATCAATCAGTTTAAATAATATCTGAATATTTTATATTGAACTATCCTATTCATCGTAAATTGGTTACTTCCTTTCAATTTTGTAGGATATTAGTAATACTTATATTTAAATGTGTTCCCCGGTACATTTTTGCCATGTCTTTTTAAGGGGCTTGTTTTGCTCTTTTTGTGATATCTGGCAACCCGTCACCTGGAGCTTTAAAGGGGTCATACAATGGTACATGCACTTTTACAAGTTGATTGTACTGAAATGTGTGTTGGCAGTGCCTGTACACAACCATCATAAAATGATAAAAATCCATCCAGTGTTTTTGTTTTAATCTCCTTATGTTTTCCCCTGCCTCAAATTGAGCCGTTCAATTTTGTGACGTCACTAAATCGGACGCCCCTCCAACGATTGTTGATTGACAGCAGCGTTTCAACACAGACCCGCCCTCGCTCGTGAGCGAGCGAGCTGTCAATCATAGTCCGCGCGGACCGGCGCGGTCATTGTTGATATGCTGGAGCACTGTCTATGAGCAGAATGGCGTCTAAGCGATTGTGGTGTGCTGTTCTTGGGTGTAATAACGAACAGTCATTTTAATGTTCCTAAATCCGAACCGCTTAAGACGCAGTGGCTGAGTTTGTTTTCGAAAGGAATATTCCCCACGAGCAACGTCAATGCTCTCATGTTTGCGCGAATCATTTCTCACCAGACTGCTTTATAAAGGAGGATCAGTATAAAGCTGGTTTTGCTAAGAAGCTGCACATAAAAAAAAGAATCGGTACCAGATATTCGTGTTCCTGCTGAACCTCCAGAAGAACTGAAGTGAGTGTAACGTTTTATTAAACTTTATATTAATATTTATATTAATCTTTGCAAATCGCTAGCTGCACGCTTCACAATGAATGCATCTAATGGCGCTTTTCCACTACACAGTACCAGCTCGCCTCGGCTCGACTCGCCTTTGTTTGCTTTTCCACTGTGTAAAAGTTGTACCTGTACCTGCTTTCGGGTACTTTTTTTCGTACCACCTCCGGCGAGGTTCTAAGCGAGCTAAGGCGATACTAAAATGTGACGTGAAAACAATGCCGACTGCTGATTGGTCACAGAGAATCTGCGTCATCATTGCACGCACCAGATGGAGTATCCAGAATAAATAACCCCGCCATTTTTAAATAGTTTGGCCAGAGTTACTAAACTTACTACTATTATTATGGCAACTCGGAAGAATACGCCGTGGTCAAACGAGGAGGTGCAGACTTTCCTTTGTTTGGTTGCCGAAGAGAGGATCCAGCGAGAGCTTGATGGGGCAACGAGGAACGAAAGGCGTCGCTATGACGACCGGGTACTATTTGTGGCGGTACTTTCTGCAATGGAAAACGGAGCGAAAAGCGAGCCGAGTCGAGGCGAGCCAAGGCGAGCCGAGTCGAGGCGAGCTGGTACTGGAAAAGCGCCATAAGGTTTACACTCAGGGTACATTACGGCATGTTTTCTATGTATGACGTTCTCAATATAATTCATAATCCCACGTTTATACTGAACAACGCGTTATGGTTATTGTGTTCAAACGGTGTACGCACAGAACAGAGAGGCGGGCTGAGCAAAGCTCATTATCATTTAAAGTCATATGCACTGAAACGGCATGCTGAAAACAGAGCTGTTTTTGACCAGGCAGGTAAAATAAGTGTTTTCTTACAATACTAATGAGAATTTTTAATTAAAGTATATTACAAACTTTTAATTTAGACCCTAAAGAATCATATTAGCTTGTTAAAAAGTGGCATTATATGACCCCTTTAATCGAGAGAAGTTCAGAAGTGACTAGAAGGAGCAGTATGAACCGAACAGCAGCTACTGTTAGTGTTGACTAAGTAGCCTCGTTTAAATTATACACACCTTGTAACTGCGTCATTATTTGACCAAAGCCCGGTGCGGTGAACACTGACACACCGCGCTCCCTCTCAGTGCGTGTGCACGCACACGTCTTCTGCATCAGTAAAATGCAATTGGTTAATTTGAGTGTCAAGTTGTAATCACGGATCGAATCAGAGGAAGATTTTATCAGCTGGTTCAGTGGCCAATTGTTTTTAGTTAGAAATATATAACTCGCGCTGCATATTTATTAATTTTGCCTCAGATACAGGATTATACATTCGCTTTAACAAGCAGGTTGTTCATTACCACGGCAACCGCTTGCGTGTCATGCTGAATGCAATTTTCGTGTTTAAAAAGTAACTTTACATAAGAGACGGAAAGATGCCGATAACTATACACCATTTAAGGTTATTTCTATTTGTTACGATATTGATATATGCAGGGGTTAAAGTGAAAAAAATTCCTGAGCCTGAACTTTTTGGGGGGGGGGAATGGTAATGAATGGTAACCCCTACTACTCAGCTTTCTCCTAAGTTACTCAGCTTTCTCCACAGAACAAGAGCCTGCTAGCTTAGCTTCCAAAAAAAGTTGTCTGACACTATGTGTACATTCTGTGAGTGAGATCCCACCCTCTATGGGCGCAGTGTTTCCGCTACATTCATTCTGCCGTGGTGGGCCGCCACACCTAAAATCATCCCGCCACGGCTGCAGCTTCAGTGAGCTCTGATATTGTGCATAGGCTACTATTGTGTTATTGTCAAGCTAAAGGCATAAAAAAAACATTGTAAAGCACCATAAAGTTTTCGCACTATATTCCAACACTTCCAAAGTCATTCAATAGCATAATGTGAGGTAAAAATGAATATTTAAGTCTTTAAGTGAAAGTTAATGGAAACTCATCTCTCCTCAGTCATTCTCCATTCAGCATTCAAACAGCGCGTCGCGTTCGGTTACGACAGTAACACGACGACACTCTCTTCAAGATCAATGTTCCCATTATTATTCTTTATTTGTAGATAAAGGTCTATGGTTTGCACTTTGCATAAAATGACTTTATCTTGCTGGATTTATAGAGCTTTCTAAATCATATTCCTTTCTCCCGGGTGTCTGCTAGATTACAGCAGAGGAGTTGAGAGCACTATGAATTGTTCTTCATGCACACTGTAACTGAAATTTAAAACTGTTAAAAGAAAAGGCTCGATAAACTGTTGCATAGATATAATACATTAAGCATAGGTGGATATAATCTCTTCGCTTTGTGCTCTGAACTTTTCAATGCGAAGCGCTGCGCGCTGTGACTTCGCGTTGCTTCAAGTGCATCATTCTGCGCACGGGATGCACATAATCGTTTTGCCACTCTTATTGGAGACTTTCATATTATAATACTTAGGGGATGTTTGAACACCTATGGCAAGGGGGCGTGGCCAATTGGAATATCACTTATGGGCCACGCCCCCTGGGGAAATGGGCCTGCCACCACGGCTGGAAAAAAATCCTAGAGGAAACACTGGGGCGGGTTGAGAACATGCGGGACAGCCCCTACTACTGGCTGTAGTCTTTAGCCTCTGGCCAAAAAATCCTCCGATGATGCAAAATGACGATTTTTGTGTCATCGGAGGATTTTTTCCAGACAAAAAATACATAAATCTTTCGTCTCAGGGGGATATGAGGGTGGAAAGCACGGTAATTTGAAAATACTACAGGTTTTCTACTAATACAAAGCTTAATGCTAAATCCTGAAGTATCCCTTTAAGGGAGCACACTTTGCGCGCATTCAGTCATGCCAGACCATGCACGCAGTAGCCTGCTTGCTTTTGTGTTAAATTAACAGTGGTTTGTGTTAATGCTTTAATAACAAATAATTTATCATAGGGTTAATTTTCAGTGTTAAATAGTCTTTAGAAATAAAAGTGTATTTATCTTGGAAATGGTGTACCTGCATTATTATGCCATTATCATTATTTTAGATGTAAATGGTCTCAGAACGACAATATTATCATTTATCACAATAATTTCTTGGACAATTTATCGTCCAGCAAAATTTGTTATCGTGACAGGCCTATTACTCACCATACTGTCTGCCGGTGTGCCTTTATAACGTAAAATTTCTCCGCTGAAATAGACGCCTGCCAAGATTGACTGAACCTTAAACACGTTTTGTCACAAAAGCCGGTATTGTCCACTGTCAAGGCACCGCGAGTTCATGTTTTACAGCAGAAACCGATAAGCACTCTTGTTGTTTGTGAACCTAATAAGTCCGTTTTAGCGAATCAGCTCACACTCCATGCAGTATTCAGGTCAGGTGAAAAGGCTGTTAGTCACTTCGAAAAGACGCTCTAGCTGAGAGGAGTTTTGTCAAAACTGACTAAAAGTGATCGATAATTTCAACGAACTTGACGAACCCGTAATATCTTCTTCGGGGCGTAAAAGGAAAATAAAAGCTGATACTTTTTCACGGAACCTTGCTAAAGCAGCACGTTAGTGGCGAGGTCAAAGCTCCCTGTATTGCGTGTAATCACAACAAAGTTTATTTCTGCTGTCTTGATAGGCTGTTAGATTGCTCATGTCAAGTAAAAATGTCCAGAGCTTATCATCAACGTAAATTTTAATCGCAATCTCAATTTTATAGTTTATCGCCCAGCCCAATGCTTGTCTAATAATGCAGTTCACGAATTCTGCCCTTTCATAGACACATAAAATGCAAATCAAGACAAAGATTAAGACTTTTTTCTTTTAAATAAATCGAGCACTCAAATTTAATCAAGGAATTGTGTCAGCCCTAGTAGTGTATGGCGTACAAGCACATTTTAAGCAGGGTTCACATGAGTTACCTTGGTGGGTTTTTCTTCTGGTGCCCTCCTCTCCTCCTCTTTACGACGTTCACGCTCCTCAATTTCCTGTTGTCGGGCACGCTGCTTTCTTTCCTGTTCCTCCAGCTTACGCAGACGCTCCTGGTATTCGCGTTCTTCCTCCTCTCTTTGCTCCTGTTCCAAGCGTTCCCGCTCTTCCCGCTCTAAAACACACAAAATCAAAGACCAATTCAAAAGCAAGCACATGTGGCAAAAACAGTTTATGCATGACATCAAAGATATGAATATTTAAAAAGTTTATGAAGCCATAATTTTTTGCAAATTAAACAAAAGAACCCGCAAAGAGACTGTTCATTAAATTATAATGAATCATTGTTAACTGAAGGTTGATGAACGGCAGATAAGAACCTTTTTTGAGCTGTTCCTCGTGGATTCTCTGAGCGTCCTCTTCTTTCTGGAGATAAAAGGCATTTCGCCTGTCCTCCTTGCGCTGCTTCTTTCGCTCCTCAAGACGCTTCTTCCTCTCCTCAACCATACGTTCTTGGAAATGCTTGAGTTTTTCCTGGGTACATGAGAATTGCTCAAAGCTTAGCCAAGTGTCAATATCCTGAACGTCAACAACTTTATGCTACTACTAAACCTTTTCATCTAATACATTTTGTACATTGTCCATACTAGTCATTGAGAGCAAATACATAATCTGTAAAACATTATCTGAATAAATGAGATTTAAATGAAAAAAAAAA
This sequence comes from Tiaroga cobitis, assembly GCA_030578255.1. Classification (NCBI taxonomy): domain Eukaryota; kingdom Metazoa; phylum Chordata; class Actinopteri; order Cypriniformes; family Leuciscidae; genus Tiaroga; species Tiaroga cobitis. Next base: position 34,034,262 of record CM060603.1, read on the forward strand.
AAATTACCTCATAGATGAAGCTTCGAGCTTCTTTAATTTTGGACAGAAAGTTCTCCTTGTCCTCCATCATCCTGGACATTCTCTGTTTGTGTTCTAGTGCCTTCTCACGCTCCATCTTCATATTGCTTATCTGAGCAACAGATGAGCACAACAACCTTTAGCTTCAATTACACTAAACAACTAGGGCTGAAACAACTAATCGATTTAATCAATTAAAATCGATTATTAAAATAGTTGTCAACGAATGTCATTATCGATTAGTTGGTCTGCTTACGTCACGGGGAGCGTTTACTGGTGATTGGTTAAAACAGGCCAATCATGATGCTCTCTGTCTTACATGCGCTGCGCTTCATGAGACACCCAAGGTCTCTCTCCCTTCGCTGATCTGCCGTGTGCGCAGAGACCGAGATCTTTTTTACAGTCTGTTTGGAGCACAGTCTCTTCTGTCTCGCATGCTCGCTCTTGCTTGTGCGCTCTAGATTCCGGGAGTTTGAACTAATTTGCGGGCATCAGGGAGCCGCTATCAATATGAGAGTGACTTCCGGAACTTCCGCGAGACTTGGGATGTCTGTATTTTGTCTTGAGCATCAGGTTGCGCAATCAGTTCGCTCGCAACATAAGTGATGGATTGAAATAGCGCTACCGCAGAAATAGGTTCAATTAAAACGGTGTTTACAAAGTGAAACACTAAATATAAAGGCAGTTAATAACAGCAGCAGTAAAAGATTGTTTTTTAGTCACTGTACTCAATGGATTTCAGCGAATGCGTGTGCACTAATGCATCATTTTTCCTGTCCTTTTAATCAAGCCTATTAGCTTCTGCGTACCTCCATCCCGTTCTCTTTTTGTAGCATTTGTCTACTATTAAGTTTTAATTGTTTTTCAAACGCGATCTACTGCGGCTCTACGTTCACACGCTTGTTTTCAGTCTTTCTATATTTATTTTATCAGTTATCCTTATAATTCAATTCATTTTAAATAAAAATTAAATGAATTATATATTTGAGATGTTTTTAGTTTAGATCTTCACATCTGAACAACATGTCTGTGTAAATTTGTTTTAACAAAAATTTTGTTAAAACATGTTGGATATAATTTTTAATTAATTTGACATTAATCATGGTTGTCAACTTGCCATCAGCAATTATCATTAAAAACAAAGCAAATATTGATATTAGTAAAACTCAATGTGTGGCTTTTGCACTTTTTAAAGTACAAATTTACACATAAATACCCTTGTGGCGAGCAGGACGAGGCCGAGGGACGTGAGAGAGCGGCGTGAGGCCGGTGGCGTGAGTGATAATGAACGACACCTGTGAGACGCACCGGTCTCGCATCTCTCACGACCCTCGGCCTCGTCCTGCTCGCCACAACCCTGATTTAGGGTTTTATTTAGTTATAATAAACAAAAAATCAAATTGGAATTTTTATCCGATTAATCGAATAATCGAAATAATCGTTAGTTGCAGCCCTATAAACTGCAACTATATATGACATCACTACATTCAACATATGTATTTCACATTTGGATGATGCTAATAATATCTGAATCAAACTAAAACCAGACAATGACAAAGTAGGGCCTTAAGAAATACTTCAAATTACAGTTAAAGTGACAGTATGTTCCAGTAAGCGGGGAATTTGAGACACTTTGACCAGAGGGCAAGGTAAATCACATTCAAGTGTAAAAAGCAGTAAGCGATTATTACCCTCTCTTCCTCCTGCAGCTCCCATAACTCCATGTCTTTGATGCGCTGCTCCTCGTAGGCTTTCTTGATCAGAGGAATCTCCTCAAGGCGCTTGGCCCTCTCAAAGTAGTCGATCTGGAATATGCATAATATCATCACACCACTGTAATATTCGGCAGTAATCTACTCACCTACACAGAATTAACCCTTATTCTTTGACATTTTAAACAATTACCAACATAGTTATTTGCAATAAAGTACTTAATGAATGGGTAAGAAAACTGTACCTTCTTTTCCTGGTTTTTCAGACGCTCTTGAAGCTCTTTCTTCTCCTTTTCTAGTTGTTCAACCTGTTTGGCCATGATGAAGTCAGGGTCCAGCTCCTCCAGATCCTACAGTAGAAAAAATTTAAATAACTATTTAATTTCCAGGGTATTTTGCCAATAAAACTCTCTGGTTTGTTCTGGGTTCAATGGCCACTTCCCTAACAAACTCATTACCTCAATATCAATATCTTTGAAGGCCTTGGCTCCAAGCTCGGTCTTCTTGATCTGCTCCAGTCGCTCACGCACTGTCTTCTTTTTGATCTGCTCATGTTCTTGCATGATGCGCTCCTTCTCTCGCTCTTTGGCCTCCTGTTTAAGACGCTCCTCCTCGGCTTTGCGCACCTTCTGAAGCTCTGCCTCCCGCTGCTCCAGCTCCTCTTTCTCCCTCTGGATGTTGAGGCTCTCCAGACGCTCCTTGCGTTCCTCAATTGTTTGTCGTCGAGCAAGGATGCGTTGATGCTCTTTGCGTGCATTCTTCAGGTAGGCTGTGATGGCCAGTTGACTCTGTTCCTCATGTTCTTGCTGGGGGAAAAGGTGGAGTTGATCATCAAACTGAAAACTGAAACTGACCAGCAGGAAGATATTCTGTGATAATTAACGGTTATCTTACCAGTATGGAGGCAGGTTTGATGACATCAATGGCTTTAGCCAAAGAGGATGACATGGCAGTGAGCTGATTTCGTATCTGTTCAGAGGGCATGTTCTGTAGGAATGGACCTACTGGAGAATCCTCTTTAGTAGAGTAGTTCAGATCAGAGCCAAAACTCAGAGTGCGAGATGAATGATCAATGCGCACCTTTAGTTAATAAATACAAAGTGAAAGTTACTACAACATTTTGGAGATTCTCCTCTAACATTTAAACACCTATACTAATATGCTTGCATTAAAAGCTGAGTGTGAAAGATATACACATCCTTGTTAAGAAATGTAAAGACAAATGAAAGCCAGATATTACTGTTTGATGACTAAAACTTTATGTACAGTACCTGCAGGTCACAGTGCCGTGCTGCATCTACAATGGAGCGCTCCAGTTGGAAAGCATCAACAAATGGTACCAGAGAGGCCAACCTGCTGAACTCAATGCTTTGGTAGATCTGAGCCACCTGATACATTAAAACACAGACGACAAGACTGAAGATTTGCAGAAGACCAATGCATGCAATGATTCCTCAAGTAGATATTTGAGGTCTGGGGGTAGATAATCACACCAACCTGCTGTAGCAGTCTAAGGATGGTGTTGTTCTGCAAGTGAGGAACATAATGCTGCAGGTCTGATTCCTTCTCAGCTTGATCCCTCACCCAGTTCAATACCTAAGCATCAGCAGCAAGAACACAAACACTATATGAACATTATGTCTTTAATGTGCATTGATTTCAAGAACACTACAACATTGAAGACTGCTGTGTCAAAATGGTCTAACAAGGCCATCACTCTTCCTCTTAACTACAATTAAGTTTATGAAAATTTGTCACTTATTAGTTTTAATTAGGGCTGCACGATTAATCGCAATGAAACCATACGCGATATGGCAAAGGCTGCAGTTTGTCAGTGCAGCACGGATGATCGGTAGTAAATGCTGCTCCATCTGAACGCCAGAAGGCTCTCTCACGCAGACACGGCAAATATGCCAGCCGCAGAAGTTTGATAACACACGTCATTCCAGGAAATCCCTATGGGCATCATCTCACAGAGGGATGCTCAACTATCGTTATGAAGTGAGTTTGGAGTAAAGGCATGTTATTAAAAGTTGTCTTTTGTTGGACAGGAGGTTCATAAATGCTTCTCATGTTTGACGCGTGTTACTTTTTGCACGGTATAAGTGACTAAAACTCAGTGCTTTCAGATGGAGCAGAGTTTACAGAGCCGTACATCAATGACAAGCTGTGCATAAATAATTTGCAGCCTTTGCTATTTCATAATCGTGGTGAGCCAAATCGATTTAAGTATGCATGTTAACATTATTCTGGAAATGTAAATTCTTAGATCATCAAAAAAACAAAAACAGCCAAAATAGACTTAATCACACAAAATGTAATGTAGCTAACACATTACTTTACTTAAAGGCACAAAAGCAAATATGCATTATGTGGCAAGTGCTACTCACCTTAGTCACTCTTCCACAAAGTTTAAGAGGGTGGAAGTCCATCTCCAACCAGTTGTAGAGCTCTTTGACTTCAGGGACAATATACTGAAGCAAGTTAAACCTCACCTATGACAAGAATAATACCCACAAAGATTGTATAATTTGCAATATTTGAAATCTTTTCTAACAACACTGTCACACATGATCTACCAAATATCAAGAAACCACAACGTTTAAGGGATAGTTCACCCAAAAATAAAATTTGTGCCATCATTTACTCAACTTGAGAGTTTTGGTTAAAAAAAAATATGATTAAAAATATTTTAATTTGTGTTTAAAAAAATAAACAAAATGTTATGATGTTATGGTTTGGAGTGACATGAGGGTGAGTAAATGGCAATTTTTTTATTTTTGGGTGAACCATCCCTTTGAGGTATGACAATAGACGGGCTATTACCATGTCATTGATGAGACTCTGACGGGTGGGTGGAGACTGTAGGCCAAGTAGAGTAGCCAGTCTGCGGTGTTTTTCCACAATGATGCCATCCATGTCCAACAGACGAGCGATATCAGTGCGCTCAGGGGTGATGGGAATAGACAGAGTGGCCAAGAGCACACGAGTGGACATTCTGATGGAAATGAGTACAATATACAGAGCAATTAAAAACTTTCAAGTCCCAATGAACTAATAAATTAAATGCCAAGTTCTGATTTCAAGAGAAAACTACCCTACAGTAAAATTACAGAAAAATAATTCCACAAAGCATTTAATCCAATTCCTTCTTTAAGCTGAAAATCACTCCTATTTAATGCTAACCTCTGCATCTCTTCTTGGGTGAGATTTTTGCGCATTTCTCGGGAGAGGTGATAGAGTCTGTGTAGGGTACAGGCATGGAATAAGGCATTGCCAGACTTCCAGAATACAGTGGACACCTTGTTGTAGTAGTTGGCCATAAGCTGAGGTTTCGGGGGCTTCTTTGAGAGGGCGAATAATCCATGGATGTCTTCAACTGCTTTGAACGCTTCCTATGTTTGAATGCAACCAGTGTGATCAGTCATTAAGTCAAAGCTTGTGCAACATATAACAAGCAGAAACAAAATTTCTTTGGTATGTCTTTTTCTGTAATCTCTCCTTTGCACTGAAAAAAATAAAAGGTTTAAAGGAGCAGTATAAATGGAAAGTATATGCAACTAAATATATTTGAATGTATCAAATTCAACATTTCTATGAATTTAACATTTCTATGAAACATTGGTGCCTACTATAGAGCACAGAGACCTGCCACAGCTCCATGCTAATAGCGCTGTCCAGTTGGACCAGACGTGTCTCGAGGTGCATGGACTGGCTCTCGGGGTTGTTCAGGTTGATGGCGGTGCTCTGGTTGTGATGACGTTGGATCTGCCCCAGGTGCATTCGCAGGTTGTCACACAGCTTACGGAACTCTGCTTTACGGGTGTACTGCAGGCAAAACTTAAATGCTATGGGAGAAAAAAAAAATGTATAAATTAGTGTACAAACAAAATGTAAATTTGAGTTATTATATAATTTGATTATGCACTTTCGGTTAAAAAGATTGAGATCAATATGTTTCTCTTTTTTTGGATGAAACTTTTAATCAGCAAGGATGCATTAAACTGATCAAAATGACAGTTAAGACATTCATGTTACAAAATATTTGTATTTTTCAATAAATGCTGTTCTTTCTATTCATTAGAGATGCACCGATTGATCGGCTGGTGACCGGAATCGGCCGGTTTTCACGTGATCGACCATGATCGGCGACCGGCCGGTCAGTCTGACATAATCCGATTTTATGCCGGTTAAATGCACTCGGGCACCGCATGATTAACAACGCGCAACATCAGCATCACACGTGCACACAGAACGCGCACATGTAGGAAACCTTTTTGTTCGGCGTGCATGTTAATCAATGAGTGCATTCACACCGCGAGCCGGAGCAGCGCGTGAGCGTCGAGCAGGAGCGTCGCGTGAGCAACAGTGAAGCGCGTGTTTCGGCGCCGAATCTATTTTTGCTGCGCTCAATTAAAGTGAAAGCACACTTTTGATGGACAAAATAAATATGATTTCATCCAAAAAGTGCCCAAAATGCAAAGAATTTGCATGTCTGGTGTGTTTTAACAAGAACTGAAGTAGGCTAGGCTATGTCAGAAAGAAAATGAAGACTCAAAAATATTTATAGAAAATTTACCCATTTAAACTTGTTTTTATTATTATTTAATCGTTTCCCTGCACATGCTCCACTTGTCCTGTTTAGCTTGGCTGGACATGTGTCAGATGAGAGAAGAACTGCTTGAGAAATATAACTTGCCATTGATATACAACAAGTGATTGCAATAGGCCTGTGTGTGTGTGAGAGAGAGATAAATATCTTTATACTGCAAGGCTATATTTATTGAATTTTTATTTGTTATTTATGTTATTTTATTGCCATTACCTGTTTTCATACAGAAGTTTAGTTTGCTAAATATATTAAAAAAAAATAATTGGATGTGAAAAGGAAATGGTTCTTCCATAACACTGCACTTTAGATGTGTGAGAATTTTCCACACTAGGAGTCATTTATATAGTTCTATTTTATAGAGATTATCTGTTCAAAAAATGTTCTATGCAAAATGTTCTATTAAAGAGAAGATAGAAAATAAATATTTGTGTGTGCTGTAAAGTGGTTTGAAAAAATAAAATCGGAATCGGCTAAAATCGGTATCGGCAGGTCAAACTCAAGGAAAAATCGGAATCGGGATCGGCCTAGAAAATTGTAATCGGTGCATCTCTACTATTCATCAAAGAATCTTAATTTAAAAAGATGCATCGTTTCCACAAAAATATTTAGCAGCACAACTGCTTTTAAACATTCATATAAAATGTTTCTTGAGCACAAAATCAGCATATTAGACATCACAGGAATACATTACTTTAAAATATATTTGATTAATATTTAATAATCTATTTCTCAATAGTACTGTTCTTACTGCATTTTTGATCAAATAAATGCAGCCTTGGTGAGAATAAAATACTTCTTTCAGAAACATTAAAATAATCTTGCCGATCCCATTTTGGATGGTAGTGTATGTATTTATCCATAGTAACCTGAACTACATCAATAGGAAGCAACGACATTCCCTAACTCAACAGATAAACCCTTATCTGTACAATATGCTCAAACTCCCATAAACATATGTTTTTGTATTATATGAAGTGTACACTGACCTTGCTGAGCAATGTCATGGTAAAGGCGCTCAACTTTGGAGTTATTCCTTAGCAGGTCCAGGCACTGGCGGTACGACTCCCACAGGAACTTGACCCAAGGCGTGAGCAAAAGTCTGTCAGTGCGGTCTTGAGTGTCTTCACCACTGACGGCACTCAAAAGAACACTAAAAAAAAAAAAGGGATTTTTTCTTTTACTTGATTGTACTCATGAACATGAATTAGAATGTAGATGTCCTTTCAGCATGTTGAAATTTACCATGATTACTAGATGTTAAGAAATTCTGAAACTACACAAAAAAGTAAAAATACACAGCAACAACAAATTCTTTATAGAGACATCAGTGGGAAGGAACTGTTTAGGCCTTTAGGTTCCTGTACCTTTCTGGGGTCTGAATGTTGTCCAGATCCTCAATGTCCAGAACCATCTGCTGAGACTCCTCTTTCGCTGTCTCGGTCTTCTCTTCCGCAAGTTTCAGGTAAGCGCGGACCACATCTTCCAAAGATTTGATATTCACCTGAAGCATATAATTAGTAGTAGTCAGTAACTTCATCCTCAAGAAGGATGGAATTGATCATATACATGTCTGTTTTCATCTATACAGAAATTTGAGACCAATTCCATAATAAAAAGTTCACTGAAAATCATCTTATTTGGAAAAATTGTATAAACAATCTAAGAGAATTATGACACAAATAACTAAAGTTTAAAGTCACGATGAAACAGAAGTAGCAACAGATCTTTTATTCCATATTGTGAATTATATACAAGTGTAACAGATTATTGAAAAAGGAATAAAAAACATTTGCATTTTTAAAGGAGGCAGACAAAGGTTTAAGCAGACTAAATGATTGGAGAAGTCATATACGCGAGAGACCAGAGAATAGTCTGTCGTTTTCACTGGAAGATCGAGGTCAAAGCATTTTTAAAAAATGAAAGATGTGCAAAGATGAATTGTTCACAATGAGATCTTTAACATGCAATTAGAAAATTGATAGGGTGAATTTTCATTTCATTCCTACTTTAAAATGTATAACTTTCTCCTAAAGTAAAATATATTGTTTGTATAATAGGGGTGCAAACCTGTTGACAGATGTTTTTGTACTGATACAGTCCCTCCTTTGCCAAGTGGCTCTTGCGAAGGTCCACACAGAGCTCCAAGTACTTGAGCATAATTGGCTCGTGTATCTTCTGCCATGTTCGATGTTTTTTGCTCTTGATGACATCGTAGAGTACATCCAAAGCTGGCTGCTTTTTACCAACTTCAAGAAACTCTGGAAAAAAGAAACAGAAAGACTGTCATGACCTGCAAACCTCTGGGAATTTGTTCAATTATGAAATATATACTGCATCTAGAATGGAATGAATCACTAGAACTGCAGCAGTATTTCATTTATGTATAATATAGCCTTCAACCCAAATATGACATTTACAGCTGACTATAAGACTGCGATATCAGAGAAAAGAAACCAATATATACGTTCAAGCTTGTGGCAGGTGCGCAGTGCTGTGCCACTCCACTCACAATCTGTTTGTTATTATCACCAAATGACAACGTATTTGCTCTTTATTCATGAATAAGCGTTAGACTGTTACAGTCGTAAGGATTTTTTCCACGCATATTGTCATTTATCTTCATCCTTCGATACCAAAAGTTGTCAGAGATAAGCTAGCGAAATGGAATAGCTTGCTAACACGCAAAAACGCTCTCCATCTGTTTTTAAAAAGTATGCCGATTATTTACACTTAATTTCTAATCGAGTCCTCTCTTTGAGTACACTAAGACGAGGTAGATATGATTGAATACAGGAAATTTGAAACGCTGCATCATAGGTGACACACGGGCCCAGTAACGGTGACATCCGGCCTGCACTAGAGCCTGTGAGAAGAAACATGGCTACTCCAGCACGCGCCATATCGAGCTAACAGCTAACTCACGACTACAGTCCAAGAGACTGCAAGTTACAATATTCACTCACCGTTTGCTCGTTTAAGAGCGTTCTCCGGTCTCTGGAAATAGGCTGGCATTGTTATAGCTTGCTAGCAGGCGGTTTTCAGGTTTGTCGAGGCTGTTTATTGACTCTGCCTGCCCATCCGCGCTGTGACTTCTCGCCGCTCAAGCAAGAAAGGACTAGCGCACGTGAACTGCACCCCGGCGACGAAGACGAGAGTTCCCGTATGTGTGTGTGTGCGCGCGCACACCTTCTCCACGGGCTCATCTACAGTTCAGATGACAGACATGATGCAATAACATGCTAATTAAATATAGGCCTAAATAAATTCATCAGTACTGAAATGTTACCCAAGACGAATCTGACGAAAGCCCGTGTAACTTTGGATCTGTAAATTTTTCAACCATTAAAAAAGGAAATAAATTTCCTCCAGAATAAGAAAAAACAGTTTGACACAATTCAAACTGATTCAATCGGATGCCTTTTATTGTAGATATTTATAGGATTATAAAGTATTCATTATTCACATTATTCATAAGATGGCTCTTGAACGTAATATTTTACCTTTCAATTACATTTTTGTATCCCTGTAGGATACAAAGCACTTGGGGGTAAAAAAAAGTAAAGTTTTTTTTTTTTAAAGCGTGACAATTAAATAACACATAGTAACAATTATACTGCATGGTATATTGTATAAGTATTAATTCATTAAAACTATTCTATTAACAATTATTATTATGTGCCTGCCAAGTATTACATAACTTCTTTTATGTTTCACAGAAGAAAGAAAGTCTTACAGGTTTGGAACAACATGGCTAATGATAAATGATACAGATTATTTTTCAAGCCATGTATACCTCTAATTCTGTCTTTTGTTTAAAAGTTAACAAGGGAAACTAGTAAAATTTCACAACACTTCTTTCTTCTTGTTAAAATAAATGTTTAAAAAAGTGGACACAATTAAAGTTAGAACTAGATATTATTAAATCTCTTTGTTACCTAAAAATGTTCAATTCAAATCAATTAATGATATTTATGCATGTGGTGAATTTTTAAGAGTAAGGTTTGATTTGGACATTGAATCTGAGGAACATCTGTATTGTTGCTCCAAGTTTTGTGACATTTTCTGATTATTTGAAAATGTATAATTTAGTACGCCTATAATTTCCATTTCAATGGTGCTGGGATTTATTTTAGTGTTTGAACTTTAAACGCACCAACACACTAGATGGCAGTATGTTTCTGAATATTTTGGTTGAACTCAGAGAAATAAAACCCGGAAGAAGGCATGGTGGTCACTTGACCAGTAGTGGAGATCCACTGTTCATGATAAGTTTTCATTTTGATTTTTATATTTCTTTGATACACATACTCGCCGGAATTATTGCAATTCCACAACTGATTCACCTACACTGATATACTAGAAAGTAATTGATAATTCGTAACGCTTTCAAAAGGAACTGCAGCTGGATTCAACACTAACATCTATTTTGAAAGGAGAACCGTTTTGGCAGTTTAATTGTTTTCTGGATAGACTGTCCCGGCATATTTGACAATGTGTTGTGTCTGTTCGCTCTGAAAAACATTTTCATCTGCTTTCCAAACTGCTGTAGACATAACTGCTCACAAATCATTAAAGTATTAGAAACAGATTAACGTGGACAAGGAATGGAATATGGCTACATCTGACCTGATGCGGAGTCTTGGACTTATTGGTAAGATTGAAATAACGGGAAAAGATAACATTGTATGCATTAGTCGTCGTCGTCGTCACCCCCCCCCCCCCCCTAAATAAGAAAACACAATGAGTTGTTAGGCAGAGTGACAGCACTTTTTTGTCAGTCACTATTCACTTTCATTTTGTGGAAATTGGAAAAAGGATGCAGTGAAAGTAAATGGTGACTGAGTGTAACATCTCATTTTGTGTTCTGCTGAAGAAAAAGGCTATGTGACAGAATATTTTTGGGAAAACTGTGCCTTTAGTTGATTACTTTGTCAGTAATTGAATTTGTCCCCCATACACAGAGAAAGATGTAAATGCAGACACGCTTTGGGTTTGGTGCTATCCTTCCATTGGTGCTGATCTGCGAGAGGTTCTGTTGAGAAAATGTTGCCTGACGTTGGACAATCGGGTGCTGCACACGTTTGTATTCGGACAGTACTGCAGAACCTGGTACTACATCACCACTGTCGAGGTTCAGGAGCCAACTGCGCTTAAAAAGGTACCAGACTTTATAATTAGGACACCACTGCCATCCTGAAAGCTATCAAACCTGTGCTCAAATAATGTAAAATGAACAATTTGTTCATTTACCCAACTTTTATGTCATTCCAAACCTGAATGAATGACTTTCTTTCTTTAGAGACACAGACTTGCACACACACACACACACACACACATATATATATAAATGTAATAATACACACACACATATTATGTGTGAACAAACTTTTATGTTAGATGCGATTAATCGATTTGACAGCACTAATATTTACCCTCTCAACAACTATTTGTTTCCTTTAAAAACTTTTCCCAATCTTGTAAAACAAAACTAGGGCTAAGGGTATATATTGTTTGAATATTGTTGTGGACAATAGGGGGCCTTGGTGAAGCACTGCTATAATATATTGCAATTATAACTTCTTTTGTGACAAATCTGACAGCTCATTACATGCTTTTCACCGTAAGTGCTGAATGCTTTGTAGACAGATGGTACTTATTTTTAATCTAAATAAATTATCAGAATCATGCCGGCTTGCTAACTGACTGTTCAATTTCATTCAAAGGTGACACATTTCTCAATAGTTGTCACAGCTAAGGACTTCAACCCTGAAAAATATGCTGCGTTCAGTAGAGTCCTGTGCAGGTAGGTTTAATTTAAGTAAAAACTATTTAGTGCCCAACATAGAGGTTCCCACTTGAGTGTAGATTTTTGTTTTGAGTTTCAATAATTGGTCATTTAGCATTATTACTTTCATTAAGCATCTTTTGTTTGTCATTAAATCATTTCTAAGGACATGTGATGTTGCATCTTTAATATTGTTTTTGCTCAGGATGTATATTAAACATGGAAGTCCTGTGAAGATGATGGAAGGCTACATTGCTGTTCTGACCAAAGGGATATGCCAAAGTGATGAGAACGGTTCCTTCCTTATCAAAGATTATGATGTCAGGAAGGCCTACCTGGCTGGCTCCTTAAAAGGTTAGGGGTGCACCTTTAAAATGAATATTACAAGCACATATGGCAACATGAAGCAAGAAATTAACTGCTAAAATCATCTGATGTTTACTTACTTTTGGTACCATAGCCATTTGCTCCAATTGGCTTCATGGTTGTTATTTGAGAAATCTTTCAAGAAAGCATCTCAATTCTGTAAGACATTTATGTATGGTATCCAGTTTGCTATATTTAAGACTTCATGAGATATTTCATCTTTATTTTAGATGTTGTGTCACAATTTGGTATGGAGACCATCATCCTTTACACAGCACTAATGCTGAAAAAAAGAGTGGTGGTCTATCACCCACGGATTGAGGCGCTGCTGGAGTTCACAAGGTAACCATGGCGATTTCATTGCACAACATGATAATTAAGTTAACATGAAATCAAAGTTGACTATTTACATTCCTAATCGCATTGTGCATGATTCATTGACGTACATTAATTCGAATTAGAAATGTCAGAGTATGGAAGTAAAATAGAAGCACATCATGTAAGGATAAACGGTCAACCATTGGGGTCTCATACTGTAGATTCATTGATTGATTAATTTATTTTAAAGAAGAAAACCAAAATAAATCTTACTGACCCCAAACGTTTGAACATGTTAACGATAATCGCCATGCATTAAAAAGGCTGGAAGTGGTAAATGTGTTTTTCTTTTTAAAACCAGGGCCCTTCCTGCCCTAGTATGGCATAGAAAAGACTGGTCCATACTCCAGCCTTTTGTTCATCTGGATAATAATGAGCTGGAAAACCTCAAGCTGTGTACAGGTACGAGGGAAAACTGGTCCTTCTCCCAAAACTAGATTTATTGTTATCACTCTTGCAATGTTTATGGATCTTGTTCACTATCTCTGTAGGATATGTTGCAGGGTTTGTCGATGCTGAAGTCAGAGACCGATCAGACTTGTTTGATGTGTATGTAAATCTACCAGACAGTGAGATCACGGTCTCACAAAATGCCAAAGGTGAGAGATTTTGCTTTACAGATTGATAGAGACTAAGTAGAATCGTCATGCACCACTTACCATGCCTTGTTTTTTCAGAGGCAATGGCCATGGGAAAACTTCATAAAGAGATCGGCAACTTCATTGTCCAAGCTGCAGAGGACACTGATCGCACAGATGCACAGGTTATTAAGGCAAGTAATAAGAGGAAGGTTCTAAGTATCAGCAAAGAAACATCATATAGCTGTAGCACAATCTACTTTTGAAGTATTTCAATTTTACAAGACTTGGAAATCCTGCAACACTGTAGATTTAATCCAACCCTTTTTATTTTTCAATCTGTTTCCAGGATATTTCAGTAAAAACTAAAGTAATCCTCAGTAATCTGATGTCTCTTGCTGATGAAGCAGACAACTCCAAATTGACTTTGGAGACTCTGAAGCAGCGGCATTACCCTCCAGCGACTGAAAACTTCCTCTTCCACTTAGCTGCAGCTGAGCAACTCTTGAAGATTTGACCAATCAGTGCATCCCGTCCAACTGGCATGCCTCACAATAATCACTGAGATAGGAACTTGCCTTTCAAAGTGGAATCACAAAATGAATTGTAACATTTGGATAATCTCTAATATCAGGGTTGTAAATGGGAAAATAAGTTTTTTTTTGGGACAATATAAAGATATAGAAGTACAACACATAGCTATAACATGATGGGTGCAATTACGAATGTTGAATGTGACATTTCTAAGTAATAACACAGGTTTGAGGTAAATAATTATTATTAATCAAACCTTTTTGGTAGCATTTAGATCTTGAGCCAATGAACAATTTATATTTATATCTCTGCAAGTATTTTCAAGGAATTGGCATGTTGTTAGAAATTTTATAATATTTCATAATTGCACACCAATATCAAAGGGCTGACGGTTGCATAGTTCATGTCTAACATTTGTTCAGCTGTAAAATAATAATACTGTTATAGTCAGAGACGTGCGGTCAGGGTAGGCAGTGCCTCACCAAAGGAAATGTTGACATTACATTTATTAATTCCAAGAGCTTTATTAATTCACCACATTATCAATTGCATTTATTTTATTCCAAATATTAATTTTTGTAACAAAAAAAAAACAAAACAGGTATACTCATATAATACTCCTTTTGCCATAGTTTGCTCCTAAAAAACATTGTTTAATGCAGGAAATTCAAGGCCATGGCCATTGAGGCAGAGGTTCGCAGTGCCTCTTTGGTCCATAGAACGTAGTTTACGGAGATTTGCGCATGCGCAGTCAGTTCTTATGCTGTCTTCAATGATCAACATTGAGGCAGAGACCGACTACTTCATATCACGTGATCCACTCCCTCTCACTCAGTCCGCGATTCTGACTTTGCTCTGTATGCAGGCAGCGATGTGATGATGCCTGACATTAACTTGGGTTGCTAAATTACCTGAATGAATGTACAGTGGCTTAAGTTTGTTTTAAAAAGTGAGTGGGACAGATGTGTGTGCGCGCGCTCGCGTGTATGAATGAATGGGTGGGACAGGTGAGTGTGTGTGCGCGCGCTTGCGCGTATGTGTGTATGAATGAATGAATCACATGAATAAATATATAGATCCGATGTGAGTCCTTAAATGGTCCAGTGGTGGAACTTTTGCCGAGCATGTCAGAGGTTCTGGGTTCTAATCCGCAATCGTATAGTTTTTTTTTTTTTTTTTTCATCAAAACCGAATATGTTCATCAGTGGTTGTATTATATTAAGCAGGAACACGTTTGTGTGCATTTTTGTTTTGTGATTTCACCGGAACGAACAAAGAGTCTCCGAAACAGATTGAAGCGCGCGTGCATCATGTGAAGACTGCGTGAGCCACGAGATACACTGTACCCGCGCCACCGATCGCAGCGGCAAATTACGCCCCTGTGAATATGCCACATTGATATGTCACAGCCTACCCATGACAAGACTTCACCGCACGTTACTGGTTATAGTAATTGTTCAGTTAAACAAATTTAATTTCTCTAGAGGGTCCCATTAAATTCAGAATGTAAAGCCACTGAAAACTTTTTTACCGAACTATTGAGTGCCAAAACCTAACCATAAAGTTAGGATGTTAATTAACAATCTGTAGGTGTATTCCTGTAAGAGTACTTTTTATGATTATATACTCTAATTTAAATATACAAAGTCATTCCTGTGGGATGGAACTTTGTTACCACATTTTGCATTTCCATATAATATTGACTTAAAGGGTTAGTTCACCCAAAAATGAAAATTAAGTCATTAATTACTCACCCCCATGCTGTACCAACCCCGTAAGGCCTTCGTTCGTCTTCGGAACACAAATGAAGATATTTATGATTAAATCTGAGAGGTCATTGACTGCTACATAGGCTCCCTAAGGGAATGAAACTTGACGGCCCAGAGAGTCATTAAAGAAAATGTTTAAATATTCGCAACAGTGGCTCAACTATAAGTTTATCAAGCGACGAGAATACTTTTTGTGCGAAAAAACAAACAAAAATAACGACTTTATTCGACTATTCCTTTTCTTCCTTGTAGGCCTGAAACGAGACTTCGAGAGATTTCCACGACGCATGCGCGAGAATTGCGATCTCCTTCAACTACTTCAGTTAAGTTCTCGCGCGTGCGCGTCGTGGAAATCTCTTGAAGTCTCGTTTCAGGCCTACAAGGAAGAAAAGGAATAGTCGAATAAAGTCGTTATTTTTGTTTCGCACAAAAAGTATTCTCGTCGCTTGATAAACTTATAGTTGAGCCACTGTTGTGACATGGAATATTTAAACATTTTCTTTAATGACTCTCTGGGCCGTCAGGATTCATTCCCTTAGGGAGCCTATGTAGCAGTCATAAACCTCTCAGATTTAATCATTAATATCTTCATTTGTGTTCCGAAGACGAACAAAGGCCTTACGGGGTTAGACCAACATGAGGGTGAGTAATTAATGACTTAATTTTCATTTTTGGGTGAACTAACCCTTTAAGCATTCCTTTATATGTTTTATGTTTAATCTCCTTATTAAAGGTTTAGTTCACCCAAAAATGAAAATTCTGTCAGTAATTACTCACCCTCATGTTGGTCTAACCCCGTAAGACTTTCGTTCATCTTTGGAACACAAATGAATATATTTTGATTAAATCTGAGAGCTGTCTCACTCCTCCATGGGCTTCTATTGTAATTGAAACCTGGCGGCCCAGAAAGTTAGTAAAAACATCGTTAAAATCAGACTGATCTCATAAAATTGCGTGTGTATGACACGCCAATTCGTATTTCCATTTTTGGCGTGCTATCAACACGCACAATCGCTTTTCAGCGTGTTTATGAACGCAGTTGACTTAACGTTATTACTGTATATATAAATATATGACCTACCTCCACCCCGTCCCTAAACCTACCCGTCACTGGGGTTAATAGCATTTATGAGTCTTCCCCTACCATCCTAGGGAAAAAAATATCGCTCCCCAGATGTAGATCTACATTTTGCTTCGTTTCGCTCGGAAATTTAATGGCGTGTACATATACGCGGAATCACTTGGACATTAATGGCGTAGACATACACGCATACACGCGGATATCTCAAAATGCGTATAGATAACACGCCACTTGACTTGAAAGTGGCGTGTCTGTTTACGCAAAAGTCATGATGTCATGTTGGGTCCATCCATAAAATAGTTATCAAGCGACGAGAATAATTTTTGTGTGCAAAAAAATAATAAAAAAAATAATGATTTTATTCAACTATTCATTTTCTACTGTGTGGGCCTCTGAGTGAGCCTCTGAGTGAGTTCATGTTGTGTAACAGCGCAGCACGTAGGCTCACTATTGGCCGACGCTGGTCATGTGTATGATGCTGGCCAAAAGTGAGCCTACGTTCTGACGTACAGCCCAGAAGCGCTGCGCTGTTACACTACGTGAACTCACTCAGAGGCCCACAGAAGAAAATTAATAGTTGAATAAAGTCATTATTTTAGTTTTTTGGCGCACAAAAAGTATTCTAGTCGCTTGATAAACTTAAGGTTGAGCCACTGTAGTCACTTGGACTATTTTAACGATGTTTTTACTAACTTTCTGGGCCTGCAGGTTTCAATCACAATAGAAGCCTATGGAGGAGTGAGACAGCTCTCAGATTTAATCAAAAATATCCTAATTTGTGTTCCGAAGAGGAACGAAAGTCTTACAGGGTTAGACCAACATGAGGGTGAGTAATTCCTGACAGAATTTTCATTTTTGGGTGAACTAACCCTTTAATCTGAAAACCCCTTGTTATCAAGGGCTACCCTCTGTGCCTAAATAATAGATCATAGAAGATTTTCTGATAATGTGTTGTGTGCAATATATACTGAAAAAAGAGGATGTTTAAACTGTTAATCTCTCATTTCTTAAACATTGTGATAATTTTCAGAGAGTTGTAAAATGCTGTTTCCTTGGATACTTTTTTAAATGCATGTGTGATCATTAAATATACAAAAAAAGTATACATGAGTGGCGACAGAAATTTTATTGACACTAACAAACAGAGTGAGGGACAGGTATAATTGTTTAAGTGTTATTATTTAGTAAAATCCATTTCAATGCAGTGAATTTAGCTATTAAATTCATATGAATTCAAACCTGTACAGCTGTACTTCTTAATGTGGTCATTAAGCAGTAGTACAGAATATAAATCCTTTGGAAAAAAGAGTGCATGTTTTTAATACTTCTAATGTACACCATTTAGAATTTTTGTTGAAATGCAGTGAACTTTAGGTTTATTCTATTGTTTCCATTCTCATTTCATGTCAGCAAACAGTCGCCCTCAAATAAGCAAGTTTGCAATAGCAACATTACAGTCCTCTGTGGTAAAACAGTTCCCCATTACTTTCAAGTGACTGAAACTCCTCTTCTAAATTCTCCCTCTTTATCTGCAAACAAAAAATAGGTTGCTTGTCTGAATTTATTTACTAAATTAAAATGGTAAATGTATATAATGAATCAGCATTAACATTTAACAAACATCAGTTATCTAATGTGTGTTACCTTGCCAAACTGTGGAAAAAGACTAAAGGACACAGGAATCATCAGGCCAAAAATAATGGCAGTACTGACATGCCGAACAGGAGCGATTATCATGGGGTTTCTTTGGACAAACTTTGCCCTGAAACATTGACAGCAGATTTCACATTTAGACAATCAAAACTTTTAAGAATCAAATTGTAAAACAGAAAGCAAATGGTTTTGACTTGTACCTTTTAAGGAGAGCCAGCAGAACACTGGGAGCAGCTGCAGTGGTGCCAAAGAGAGCCGCTCTTGAGATGGCTGTTTCCTTTATGGCCTAAGACCAAAACATGATGGTAGAAACCAAATGATCCATGAATGATTAGATGTGAGACATCATTGAATACCAATTACATGTGAAGAATATACACAGATGAGACAAAACATTATGACCACCTGCATAATATGCTGTTGGTCATCCACGTGCTGCCAAAACAGCGGCGACTTGCTGAGGCATGAACTCTACAAGACTCTTGAAGATGTCTTGTAGTATCTGGCACCAAGATGTTAGCAGCAGATCCCTCAAGTCCTGTAGGTTGCGAGGTGGAGCTGTTGTGGATTGAACTTGTTGGTCCAGCACATCCCACAGGTGCTCAATTGGATTAAGATCTGGGGAATTTGGAGGCCAGGGCTACACCATGAATTCTTCATCATGTTCCTCAAACCAATCCAGAACAATGTGTGCAGTGGGGCAGGGTGCATTATCCTGCTAAAAGAGGCCACTTCCACTGGGGAACACCATTGTCATGAAGGGGTGTACCTGGTCTGAAACCATGCTTAGGTAGGTGGCATGTGTCAAATTCACGTCCACATGAATGGCCAGATCTAGGGTTTCCCAGCAGAATATTGCCCAGAGCACCACACTCCCTCCACCACCTTGTCATCATCCCACAGTGTATCCTGGTCCAATCACTTCCCCAAGTAAACGCTGCACATGTACACAGCTGTCCACGTGATGTAAAAGAAGATGGGACTCATCGACGACCTTAACAAGCCGATGCAGTTCTGACGCTCGAGTGCACAATATAGGTGCTTTCGACTGTGGACAGGGGTCATCATAGGCACTCTGATTGGTCTGCGGCTACACAGTCCCATCCGCAGCAGAGTGCGATGCACTGTGTTGTGACACACTCCCCCCATAAACATCATTCGAATGTTTCTGACCTTCTGTTGGCTCAGAGTAGATGGGATAGCCTTCGTTGCCCTCACACAGCGATGAGCCCAGGGCGCCCAAAACCCTATTTGTGGTTTGTCCCTCCTCTGACCACTGTTAGTAAATTCTCACCACTGCTGACCAGGAGCAACACACCAGCCTTGAATTTTTAAAGATACTCTGACCCAGTCACCTTGTCATAATAATTTTGCCCTGTCAAATTCTTTATTCCTAGTTCCTACCCATTTCTCCTGCATCCAACACATTGATAACGAGAACTGATTGTTTGCTTACCATCTAATCTGCCCAGACCTGTTAGTAGATGATCAATGATATTCACTTCACCTGTGACTGGTCATGTTTTGGCTCATCAGTATATATTTAAGTAATTTAATGATAAGGAGCTTCGGTGGAATAAGGTTTTGTTGCAGTCTCACCTTGGAACCAGCTTCCTTTGACACTCCGACAGCATTCCCATTAGAATCAAACACTTGTATTCCATTGTCGGACTCTTCACTTCTCACCACCATTACACTGAATGCAGCTAGACAGGCTAGAAAACCACATTTGACTCAAAACCTTTCAATGGTATTATGACACTAGAATGCAGACTTTAGATCAGGAATATGTATGAAATGGAGTAACTATGCTAGGTGTATTGTGTGCATTTACATTGGTGTTCTTACCTGAGAGAGGAATAGGTAACAAGGATCTACAGAAGGTCTCAATCACAGCACCGAAGAGTCTAAAACGCTGGAGTATAATCTGTGGAAGAGCCTGAAAAGAGAGCATATCCATGTCACATTTCATCCCAAAATCGAGAGAAAATATTTATCTGTACTATTAAAATACAACAAATGATGTGTCGAAAAAAACGAGAAACGAGAAAACGTGCTCCTAATTGTCATACACAATAATGTGTATTATTAAAATAATAATAATAATGCTCAAAATCTGATTGGTGCTAAATTAGGCTTAATTTTCTATAAACTAAATATAATCTTTTTTCTTTCTTTTAATTTCAGGGGGTGAAATATGACCCGGACATGACCCTTGAACCTTGACAGGTTTCATGACTTTCACACACCTCTGTCAACAATTTTCCAAACATAAAATCATCAGATGAATATGGTTTATTGACTGAGAAAACAGGACAGTGACAAAAATGTCTCGTACCCCTGCAAATGTTGAGTAGGAGACTGTTCCAACCATAAGAATTGACTGCTTCATTGATGTTGTGTTATCCTAGGCAAAAAAAAGTTAAATAAATATAACAATTCAAATCCTGTATCAGAACACTCTTATTATTATTATTATTACTCACCTACACAAAAGAAACGAAAATACGTCCTGAGATTTAACACTGTGGTTAAAATAGTTTGCTAAGCAAAGCAGTTTTTAATTTGATTTAAAATATAATTCTTTACCTTAGTTGCTGTTGCATTTCTGTTAGAATGGTTGAATCCTGCACAGTATGCCTGAAGCAAAAACTATAGCAAAAATTGTCACAAAAAATGTATAGTTGATAATAAAAAACTAAAATGAAGACATAAATGTAGAATGTACTTACTTGCCAAAACAAAGCATGTTTAATGCCTTTGTGGGGTATTAAACTTGCAACAACCTGTGGAAAAAAAAATATGTGGATATATTCATTTGTGGATTATAAAAACTCACAACTCACTAATTTACATTTTAAGCTGCTCATCTCCAATACATTGTAAGCACATTCTGAAATTAAAAACTCACCAAGGGAGCAGATATAGGTAGAAAAACTGAAAACAAACAAGAAGTAGATGTCATCAGAGAAGCAAAAGAACATTTTCAATTCAGATGAATGCAAATTGCTTCACACAAATGAATAAATATCTCAAAAGCATAAATTACAGAAAACACAAACCCTCAAGCTTGTTATTATACCTTGAGGACGAAACACTGGTGAGATTACAGCTCCAGTATCAGCATGGACAGAAGACTAAAAATGTATAACAACATTATTGACAAAAAATTTTAAAGTCACCATGAAATCAAAAAATGATTTATCCGTGCACATTATTATCTTTTAAAAATGTATTTGTCCTCATAGTTTTTAATCAAAATAATATCCCTCTGATGGCGTGTTTTTCAGCACAAGGGTGGGACGACCTGTCAATAAAATGAGATTACAGTAATAGCAAACCTCAACCATCCAATAAATTCCCGGTTCACAAAATCAAGTCCCGCCTCTAAAACTCTATCAAACCATAAAAGTACTCTATTACTTTTAAACATTTACCCTTTTGAAGTGATCCACAGAGCACTCAAATAATGTATTATTTCAGTTCTGTAGCCTCTTTTGTCCTGTGTCTGAAGAATCAGTGAATATCTATACTTGTTTGTCATGTTCACTTAAAAAATGTAAATTCATTCACTTACAAGAGACAGTAACCAGGCATTAGCAACCTAGAAAGAGATAGGAATATTGTTATGAATGAATGAATGAATGAATGAATGAATGAATGAATGAATGAATGAATGAATGAATGAATGAATGAATGAATGAATGAATGAATGAACATATTGTGCAGCCTACTTTTTCATTTCTCTGTTTATTTCCCTCTTTCTGAAGAAGTATCCGGGCCTCCTCAATTTCAGCCTAAGGAAAATCATTTTATGTATTTTGTTGTCATCTATTAAATGTAAACAATGTTATATGTAAGGGACAAATATCATAACGTTCTTTTCATCCTGTATATTGCGCAGATACTGTTCATATAGGCATTCTATAAGAAGCAATTGACAGTACTGATGTGATTGATGTTACAGTATGTACATGTTCTGATTATGCTGCTGCTACTCACCTGTGATGACAACACATAACGAGGGTCGAGGATGTTGAGCCAGAGACGCAGTCTGCTCATAAAAGACTGCAAAATGATTCATTTATTTATTTATTTGTCGCTGATATCATAATTTTCACGAACAAGACAAATATAAATCAAAACGTGATTTTTAAACGACACACATATTCAAGAAAGTACCTGTCCATTGGTTTGCCAGAACTGCAAGTTGGGGTCCATTTTAGCTTTTTAATGACGGCTCTAGAAGCATTACCAATTCATTGTATGATTCTTAAACAAAGCAACTTGTGTAGGTCACGCAGATGAGACATACTTAAAAGTCTGCGACGCTTCCGCATGTCACGTGCTCAGACATCATCCAATTACACTCCGGCATGATCGGGGAGCGCGTCAAGACCATGTTGTCTATGGTCAAGATACATTTTTCACTAACACCGTAAAAGAGGCATCAAATTAAAGTAAAAAGACAGAAGGTATTGTTATTTGACACATAATTACATATTAAATAATTCAATTAATTCCATTTCAATTAAATAATTATTTGCTTTGAATATAATTAACCCTACAAAACCTATATTATTTGATACATGAATTTCTATGGCAAGTTATCAACATGTTCAGGCTTTGCTGAAAAAAAGTGTTGTACACAATCTTCCACATACGTTCTGCCGTTGATTAATAGTTTTAGTAGCCTATAGGTTTTATAATTATAAAAATGTCCACTGGAGTAATTTTAAATTAAGTAAACGCTACCCAGACATCAACATAGTGTCGCCCCAGAACTGGACACATCTGGCACTCCTGGAATCCACACGGCCCAGATGTGTTGCCCCTATGCCCCTTACTGTCTGTGTCATATTGTTAGAAATATTCCAAGACGAACATTTACTAGAGTAACTTAGATTTACTTGATTATCCATACACCTTTTTTATAGGCTATATAAAAATCGTGTGAAAATGTATGTATTCATGATATGTTTTGAGTTGCTATATCTCAATCATTATCGTATTGCATTAGCCTATATGTTTTGCCCCCGACAGTAACAATTACAGAGCTTTGATCATAAAATTAAGCATTTAAATACCCTGATATAAAAAAACATGAAGGTATAGCAAACCCTGTATGCAAACCTTATGGACTTTTATTTAATATGTCAGGCTTTACATGGTTTTATAGTTATCAAACCTTGTCGGCACCAATTTATCTATTATATAATTATATTATTAAACAATTATTTTAAACAACTTCTTGTATCGGTGTGCGTGTGCTGCGCAACTAATGCAAAATTAGTGCGCAACTTTGATGCTTAAGGTGTTTTATATAGCGCACTGCATTCATTGCAATAGTGTCTGTCTGCATCCTGCAAGACTTCAAGTTACGCCCCTTCAAGTTACTTCAAGTTACGCCTCTTCAAATTACGTCCATTCAAGTTACGCCCACTTCACGAATTTAACAACATAAACAGAACATACTGGAGTTGATTAAACTGACATTTAACTGTTTTAAGAACCGAAATGCATGTTCCGGTATACAAAGCAAGCTGCAATCTGCATTAGTGCCAGGGTATTGATAATGTATTGCAAGAAACCATATTGCAATGTAATGTTTTATCAATTATACTTCCCACCTCAACTAAAGTGTGGAGCAAGCTCTAATATATCCTTTTGAAATTGGGCTGTATTTTTATTTTTATTTTATTTTTAAATAAATAATTTTAAACATCTTTTGATATCGTATTGTATGCCTTGGCTGATGATTTAAAAATGATAACTGATATCAACAGCACTAAATAACAGCTAAATGCACCGCTGACAAACAAATCTTATGATACTTTTGAGACAAATGAATAACAAGCACATCCATAATAAAATCTTTTAATTTAAAGGCAACACAATGAGAGTTAAAGGACAAATGAGGAATTGTCACTCAAAAGCACCACAGCTGCAGACAAAATAAAGAGGAAACAGTCGTAAACTGGTTTCGAAAACAATAAATTAGGCGATATCTATGCATTTACATCTATTAGGTGACATCTTACATAGCCTACATTTTAATAATGGAAAGTGACCACTCCAGGGCGATCTACTACTGTCATTCTGTAGGAATCAAATTTTTTTTCTGTCCCTATAGCATTTACAGAAATATTACACTTAAAAGACACTTTAGGGTAAATATTTTCTTTATTTTTAAAATAAAACAATATTCAATTTGAACAATTAGGCTACACCTTGACCCATCAATGTGGCAATATTTGATTTTTTATTAATTATACAGAATCCCAAGCACCACAGACGTGCTCGTCCCCACAGTCATGTTCAGAGGGAAAATGCTTTATTTTTTATGTCAATAACAGGGTTCCCACCATTTAAAATATATAATGCAAAAATATCAAAAATATTTTGTAAATTACATTTAAAAAAAAATGCCGAATAAATATTATAAAATTTATAATGAAAGAAGTGGTCTACGGAAGTTGAGTCATGGTGTTGACAAAAATCTCTTATTTTAAAATAAAAATCACACTGATGACATCACTTGACTTTCTCCTTACAATTTCCTGAATAACTATAAGGAAAGGCCCATAATCCTCTGTCTCGTTTCAGTTATCAGACATTTTCAAATTTATCTCATGATTTTATATGAAGCTTTTAGTTGAACTCACTGGTATGACCTACTTTATTGTTAGGTAATTGTAAAAATCTATAATACAAATGGATTATACTTAATTTAGTTAGTAGGCCTATACCATGATTGACAACATGTGGTTTGATACCTTGCAGCAGCCATTTTGTAAAAATGAATTTTTCATGAAAATTGTCACTGTTGTTACTGTCACTGGTGTCACCTTTCTTATGGGTAACACCAGTAACACCAGTGACTCCCATTTATAGATCAACTTTATTCAAAGCTATTCATTTAGATTGCATGCCAGATGTAACAATTTAGTCTCATCTACTTAATTATAGTTGAAGAATGATGATCTTTGGTCTTAGAAAAAAAGACAGTAACACCAGTGGCACAATGAATCACCTGACATATAGTACATGTCACATTAAATAAAATATCACATGACGAAGATAATTTTACATCATTTTAATTCTGCTTACACTCAAAGATTTAGAGGATTGCATCACTAGTTGATTTTAACTGGTTTTCAAATAGTTTTGTTTTAGCAAATTGCAAATCATTCAAGCACACTTTTAAGTTTTAACCTGATTAAAATAAATAAAACATAATTTGTTATTTATTGCATTATTATTATACATTTTCTGTAACTGACTACATGTGCTGAAACTATTTAAATAATATTTCATAAAAAAACTTTAATATTGCACAATATTAATAGTAAATAAATGCACAAAAATAAAAATCAATAAGCTGTAATTTATATTCATAAAGTCAAAGGGTAATCTAATAATGTCGTCTAAGGTTAAATGTTAGCATCTTTCCATACCAAAAGTGGACGTTTCTGTCGAATGACCTGGCATCTGTGTGAGTGTGACACTCAGCGAGAGAGATTGGCAAGCTCGACGTTTCACACGCTTTACTCCACCCTTGTGCAGTTTAAAAAGCGTCAATATGACTTATATTATAGCCTACACTTATACACTACATTTACACGGTTATCTTGGGAACATATTCTTACTGTTGTCTCTATACGAGCTGGCATCTTGCTAACAATCGACAACATCTCGTTTTGAGTTTGACATATCGTGTGGTTCTGTGTGATTTGCACAACTTCAAGTTACGCCCACTTCCTGTTACGCCCCTCTCTTGCAGTCCGCAGACAGACCTATGAGACAGACCCATCATTGCGCACGTTAGCAAGATGGCAGCCACCATCGGGAGACTTCTCAGGACTTCTGTAAGTTTCATTTAGTAGTAGCGATAAAAAAGAGTTCTGCTTCGAAACATTATAACGAGAAACAAGTGCTGAATTACATGTAGCTGCAAGTGTAATTTGGTTAAATTCTGTTTGTCGTCGTTTGGTTTAGCAGATACGTTTCACGGTATTTAACCTTTAAACAGCTGTCAAATACCTGCCAGAAGAATTACTATACATAAATAATTGTTACATTTAGCTTGTGGAGATCTTTTTGTTTTTAATTACTTTGTTTATTTTTAACCTTACGTGAAAATTATCCAATTTATGTTAGATAAAAGTATTGAAAACCTAATCTCACTACAAATGTGTTCACCTAAGTGTAACTTAACAGTGTTCGTGGAAAGCGCCTCTTATTAAGCGGGGCTGTATAGTTTGAGATATTTGTACGCGATGTGCACGATGTTAGGGGATGGTGCTAATCTGTTGAAACACGATAAATTAACTGACTTGTGTAACGGCTCTTTCGTGTAACGTTATGTCCCTCCTTTTCACAACAGGCAAGAAGAGCTGCAGTTAATGGACTGAATGTCTTGGTCCCTCACAATGGACCATCGGTGATCAAGGCCCCACAATCCCTTGCTTGCATTGCTGCACAAAAAGCTTGCTTCTCAATCAGTAAGTCTTAAAAGTTTGAGTTTTTGCCCTTAATTAAATATAGTATTATCTTTGGTAATCTATCATGCATGTTTGTAAATATCAGCCACTGCTAGATGGGCCCCAGGAGTCACTCAACAGGCCCCACATTTCAAAGGCACTGCTGTTCTCAATGGAGAGTTCAAGGAGATCAGCCTAGAAGACTTCAAGGGCAAATACCTGGTCCTTTTCTTCTACCCACTAGATTTGTAAGTTTTTCATTGTACATTTTCTTCACAATAAACTAGAACAATTTAACGGAAGTTCATTGGTGTAGTACACTAATCATTTTTAAATAACCTTTATGGAGTGTGGAAATACAGCGTTCACTCATGCTTAAGATTGTCTTATTTATATCTCAATTGTAATTACATTTGTACATCACTCTAGGATTATTGATTAAACGATACACTGTTGTTTTTAATGCTTCTTTTTTTCTGCCCACTCGGCAGCACTTTTGTTTGCCCCACAGAGATCATCGCCTTCAGTGACAAAGCCAATGAGTTTCGTGATGTAAACTGTCAAGTAGTCGGTGTTTCTGTGGACTCTCACTTTACCCACCTGGCTTGGACCAACACCCCGAGAAAGGTTTAATACTTATGTACACACTGCAGCTAAATCCAGTTGTCACTTTGCATGGTTTACCAGGCCCTATTGATTAGTTGACTGAAATGAAACACACACACCGTATACAGGCTGTTCAGACAGTGCAACGATTGACATTGTGCACATTACGGTTTATACATTCTCAGTTCTCTAAATAGCATCAAGGGATTGGGAAACTAGCATCAAATTCATGCCAAATGTTAAGCTTGCCAACTAACGTCTGGTTTGTCTAGAGTGGAGGATTAGGGAAAATCCACATTCCTCTGTTGGCTGATCTCACAAAGCAAGTGTCCAGAGACTATGGGGTCCTGCTTGAGGGTCCTGGAATTGCTTTAAGGTACCGTCATTTAATCAATGTACTTGGATTACTTTATTTTAGACATTCTTAAACATTTGTTTTATTTCCTGTATCTGTATGTTTGTTTTCATGCATTGCTAAGCTGGATAGTTTGCCTTTTTAGCAAATTATCCATCACTAAATGATGTTTCACATTATAGGGGTCTTTTCATTATTGATCCTAATGGAGTGATCCGACACATGAGTGTAAATGACCTGCCGGTTGGACGCTCTGTTGAGGAAACCATCCGTCTGGTCAAGGCCTTCCAGTTTGTGGAAACCCACGGTGAAGTCTGTCCTGCCAGCTGGACCCCAAAGTCACCCACGGTAAGCTTTTACTGTTTTACTGGTGTCAAAGAATGATGATTACACAGAAGCTAGAGGATGCAGTTTTTAGCCTCCTTGTTAGAGCTCCTGACTCTCACACCGGAGACCTGGGTTCGAGGCCCGCACAGAGCGGGGCGAGTAGGACCCGGGTGGAGGGGTTACATTGGTGCCGTGACCCGGATGGGAGTGAGGTTTAGGGGGGTGAGTGTAACGGAGGCCAGTTAGTAGTCGCTGTGCGAGTAAACCTCACTCGCAAGCTAACTTTGAAAGCATAAGATCCCACCCTCCCTTCAGAGCGTCTCCAAACCTACTCCTCCTTCAAAACATGAACGTGGACAGCCAGAGCAGTCTGTAAAGTGTCACAAGAGACAGAGTTAAATTACCTCATGTCTCAAAGCACATAACATTGCAATAATAATGAACGTAAACAACTAAAAAAGCGCTAACTTGTACCACCTGACCGTTGCGGATTCATTTCAGCGTTGCCATAAAAATGCATAAATCCGAGTCTGAGGACGTGAACCACTCGGAGTAGAATGTCACGGGTTGCCATCTCCTAATTACGGTATTTATGGTCTGAACACAGCATAAGCTCATTGTTTTGGTTCAGGAGGAAATGTAAAAGGCGGCTACTGTTTGTTTGCGGCACTCGGTGACGTGTGATGTCTGCGAGAGCAGGGTGTGCGGAGGTATGGAAACACATAGGCCTACTGTATGTTGACAGGCAGGTAAAACATCTTATTATTGTATTCCGACCGAATGCAATGATTCATTGGATGAAAATGTTTTGGTCCTGAGACTTCCACAGAAGATATTTAATATTTAGACCACTTCTATTATTGATTGTTATCAGCATGCGAAGAGTTTCAACCAGTAAAATAAGTGTTTATGAAAAATGTAAATCAACCATTTTGTAAATGTGTACAGTTTTAAAGCAGTTAAAGGACAAGTTTGCTAATTACAATGTCAGTAGTATACATAAATGAACTCTTTCTTCATGTTTTCTGCATCCAGATCTCTGTTTATTTATCATTATAGATTTATTATAGATCTGGGTACTGGTTACGTGAAGGAAAAAGTATGCATAGTTCATTTACATATACTACAGACACTGTAACAATACAAAGCTGGTTGAAAATCAGCAAACTTGTCCATTAATTATTGTAAATGGGTAGTATTTGGTCAGATGTGAACTAAGCAGGTCTGTCATCATGACCATAGATAATAGTGTGAAATGTAAGGTTTGTTGCTTTTGTTTTGACTTAATTTATGCAATTTACTTTTTTATTTTTATTTTAGATTAAGCCGACTCCAGATGGCTCGAAGGAATACTTTGAGAAGGTCAACTGAAAACCCTAAAACTAGTGGTACTGACTGATCCTGCAGATCTTAGCACTTAACTGAAACAAGTTCATAATCCATATAAAAAATAAATATAATTATTTATACACATCATGTATGAGTATGTTGGCAGTTAATAGGGAGTGTAATCTGTTTTGATTTGTGTTGTTAAGCTGTCCTATTAAAAACTGCTCTGTTAAATTTGTCTCTTTGCCATACCACATGCTTTCTATCCAAAGTGCTTCACTCTCCGACATATGCAAAGAAATGTTGACATTTAAATATTGTGTGGTCAAATTTTGTTTAATAAAAATATATGCATGGATGAACTGTTAACAAACCAGTAACATGCATTAAGAAAATAGATAGGGTCAATTTTGATTTCATGCCAACTTTCAAAGAAGAATATATTATACCTTAAAGCGACACTATGTAACTTTTGGCTCTCTAGCAGTTTAAAACAAAACTGCATGCGTTTCGGGGAAAAACATTGTTTTGGCTGTGCTTCGGCTCTGTTTCTTTTGCAGACGAATATGAGCCTTTGCAATAGGTACTGCTTTACAATGAACTCTGTTAGAGAGCTACATATGGCAATTTGTCTATTAAATAAAATACCTTACTCACATCATGTTAAGTAGCAAAAACACCATCTCCATGCTTTTACAACATTTCAAATCCCTCTGTTCTTGTCATCTCTGAAAAGCCAAGTGTTGATTCTCATTTTATTATGAGCTGTGTCATGTTCTCTTTTTGCCAGTACTCTCCTCTGTCAAATAGCTGAAGCAACGTTTCTCTATTTACAGACATGACAAAGTGACGTGTATATACGCAATTTTCCCCAAAAAACATCCCATCAGGTATAAAGTATAAATACTTATAATATAAATAGTGAATCAGGGTAAGACAAAAAGCACGTTTTGGAAGAAGGATTGACAAAGTATTGATTAATTTAATAATGTTCATTTGTTAAATAATTTGTTAATTTTGAACAAAAAAGTGTTACATAGTGTACCTTTAAGTATCTCAGCAAAACAATGATCCTAGGATATGGTAGAGTTCATAATTTTTGTTACAACAAATAATTGTCATTTGTAATTGTGAGTTTAAAACGATGCATTTGTTACTAAAAAGGTCGAGAAATCCTGCTTTATATTATTGTTCAAAGACAGGGAGACAGGATTCAAGGGCCGTTCACTGCAGTCCTTGCTAAAAGGTACTGTACAATAACGATACAGCAATACTTTGATCTCAGAAACTCTAGAGTTTGACTGATTCTTGGCCAAGTTCTTAGAAACACAATATGTTTAAGACAGATGAAGCTGCCGTCACACCATTTGTTTATTCTAATGAAAAGTGCAATCATTACATACTGACTGTGTGTAATTCTTGTAGCTTCCATCAAGTACTCAGCTGTCCTTGTGGAGAACATTTTAATTGACAACTTTTCCTTCATATATAAACCATGCCTACATAACCTCAAAAACAATGTTTATTTCTTTTTTCTTCTCCTTTTTTACAGCAAGTTAATATTGTGTTTAAAATGTCTCTTTAGACTTCACATGGAACATGACATGAAGAACCAGAAATCATTTTTTTAAACTGGGAGGAATGATTTTTAGAAAAAGGCTTTGCCACTTCTCAAACTTTTTTTTGTTACATACTGTATTTACACAATGGAACAAGAAAAATAAGAACAACAGCTCTAAGTGTGTCTGCACTTAGTAAGCATGAAAACATCTAGTAAAGTGTACAATAACTTCACTTTGTACAGTATGTCTGCAGAGATTTAGCATGTGCGCCTAAATTGTGTCTGACAAATCACAATTTTGGTTCAGATCATGGATACAAAAATAAGCACGAGTCAGCTGTCCAAGACAATGAATAGCCTTTCAACTCTTTAAATAAAAAAATAATAAAAAAAAGCTGATGACTATCTCCTCTATGAGCAGCACAAAGTCAATGAAGCACTTATTTTTGAGACCGTTCTACAAGATGCAAATAAAGGGTAGTGATGAGGGTCACTTAAAATGTAATTATGATCAACAAAAACAAATAGAATCTGATCATTTGATTTGGTGAAAAATTCATGCAATATCAGGCAAGATGTAACTGCCACGAAGTCCACCCCAACCTTCAAAAAAAGTAACAAAAAACCTAATCTGACTGTCCATAAAAGAAAGAAAAGACACCCTTTAATAAATCTGTACAACCAAAATACGTTTGGGATCTACATCTACAGTTACATTATTAAGGTTATATACATGGCCACCCCCCTCCATATATTATCTTTACGAGCAGACTTCATTCAAACCCAAACAACTACATAAAACTGAACTGGAAAAAGAAATCACATCACACATCCCATTAAAACAATCTGCCACCAAACCATCATTTCAGATCACCAGTCTCACTAGAATATGCTTGTGGATAGCGAACTGTATCTGATGTGCTAAGCTCTGTCCCGCGCGGGTCTGTGGATCTGAGCTACAGGACAACAGATGCCCTGAAAAGGTAGAGCTAAAAACCTGTCTGCTTCACATCATATTGGTTTTTCTATTTATGAAAGAAAATTGTTTTTTGAATAATTTCTGTATTTTGGAAAAACAATACTACAATGAAGGCATTGTACGACTAATACAAAACAGACAAGCAAGAGGATGGACGTAAACCCCACTCTCTGATATTCTCATATAATAGAACAAAGGCTCTCAATACACTTTGGCCTCTTCACTGAAGAGAGCTAGACTATTCCATCAATAAAGATCTGTTCGATGGTTTTGGGGGGTGGGATAAAGTTATAAGAAATAGGAGCAACGTTGAGGTGTTCTTTCTTTCCCCTTTATCTGCATTTACTGCCTGCATTGCCTCTGAAGGGAAAAACGAAAAAGCAGATAAAATAAAAAATAAAAAGTCCTGTTTATTACACCTCTCATTTTACCCTTGTGTACGCATCATGCCGCAACTTTTAATTCATTGAGAAAATGGAAAACTAGATTTTGTACAAGATACCACAATCTCTTCTTGCAAAATAAATGGAGACTTTGTGCCCGCGTCGATCGGGAGGAAGTGCCGGCTGATCCACAGCGTCGCTGCAGAGTTTAGTCGATTTTTACATTTGTGTAGATCTTCCTCACGAAGGCACTTGTTCCCATGTAACCTACCGCTCCTAAAAACAAAGAGATGATGCATTGTGTTATAAGAATATGTCGCTCCCCTACCCATATAACAACACTTATGATTAACAAGGAGAATCACTGTACTAGCGAAGTGTTTCAGTTTTCTTCTACTCACCACACATGATTCCCAGAGCAGTACTGAACACAGCCATGTAGCCAAAATAGAATGACGTCTGAAATAAGCCATACATCCTGCAGATAAAATTAGTACATGCTAATCATTGGTATCAGATCCACAGATTTAGATCTACACACAGACAATTACCATATTTTCTGGACTATAAGTTTTATCATATGAAACATGCTGCAACCTATATAATGCTATTAAATTCAAGCACTACTTGTGTGTTTTTTTCTCAGCACAATTTTGCCCCTGTGCGACTTCTACTGAAGTGCTACTAATTTTTCAGAAGATACGGTAATAAATCCATTAAATGAAAATGAGAAACCATTTCTAATTTTCAAACAATGTGCTTGCAATTTAGGGATGCACCAAAATGAAAATTCTGGATGCACTTGGCCGAAAATGCATTAAAAAAATTATTTATTTATTATTTTAAATTAGCTTTAATATTTATATTAAATATTAGACTTTTTAAATGAAATTCAATAATTTTAATGATACTGAATTTAAAAAATGCAAGCCAATAAAATAAAATAACCACACTAAAATTGGACAGAAAATATAATATTAAAATAATATTAAATATCAATATATTATTCTTTATTATTTCTATGCAACAGGATCAGATTTAATAGATTTATTTTTTGACCAATTATCCAAACAATGTGTAGTCCTACAAAGCTATTATTATCAGAGCATGTAAGCGGATCAGTGAACGAGATGGTAGCGTCATTTTTACCAGCGTTGCCCAGTACGGCTACCACACCGTGTTACAGGACAGTAGGGCTATTGCAAACAGAAACACTACATAGAAATTTCATGTGAATGTGTTATTTGAGCGGACTTTGCTTTTTCGATGAGCATGAGGTGTACATGAGTGGAGCGTTCGCATGGGCCTTGAGCAACTGAGCAGAGCGCATGTGCATAGAGAGGAATATTGAGCGGAGAGACACACCGTGCAGCAATAACGGCTAGAGTGAGAGTGAAACCTGAGCGCTGAACACTGAGGGCTGGGGGAAAGCTTTTCGGCAGAAATTTCAGGTCATACCTATTGCACACAAGTAACCCAAATGCTAAAAAAGAGATACTTAAATTTCAGTATGTTCCTCACACACCGATTTTGGATGTAGTTTCTAACATTTTTATTGTATTGCAAGTTTTATAGATAATGTTTTATAGAAAATAGCAGCTTGGAAATTCTGCAAGATATCTTTTTATGTTCCATAAAAGAAAGGAAATCAAGTGACTGAGACATTTAAATTGAGCATTCATACAATGACATTTAAGGAAAAGAAACTAAAACTCACTTTGTTTTAAAGAAATAGTAGTAGAAGGAGTACATGTAAACGTAAACGGCTGTTGAGGCTGCAGAGAGAAAGCTGGTCCACTGCCTGCAAAAAAAGAAAAAAAAGAAAGGAAAATAACATTAATCTTAAAAGAAGCACTTTCATTTAGTCTCATGATGTCATCTGGTTATGATGCATTTACGTCCCTACAAATTTAAACGCCTCTGCGGTCTGATCCAAAGTACACTTGGGAGGATGGAAACAAATTAAAAAACATAAGCAAAACAGCATTATAAAGACAGTATTGCATGTAATGATCCTTACCATCTGTAGTCTTCTGCATTGAGAAGGAAGTAGGTACAGACGATGGTAACACAGACTGTAACAATGCACAAGATCACCAGCACCAGCATCATAAATCCATATACATAGTAAATCTTGTAGGCCCAGAAAGATGTGAAAATGAAGTACCTGAAGGAAAATGTAAGATTTTTAATCTTACAGATATTCATTCATTCATAGTCATTATGGGTGTGTGTGTACCCAGAAGTGTGCAGACTTACATCTCAATGAATATTGACCCGAATGGAAGAATGCCACCTAGACACACAATAACCGCTGGCTCCATAAACCTGCCAATTCAGAGAAACATTTAGTAAGACAAATTTATTTATTTATAAGTCTAACTATAATTTTATCTGATGTATAGAAAACCTTCACAGTATTTACATTCAGATCAATTTGATCATGTTTGAACATCATGTAAATCACAGAAAACAAAAATGAAAATGGCACAATGGGGAATATGGGATTATATCAAGACAACTGAACAGGTGTGAGACACTCTGTAATGTGTGAATCATGATTGAGGTTACCATTTCTTCTCTGGGATGGGTCTGGGTACAGCATTGACCCTACAAGGAAAGTTGGGCTGACCGGAGAGGTTCCTGCCCAGGATTGTCCCCACCAGGTTCAGAGGTAGAATTACAAAGAAACAGATGCAGCACACTGCAACCTGATCAAAAAAGAAGATAAATGACATAATATATGAATAACATATAATATTTGAAACAAATATTGCACCAAAGCAATTAATGCTTTAAAGTGTTAGTTAACCCAAAAATGAAAATGCTCATGTCATTCCAAACCCACAAGACTTTCATTCATTTTCAGAACACAAATCAAGATATTTTTAATGAAATCTGAGAGATTTCTGTCCTTCCATTGTCCTTCTATTCATCCAAATCTCGAATGGTTCAACATGTTCAATAAGAGATCGTAAAATAAATTCTTATGAATAAAGCAGTTTAATCCAAGTCTTCTGAAGAGACAAAATCGCCTTTATATGATAAACAGATTTAATTTATGCTTTTATTCGCATATAAACATTGATCTTAGCACACTAAACAGAAGTTCAAATATGCTTGCTTGACACGCAAGAACCAATGAGGTTCATTCTCACATGTCACACCAACATGTTCGAGGTTCCACAAGAACCAATGAGGTTGTTCTCGAACAATCAATCAATCAAGTATTGTTGAGATTCCGTTATTAAATGTGAGTGCTCTAAGATCAATGTTTATATGTGAATAAAAGCCTAAAATTAAATCTGTTCACCATATAAAGCGATTATGTATAGAATGAACTATAGAATCAAGTCTGAATGAGCATGTGAACGCCGTCAGCATTAATTACAGGTTCGCGTTTAAAGTCTGATCATTTCGACGGAGGTGAATCAATCAAAATGAACTTTAGCTGGAAATAACATTATTCAAGAACCGCTATAAAGCCAAAACAATCTCTGTTACCTTAAATTATATGTTTATCTCTGTAAAGCTGCTTTGAAACAATCCATTGTTAAAAGCGCTATATAAATGAAGATGACTTGACTTGACATGTCTCTTCAGAGGACTTTGAATACCAGTCTTATGGTAAGTCTAATGGGTTTGGAACAATATGAAAGTGAGTTATTGACAATTTTGAGAATGATAGGGGTATAAACCACTTTCAACAAATTGCATGTGTAATATGTAGCAGACTTGAAACTAGATGACACTAGCATGTTCACAACCAGATTTGATTGTCCAAAATAACACATATGATGTGAAAACAGTTGACTGTCTTTTCTACTCAGCAGTTGATCCCAGTTGTAAAATCAGTCTGAGATTGACTCATTATTGCCTGAGATAGCCATGCATAGACTACACACTGTATAAGGCAGATGACTAACTCACCATGGTGCCGAATGGGATGGCTCTGGAGGCATGGTAGTAGATTGCAATAAAGTTGATGAAGAATGCTGTTCCACACACCATGGCAGGGATCAGAAAAGCTCCTATGAACATCTGCTTTATCCATCTCCTCCCTGCAAAAATTATGCAAGAAACAACAACAAAAAGGTCTGTAGACACCTGTAGACACCTTAAATGCTAATACAGTTCAAATGACATTTGGAACTTTCCTTATTGCAGATGTTACAAAAATTAGTTTGCATACCTCCTTGTTTTGCATAAAGGCTTCCACCAAAGTAGCCGTTGACTGGGGACGTGGCAGCATAGACAAATATGGCTGTACTCAGCATGGACCCTCTCCTACAAAAGCAAATATGAAATTCCTTTGATGAGCACTTCAGAAAATGTGAATATCCCTTACAGCCCACCTTTCCATAAATGTCCAAATGTATATCATGGTTATACAACAATGTCATTTTTATTGTAGCCTTTATTTAATTATTAGACAATAATTAAACAATACACATAGTTTATCATTGCCCTGTTAATCATAGGTGAAACTCACTCTGTATACAAGTCCTCAATCATGGCCAAAATGATGACTATGAGGGAAACAGAGAAGATCTGACACCCAGAGCCAATGAGGGAAGAGAATATCAGCGGGTGGCTGGACGGTCTGAACACATCACCATGAACCTGCTTCCATCCATATTCATCACCGAGATCACGATCCTGAGGAAAAAAGAATGTGCATTGAGTTTGATAAAATGCAGAGAGGAAGACACCATCCCTGAGAGGAACATAGCATCACACTTGGAGCTGTTATCAAAGCTATTAAACATCAGCCATTGTGAGGTTGTGAATAAACCCATTCATCACAGATACAAGAGAAAACAAATGCGTAACTTAAAGGGTGATGGATTAATAAGGCTCATGTAATAAAGAATTACAAAAATGTTCTGCAAGTGATCACCATATCATCCATTTCTTCTTCTTTGCTGTATCTGGCGTAGTCTTTCCTTAATGTCCTCATCAGGATCATTGAAACAAGGCCCACCAGGAAAATCACCATCATGAAAGAGTTGAATATTGAGAACCAGTGAATCTGTCAGGTGCAAAACCACACACAAAAAACATTCCATAAATTCATTACCCCCCAGCACATTTTAAATTAGCTGGGAAGGAGTTAGCAAACAATATGTGCCACTTACCCGGTGTTGAAAAAAGGACGGATCAAGATATTTGTCAAATCTATCCTCAAATTTCACATCAGATTTCTTCCACTTCACCTGTGAGGATTGGCAAAAAGTTTGTAATATTATTAATTTTTTCAAATATTATTCTTTCACACAATAAGCATTAGTATTAATGTCCCACACAAAGTTCGATTTTAAAGGAACCCAGCTTTACTCACAGAGTATGACATGGGAATTTTTGTGTTTGGCACAAGCTTGACCTTCCCCTCGCTGGTCAGGTTAACATCCACAATTCTATTCCCATTGTATCCGATCTCCAGCTTTTTGTAAGTCCAGAGATAATAGTCCTCTCCATTCTCATCAGCTTCACCAACAATGCCTTAAATAATCCCACAAAACAATCTTCAGTTTAGAATAAAGGCAAAAATGTCACATTATGTCAACAGTATATTATCAGTTTAAATAAACAAGTACATTAAATCCAAATAATATAATACTTTTATCAAAAATATGACTTACTCTGCTTCTAAAATGACTGGAATAACCACTAATATCACAGCCTAACATTTTACAATCCAACCAAACCCCAACAGACAAGTCTGCTGAACATCATTTCCTCTTGAATATCGTTTTATGTGAAATGCTTCAAAGTACAGAGTGAATGGCATTTCATGCTGTCATTTTAAGTAAAGAACCAACAAAAAGAAAAACACTTAAGCAAGCTACCAAGACAGACTTATAAAGTTTCTCCAAATATCTGCAAAAATAAAGATATAACAACATATACTCCTCAAAAACATATAGCTCACTAACATGGCAGTTAAAGCCCAATGTCTTTTCTTCCCTTCCCATGATCAAAGTTCCTTAAATAATTAATGAGCAACTATTAGAACACGTAATAACCCTACTGCTCTTTCAGAACAAATGATTTTACAATGAAATTTAACTTCATTAGTTCTGTTGAATAATAATGGTTTGTCAAAATGTCCCCTGGTGGGAAACAACGCGTTTAAAATACTTTAATAAACTGATTTCCCTTTCAGGCACAGTTTATTATTCCTTTTTTTTTTTTTTTAGAACAATGTAATGGCTTTGTAACATGCATTATCTAAGGTACAATATCATTTGAAAATCTTGGAGTGAGAAGATGGTCATTAAATGGGAAGCTTCCAGAAAATATATAGCTATTTTGGCAGCTCACGATGGATCGTAAAGAACTTGCTGGCATTTCTGTACCAGCGTGGCAGCGTCCCTACAATGTTGACTGCTGACTTGAGTCTCCCAACTGCTGTGGAAATGCCCTAAAGCCTGGAACACACCAAGCCGACTAAGTTTTCTCAGTGTGTTCCGCACCGTCGGCTGAAATTGGTCCTCGTCGGCTTTGTTTCAGCCGATTCGACATGTTGAAACGACGTCGGGCCGTCGGTGGAAGAGGAAACTCTGATTGGCTGTTCAGCTTAGTGAAAGAGTCAGTGCACGAGAATAATAGAAAAACAGCGAGCAAAGAAGTCAAAACGGTACAATTAGAAGGCTGTTCTTATGTTACGTCATCTTACCTGAGTGTTCCTTAGCGAATATTTCAATATTAACATGAGCGGAGTGGAATAAATAAAGTGTTTAGCAGGATTGATATTCAAAACGGTAAGCACGCACTGCTTTGTTTACGGTATGTGTATCTGCAGCGTCGGTTTCCCTTTTTGAATGACAAATATATCTGCAGAAATAGACAGTTGTCTAACTGTTAACACGCAGGCGCAGAACGCGCATTTCTAGCAGTAGTTCTCTCGGTGTGTTCAAGTGCAGCTTTTTACCCCAACGCGAGGCGACAACACAGTCGGCTTTCATCGGCGCTAGTTCGTCGGCTTGGTGTGTTCCAGGCTTTACACAAGCTGTTGGATGTGAAGAATTATGTGTAGGGTGCAAAATGCCATGTAAAAAGAGGCTATATTTTGGAGCACCTATACGTATGGTGGCTATATCTGAAGTCTCTTTTGGGAGTGGACATGCTCCAAGTCTGCACATACACTGCTGACATAACCCATAACCATTTTCTCTGGATTTTGAAACCACTTCAGTTCTTTCAGTCATCCTGATGCTTCTCATAGGGCTTGTAATGGAACATGGACTTGAAAGTCACAGCCAGAGTAACATGACACATCAAGCATCTTCATGACCTTCTCTGCAGCCTCAAATGTTGCATAATGGACCAATCAATACTCTTTAGATGCTTTCTGTCAATCAAAAACTGTCACAGAACAGGATGTCCCAGAATGACCAGATACATACATGCCACTTTCATTTCTTTGCAAAGATTAATCAACTAGGTGTACAAAGTTAACAGTACCCTGGAGAGCAGTTGGTCACCCCGTCTCTGCACACTCGCACAGAAAAAATTGATCTAAACACAAGGAACGCAGCAGGATTTCACTCGCATTTCAGTGAAGGTCACCCACAAGCAAATACCCCATCTAGACTTTTTGATGATTCAAATGATCATCAGAAAACTGTTTTTCGTTTTTGTTGTTTGTGCTAACAGATTAGTCTCAAAAATATATATGTACCCTTCACAACTGCGGTCTCATTTTTATACTGTCTCAGCTGAACAGTGTTATTGTTAACAAAAACTATTTGGAATATTGTTCCATCATAAAATAAAAATATAATATAAATAAAATAGATATTAGATGAAAAATTGATTATAGAAAGATTATAGAAATAAATAAATAAATGAATCAAATCCCAAAATTATGTTTGCCAATCACTCTGGCTTCCGGTTTACTCACCCCAGATGGGAAGGTCATCTATGTACATTTGATACCAGTAGTGGTTCTTGATGGCATAGACAAACGCATCTTTTTTAGGTTTGTCTAGTTCAATGTCACAGTATGTCGCCTGCAACACCTCATCTATAAAAGACAAATCCACATTGCATTCTTACAATCATCACAAGAGCAATAATCTTAATCAAACATGTGGATGAATGATCTACACATTTAAATAATGTAAAATACATTCATAGTACTTTACATGTAATGCTATTTAATGCTTGTGCCCTTGATAAGCTTCATTTGAACAAGTTAACATGTTAGCCACAATAGTCAAGTCACCTTTATTTATATAGTCCTTAATACAATACAGATTGTGTTTCAAAGCAGCTTTACAGTGATAACAGGAAAATTATGCATTTCGGCCGTTGTTCAGTTGAACAGATATTAAGACCATACCTGTATACTTGATATCCAGACCGCTGAACTCCAATTCAACCCCCTGTAGCGCCTCTCCTAACGTCTCATGATAATGACTAATAGTTTTCTTCCTGCCCACACAGAATGGTAGGGAGAAGTACTTATAGGTCTCCTGTCGGTTGTGATAAGGGCCCACTGTATTCATCCATAGAACCACCTCCTCTTTATCAGTGTACTGCAGAAGAACGAGAACAGTCATTAGCTACCTGTTTCAAATATCAGCATCTATTCTTTGTGATGTTAATTCAACTCCAGGATGTCACCAATTAAAAGAGCTCAGACTAAGAGGGCTCCATCCTCAGACTACAAGGGCTCAGACTCTGTTGTTTTTGTATTTTGCACCTAAACAAAATTTTTAACATTTTGAAAACTAACATATTCCTTTAATTAAAACTGGGTAAAGAACAACAACAGTCTAAATCCACACAGACACACTCTCTATGGTGTCCATCATGCGTGTGTGGCTCAAGCACACCCATAAAAACTATCCTACTCCGTTCATTCAATCCAAGATGAAGTCAGCTGGAAGTGAAGAGGTTTTAAAATTGAGACTGACAAAATGATGATGCTGCAAAACCCTCAAGAGAAACAAGATAATAAAAAAAAAACATGCTTCACAAAGAAAAAAAATTAATTTGTCCAAATATTACACTTTATTTAAAACTTTTCTGCTCAAAGACTATAGATAAAATCAAGGCATCGTCCAAGTGGACAAGTAAGCAACTTTTATACAATGCTGTAAAAGCACAACAATAAAATCAAAGGAGTTGAAAATCAAATGAATCAATCTCTGTTGAATCTAGAGTTATCGATCTTATTCCTAAATGACAGCGATTCAGCCATGCCTATTAAACCTTTGACAAGAACAATCACAGTGCTGACCCAGAGAAAGCAGTTATCATAAAACAGCTTCACAAACAGTCTTTTCAACCACACAGTATCATTATTTCTGTGTAACAAATATTCATATTATCATAGAAGTACTGGGATAAAAGTTAAAAAGCTCTGATGATGTAAACATTGTGGTCTACGGTAGCGATCAAAAATAGAACAAATCACATTTTCAAAGTAACTTGGTGCTTCAAATAAGGACTGTATTAATTCCATTGTTACGCCACTAGATGGCAACAACAAGTGACTGTTAAAAATGTATTTGTCATTGGCTACGTTTACATGCAACCAAATAATCCGTTAGTAATCGGATTGGGGGCTCAATCGGACTGAAAAGCTTTCATGTAAACACCTTAATCGATCCGATTGAGCTTGATCCGAATGAAATTTCGATCCAATTGAAAGGGGTGGTTTATTCCTTTTCTAATCCGATCGAGAGGACATGTAAACACTTGATTGGATTGAAAATCGAAACTGAAAGGACTGCGCAATGACGTTGAAATAGAGTGATGAGCTGTTTCTTCCTGTTGAATAAAGTGTATTATAAATGAGTGTCCCGTCATTCTAAAATTCTCCTTTCACTCAGCGGATTCTCATCCACAGACGGGTGGTTTTGGGCACGTGGAGGGGCATTTTTACAGCGTTATAAATATAAGTAGCACGACCCAATGGTTCATATGTTCATGGTCTCCAAATTATGACCAGAAATGGATCAATATTAAGTCTGCCGTTTAAAACAAATAAAGAACCAATGTAGGAGAATAGTTATTCTGCGCAAACAGCAGGAAACTGTATATTCGTGCAGTGTGCGCAACTGCGCATGTCAAAAATCTATTCCGATTTGAAGCTTGTGACATATAAACACGCACATCAACCTGATTACGTTTAACATTCATGTAAACACTACACTCAGATTCATCAATTGGAATGAATTCAGTCCGATTAAAACAAAAGTTGTGAGTGTAAACGTAGACACTGAATCATTCATTCAAGAGATTCGTTAAAATACCCTGATTCATCCAGTAATGAAACAAGTGAAGTATTTATGAGTGAGTCGTTCAAACCGATTTAAAAAAAAATCATTGATTCGGACTTCTGTATAAGTTCATTGTTGTTTGCTGGGTTTACAGCTGTAAAGAAGACAATAATACAGAACTGGTTTACTCCGCACATGTGTGCAAAAACATATTGGATTCATAGCCTCCACAGAATAGTGACTTGTGAATGTACAACAGCACAAATTAACAAGGCTAAACCTAGTACCATTGATGCATGGCAATGTTTTTCTTCCAACATATTGGATTATATAAAGGAATGACTAAAGATTTTTTTCTTCTTCTTGCATATTGTTAAATGATTGATAATATGTATGTTGCTCCCCCTTCCCTGTCTGTTTGTTTGAACGGATGTTATTTTATTTCTAAAGACAATAAAGAGTTAATCAAACACACACAAAAAAAAAATCATTCAAATTTATTAAACGTTTTTAAATAGCCTACTATATCCATTAGCATTATGTCAGAACCTCTAGTAAATTACATGCTATTTTGTTTAGTTGTCTTTTCAGAATCGTAGAACAATCACAATCTCTATTTGAAACAACCAAAAAATATTCTCAATTTATCTAAAATGCAGTGACATTTCCAGTGTCGAAAACTACATAAATAGCATAGAAAACGTTCAAGTTATTGATACGTACTCAATCTACATTAAACTAAATATACTGTACATTTTGTTTAGTGACCAATATGATGTACTAGAAGCAACAGCACAAAAAATTTTTTGATTAAAATGTGCTTG
This sequence comes from Tiaroga cobitis, assembly GCA_030578255.1. Lineage (NCBI taxonomy): Eukaryota > Metazoa > Chordata > Actinopteri > Cypriniformes > Leuciscidae > Tiaroga > Tiaroga cobitis. The sequence continues at coordinate 34,077,830 of CM060603.1, forward strand.
CTCCCATACATTTACAGAATAAAGTATGCAGAGCCTTACGACACAGACCATTGGAAGCAATGATTATTGTTGCCTCTCGATGGTTATTATTAATATCCTGTTATATCTTTAACAAGTTTTCCAATTCATAAATGAAATACCCTATTTTGAGGCAAATGACAATAATGGAGATATGATTAGACATAGGCCTAATAGATCATTAGATCATAGAAATGTAATTGATTCTGGTGTGGAAACAATCTTGATACAGATTGAAGAATGGAGAAATTAATGCTTAAAAGAAGAGTTTACCAAAAACTGTCATCAAACAAACCATCATGTTGTTCCAAACCTGTATCTTTCTTCGTGGGAAGACAAAAAATGATATTTTCAAGAATGTTGGTAACTAAACCGTTTTGGTGACCATTGACTTCCATTGGAGAAAAAATATCTTCTTTTATGTTCCACAGAAGAAAGTGGTTGGTTCATACTGAACTATCCCTTAAATTCTTTGAATTAAGAGGCTAAAGAAACACAGTAAAGACAGGGTGTGAACCAGTAAATCAGGTAGTGTTACACCATCCTATCTGAATCTAGAGAACAAATATAAGAGCAATGCAGCAACACTCATGACACTGGATAATGAAAATGAGAATAAGAGGACAAAGACAACTGTATGGTTGTAACCATGAAACCATAAACACTGTCTCCCATGCTCAAAGGTATTCCCATTGGCACTGGTTTGAACAAAAAGAAGCACATTATCCACCAGAAACCCCTCTTGAGACGAAAGGAGGAATATATATACGAGAACGTATCCTGTTTTATGAGCTATATTCATCATCACAGATTATGTGTGGTGCTGAATAATCCCAGTAAAATTATGAAAGATGCGAAAGGGGCTGCAATAAAAGTGAAGATTTGAATCTCTGTAAACACCCAAAATCAACTTGTCTAAACTGATCAGTGTCATACAACAGATGCTTTTCATATTGTATTCAATGGTGATACCTACCAATGTCCGAAATGCTGATGAATTTTGTAAGCATCTTCAGAATACCAGAAAAACGAGATTTATGACATTTTGATTAAAGAGTTATGACATTTTGATTAAATATTAAGAGGTTATTTTTTGTTTGTTTTTTAATTAAACATGAACATGTGAACTGTTCACAATAAGATGCATTTAGAAAATAGATTAAGTTAATTAAGTTAGTTCATTTCATGCTGACTTTTAAGTCATCTCAAATCCAAATCAAACATTATCACTAATACTATAATGCTGTACACTAAAAGAGTGTAAAAAGTGTAAATATGCTACAATAAAAACTTGTTAATTGCTTAATTGTAAGCTGCCTTATATAATCTTCCTAACCCATGTAATTGTAGTCTAAAAATATTTAGATGTTATTAAATATTTCTGAGTTATGATAGTGGCATGTGTGTTATGTGATAACACCGTTACAATAATTGTGATGAATTTAAGCAACCTTCCATTGTACCTGACAGATTTCATTAGCTTAATTAGGTTGTTATTTTGAAATATTTTGATTTAATGACATATAGTTAGGAACTGTAAAATATACAGACACCAAAATGACACCGAGAAAAGACTGCCACTCCGTCAGAGTAAAAGTCTTGCAACCAAAGCTGCTTTTTATGTAAATGTAACAATGTTTTACAATGTACCGGTCATATAAAAGCCTAGACGAACCGGATGTGTGTGTGTACAGACGGACATATTTATTTTAGCTAACGACGGTTAGCAGACCCTTCAGAATAACCTCATACATACACAAAAGAAACGCACACAACACACGAAACGTATCTTATGCCTAAAATAACCTAATACTTATTATGCATTATACGAGGAGTCGAAACCGAGGATTTCGAGCACAGCCCTGCCGTTTGAACAGCATAATGTAATAGGATAGCTGATGCTAAGCTAGCCACGTAGCTTCTGATGTGCTTAGCATTTCTAACATAGACACGGGACATCATTCATCGTATCAAGTTTATTGGATTAATTTATGTCCTTTTATGTTAGGCACTTTTGCCAGAACAACCAGCTCAATATCTAACGTCTCTCGAGACTATACACACCGAACACAGAGGGCTTCTCGGCCCGCAGTTTATCTTACCTTATGTTCGTGTTCATCTGCTCGAACTGGCAGCAATGAACTAAAAACAGTCGTCAAGACAACCACTTCAATCGTCCACATGCAGAGCCCCATGATTTTCTAGGGAAAATTCTGCGACTGATTTGAAATGGTATCTTTTTGGGGGCTATCCCACCTTCCTTCTTCCTGGTTCTATGACAGTATTTGTCTTGAGGTGCTCACATACGAGTTTGTCGTAAAACTGTTCGGCGAGTGATCAGCGCCTCCACCGCTGATTGGTGGGAACAGATCACATGGGTGACTTGGACCTATCGTTCGAGAGAGCGATGAGTCAAAGTTGAGGAAGAAAACCCTACGCTTCGTTCGCCATCCATGGCCACGTCATCTGGGCGCAAACAGAAGCGGTGGAAAGGCAGGCTGTTAAGCAGGATGTAAAAACAACACTGATAAATGTTCATTGATAGGAACTTCAAATAGTGTAGTAGAAAGTTACGCCTAATCAGTAAACATATCGCTATTAAACGTCGCTTCATTCAAGACCCTTGTTATTCCTCACCAAGCTGCCAAAATAAAACATTTCACAAAACTTTAGTTAACAATTTCCCCCAATTATTTATGTTAATAATTTAATTGTAATAATTTAACAACAAATGTGCATGTTCACGGTTCTCCTATGTAAAATGGTCACATGCCATACATGTAAATAACAAAAATGGAAGTGTTATGTTTAGAATGTTTCGATTTTTAAATTATTTATTTTAATTTTATATTTTTATTACTGGATTTATTATTAGCTTTAACTCACCAAACCCCTGCTTTTCCCTCGTGAACCCCTAGAAAACCCTGGCGCATGGCCTATAGGTATTTTTGTTTTGTTTTGTTTGTTTGTTATTTGAAATGGGGGAGGTGGCTTAGCATGTTGGCTAATGCCTAATTACAAAAAGCATTTTTCTTGCAAAGTAGTCTAGATTCTTTGAGAACTCAACTTTCACTTGATGATGAGTTGATTTTCCTATAGCAACCTTTTACAACAACAACACAGCATTTAAAGAGCACAACTGCGCGAGCCTTTATGACGTCACAAATGTTACAGTTTTTAATGGCATTCATCATCATCATCATCATCATCAACTTTATTTCCAGACTCTTGGTCCATTCAGAAGGCACAGACATATCATGCAATATACATAAAACGGATAGGCCTACATATACAAAGAGATAAAAAGATACAAAAGGATTAAAAGATATAAAAAAAAAATACAATACGGCATTTCTATAAAATACACTTATACCAGTCTTTCCATAGTGATGATTGGTATCGTATGGCACTAAACCTAGGATTTACTAGCAGCATAACAATGCTGTTCTGGGAATCATTCAGGCGACAAATGAATTTGTTGATGAGTCTCCTCAATAATGCCTGAAAGGTGCTGACCCCTGCTTTACAAAACAGGTCACTTGCACTATAGAGCACCTAGGTTTGTTGAGCAGTATCCTCATACAGTCATTATAAGCAACCTTAAGCTTCTGCATACTAGCCTTTTTAAACTTATTCCATAAAGGAGCAGTATACAAAGGAGTGCAATATGCTTTAAACAGGCTAATTTTGACATCATCCGTGCACCTGTGGAATTTTCTTACCAGCATGTTAGCTTGGGCATATGTGACGCTGCCTGTATAAATCCTCATCATCAGATAACTGATCTGTAATGTAATGATCACATTACAGATCCAGGTATTTAATTTTATTACAAACACTCATCACTTGATAAAAGTGCCTGACAGATAAAAGTCTGGAAAACAAAGATCTGTGTCCACTTTTGTCCTACATATCAATACAGCACTCTTTTTGGCATTATACAACACATCAAATTTCACCCCATATTCAGAGCAGATATTCAGTAGCTGCTGAAACCCATTAAAGTCTCTTGCTCATTTTGTAGGTTGACGTTTTGGAGTATTTGATATCAAAATGACGGTTTTATCATGGACAGCAATGTTCACGACCAAACAAAGAGCTTGATATGGAGTGTGTACACGAATCTTGAGTAGGCTACTACAAAACCACCAACATGGCGGAGAACCACCCTCATCGGCTTGATCAGATGCCTGTTGGTGCTGCTGAGATTGATGGAGGGAGAGAGGAAAAAAAAGAACAAGACGAGTTACTGGAAGTGCCCACTCTCCACTTCCCTCTAAAAACGACCATGGTTCAGGCTGAGAAGGACTACCAGAGTGAGGGTGGATTATATCTGTAAAATCAATCACATAAACGTGTCATCATGATACAAGTATTTGATTATTGGTTGATTCTTCAAGTCAAAAGTGGCACTAAATAAAGAACCTCTCTAATTTAAGGATGCAAAATTGTATTCATTTTATTTTATTTGGTTTATTATGTAGATCCAACATCTAAAGTCCCAGTCCCCATTGCTAAGGAACAGGATGTCTTCGACAAGGATAAGAATAATAAATCTATGAGAATTAGAAAAAGCTAAATGATATAATAAAATATATATAAAATGGTATTTCATGCTAACTACAATTGTTTATCATTTAACAGACATCAGAATGAGCTTTATTCACCAAGTGTGCAAACACATTAGGAATTTGTTGTGGTGTTATAAATTTGGCCAAAACCTTCCATATCTGTTTCCATATCGGATCAATGACTTGCATGGTATGACTGACCTCTGTGCACAAGCTAATTGTTAATTCTTTGTTTTGTTGATCAGGTGGCTGTGATATTTTAGTGAAGGGGCCATCAAAGTGGTAAGCTGCGATGTTATTGATTCACAGTTAATGTATAACATCTTATTCGTGTTAATCACATACTACAAATTATTTTTCAGTAGGCAAACTGTTTTGTCAACCAAGTCCTTATTTTGAAAAACCACCTCCGTCTGTCATAATTTCTTTCTTTTAGGCTGGCTATCCCAAACTCCTCCCCATGGAGATCGACTCATTAATCACCAATAAGGGCCCCAGCGTTCCTCAGACAATTAAATTGCTGGACTGGCAGGACAACACAGAAAACTACATCATGGTCGACAGTCCTCGTCTTGCATTGACTTGTTGAGCTTCATGGAGCTCCACGGAGGAAGCCTTGAAGAGAAGACAGCAGCACGTAAGATCATCACGCTAACGTTTGTTGCGAGCATGGTGCTTCCGTCGAATCATCAAATACAAGAACCTGCTTGTAAACCAGGACACCATGGAGGTCAAATTGATTGACTTTGGGTGTGGTGCGCTCATGAAGAAATCTGCCTTCAAAGTCTTCATTGGTATGTGTTGTGAACTGCTTTATTAATGAACTCACAGAAATGCATCCCATATAGTCAACTTGCTGTGGAAATGTATGTAACAGCACACCATCTCTTTCCTATAGGCACAATAGTCTGTCCTCCAGAGTTCAAAATCAACTGCAAATTCAAGTGCAAATCCGGCGACAATGTGGACACTAGGTAGCCTCCTATTCAAAATTAATTGAATAATGAATAATGCAATTAATTAATGAAATATATATAAAAAATAAAAACTGCATAGTCTTCACAAAATGATTTAAATATTGATTCAAAACTACTTAAGTTATTCAATCAAAGTGCAGAAAGTGATTTTTTCTTTTTCTCTTGTTGTTTGATTAACATTAAGGATAGACAGCAGCAGGTATGCTAGGCTGCTGCCACTATAAGAACTACACGACATTGGCACACATTTGATTTCTTTCCCCGTTGTTTACCTTGTGTTTACGTCAATATTTCGCTAAAATGGTTCATTCAGCCAAAACGGTTCATTGCGCTTTTTTAACACAGTTCCCGCGCTGTATTTTCTTATTCATAACAAGACAGTAAATTCACCCTAATGGGGGTCCTTTTGTAAAATATACTTCAGACATTACAATGTTTTTTTATCAAAGAAGTGCATACCGTTTACAACAATTCTAAATTTACAGTTAAAGTTCCAGTTACAGCTTTAGCTGGCTCTTTCTTGGTGTAGCTAAATCCTTCCCCTGGTGTGTCTGTCTCATGCCTTCAGCGACTGCACAAACTCCCTGTAATAATAAACATAGGCATTCATTTTGCTGCCATTATCTAATATTTTCTGTCATTAAGTGATGTTTGTTCAACATTATATAAAGTAATGCATAGATTACTCATAATAAGTTACATTTTATAGAAAGTATTTCTCCAGAGCTGTCTTTACTTGTTACATGTTACCCCTAGTATCATGCATCTCCTATGAAATTTCTTTGAAATCTTAAAAATGAATAAAACATGACATCACCTTATGATATTTGGCAAACCAGGGTCTTTATAGAGACCATTATGAAGATATCCAAGCGATCCATCAAATGGTACCAGCTTGACCCGCTCATCTGAGTTCTGGGCCTTTTTTGCGATTCTGTAAATCTGAACCAGAATAAATGTAATTTAAAGCAAATATGTATTTCCAAATTATTTTTTATAAGGTAAATTAAGTTTCATACACGTAAACTCAAACCTCTTGAGCCGAGGCGAATGGAACTAAATGGTCGTCTTCAGCATGGAGAATTATAATAGGAGTTCTAATTTTCTGCAAACTATCAAAAAAGAAAAAGAAAAACGAGATAAGAATTTTACAACAAATTTTCATATTTAACATTACACTGGCATACTATTCCAATCACATTTCTACTCATATTGTTAAATATATATTAATTACTTTAGTGAAACAATGCCACATACTTCTTATTAGTTGGAAAGACCACAACGTTGTTTTTAAGTGGATTGAAAAGGAAGAACTGAATGTATGGGAACTTCCAATAAAACTAGAGAGAAAAAAGAGAGAGGTACCAAACAGATTGATGACCCATATCATCTTGTGTGGTTTGTCCATGTAAAGTATGAATGAACTTCATTTTCATCAGAATTAAATTGTTCAGGTTTTAAGTACATTTTACTTTGTAAGACAATCCCAATTACAATGTTGTGAAAGGTAGGTTTTAAAAACATTAAAAAATTATCAATAAAATACCTAATAAAAATATCTAAAATGAAAACATCTGAAACTCATTTGTCAGGACCAGTTGTTTTTCCATGATTTCTAAGATCCTCAACGTTACTTACCCAGGAAAAAGCGTGTTCAAAAAGTTGATTAGGTGCCACTTCCCCGGTTAGGAATGCACCCTCAAGTATTATTCCATCAAACTGTTTTCCTGTCAATAAATGTGCATTTTTTTAATCAAGAAAAAATTATATATATACAAAATAAAGAAAAATACACCATTCCACTCTTGCAGTCAAGGAATGTTTTAAAATATATAAAGTGTGTAAATTATGTTCCCCATATCTTTTGACTTTTGTGTTACTTCCTGTTTCTGTGCCATTTTTGTAGTCCCTTGTTTTTCATGTTGATTAGTTCCCTGATTGCTGATTCCCTGATATAGGCCTCGTGTTTCCCTTGTTCCTTGTCAGTTTATGTTTGCTGTGAATGAATGTAGATGGATCGTGTCTCTTCTCCTCATGTTCCCTAGTCTCAGAACTCTCTGTGCTCTCTCTTATGGTAACAGAAGCCATTCTAGGCCAACTCTCTGGGCCCTACTTCCTGTTCCTCCCTGGCTCCCCGCTCTTCCTGCTCCGCCCTGGCTCCCCCCACTTCCTGTTCCTCCCTGGCTCCCCCCACATCCTGTTCCTCCCTGGCTCCCCCCACTTCTTGCTCCACCCTGGCTCCCCGCTCTTCCTGCTCCGCCATGGGTCCCCGCTCTTCCTGTTCCTCCCTGGCTCCCCGCTCTTCCTGCTCCGCCATGGGTCCCCGCTCTTCCTGTTCCTCCCTGGCTCCCCGCTCTTCCTGCTCCACCCTGGCTCCCCCCACTCCTTGTTCCTCCCAGGCTCCCCGCTCTTCCTGCTCCGCCCTGGCTCCCCCCACTTCCTGTTCCTCCCTGGCTCCCCCCACTTTTTGCTCCACCCTGGCTCCCTGCTCTTCCTGCTCCGCCATGGGTCCCCGCTCTTCCTGTTCCTCCCTGGCTCCCCGCTCTTCCTGCTCCACCCTGGCTCCCCCCACTCCCTGTTCCTCCCTGGCTCCCCGCTCTTCCTGCTCCGCCCTGGCTCCCCCCACTTCCTGCTCCACCCTGGCTCCCTGCTCTTCCTGCTACGCCCTGGCTCCCCGCTCTTCCTGCTCTGCCCTGGCTCCCCCCACTTCCTGGCTCCGCCCTGGCTCCCCCCACTTCCTGCTCCGCCCTGGCTCCCCCCACTTCCTGCCCCACCCTGGCTCCCCGCTCTTCCTGCTACGCCCTGGCTCCCCCCACTTCCTGCTCCGCCCTGGCTCCACCCACTTCCTGCTCCTCCCTGGCTCCCCGCTCTTCCTGCTCCGCCCTGGCTCCCTGGCTTTGCCTTGGTTACAAGGTCCACCTCCACCTCATGGCCGTCCATGACTTCCCGGTGGGGGGGTTGGGCTTTATGTTCCCCATGTCTTGTTTAGACTAGTGTTACTTCCTGTTTTGGTGCCATGTTTGTAGTCTCTTGTAGTTTTTAATGTTGATAGTGTTGTTGATAGTTAGTGTTGTTTTTTCAACAAACCCCTCGCATTTAGATCTGCGTTTCAGCCTCACATAAAGCTACACGAAGCTTAATATGCTATACAACAATGACAAGTGAAAAGTAAAAAGCAAGACAAAAACACTGAAGAGACATTGAATTTGAGACAAATAAGAGCATAAAAATACGATCAAAAATACTTACCTTTCTCCAGTAATTTCACTGCAATATTAGTCGTTACTCTATTGAAAAAGAAACATACAGCTGTTATACTGAATATGTAGAAAATACATATATTTTATTTAGTCATATTATATTTATTGTCTTTATTGTTTTTTAATACATTTGTAGAAACTTAGCAAAAGTCAATAAAAAAGCAGATTCTACACACCCACTACCAAGCGAGTGCCCCCACACACACACCAGGCTGTTTCCACTGCGTGCCTTAACCCAGTTGTACAAGTATAAGGCATCAGTACTCAGACCGGCCTCTGTAGGTTCCCCAGTGGAGTCCCCAAAACCTGACAGATTTGAATACATTTGAAAAATCATATTTGAAATGAGTTCCAATGATTGTGAGCTTAAGTAAAGTGACAACATTTTAACCCACCTCTGTAGTCCAACGCCAAGACATGATATCCAACAGCACTCAAGACCTGTATGGCCAAGACACTTTTTATCTCTATAAGTTCTTAGTCTTTCTACATAATGAAAAAAGTGAGTTTACTCACGTTTGAAATTCCAATACGATGGGGTGCAGATCTGTTTATTGAGGATACAAAGGTCATGCCAGCATCAAGACAAAAGCTAATTATTTACATGTTTTTTCAATATAATGCAAAATGTATCACTTTAATTTTTGATCTATTTATTTAGAATTTTAAATTGTATATTCTCATCAAATAAGAAAAATCACAAAGGAACTCAATGTGGTATTAGCCAAAATCCATGTGTGGTAATTGTATTTAAGGTAAAAAAAAAGTTGATAATATTGTGGTAGTGTTTACACACTTATAGTTTTTATGTTTAGTTTCATTTGACTTTGATCTTTTTTTTTCAAATAGTGAGGTTGCTAAATGATTGAATGTTGACGTTAAGTGATATGCTGCAGTTGCCCATCCCAGTTTTTTACTAAGGTAAAGTGCAAAGCAGTGTGAAGTTCAATGCACAAGTTCAATGTATGTAAAAGATATGTAGGCCCACTGATCAATGTTGAGAAATTATGCAGACATTGCATAGTGTCTACATGGTTAGCATATCAAAGGGAATCTTTAGTGAACAGAGATTAAAAGTATTAGAATAAAAGGTGTTCTCTTGTGTTTTAAGTTGATTAAAGGTTTCTTGCCTGTTACCCCCATTGCCATGGAGGTAGATGAAAATTGGCGATCCATCCCCCAGAGCTTTCTCATACCACTCTAGATTCTGCCCCTGCGCCTCCTTCCATCTATGTTCAGGTACAGTATACCTACAAATTAATTATGCATAATGCAAAAACAAAGAAAAAGAATATATTGACAACATCACTATTTGTTATTGTTTTTGAGTATATATGTGACATGTAGGTGTCTTTAAACTAACCACACGCCCACTCTCACCCCCTCCTCGGGTTTGAGATAGATATTTATAGTGTGATTGAGACCTATATCTGAAGGATGGCTGAGGTCAACATAGTCTGGAGAAATAAACAAATGAATTTATAGGAAAAATCCATAAACTAACATTATATACTGTAGATGACAACACATCATATTGGTGGGGGGTAATTGCATACCAGAGAAGAGATGCATTAGAAATGGTATTGTTGCAGAAACCACGCACATCAAAAGAAGTCCCATTTTAGTCCAAGTCCACTGAGATCTTAAGAAAAGAACATTCACAGAATCTGTCATTTTTGACCCAATGGGCTGTATTCAAGATGTGATGAAGACAAATTTAGACAAATGTTTTGCTTTTGCCTTTGCTTACAACTCAACTATGTAGTTGTTGAATATTAAATGTTTTGTGTTGCAATGGTATGAACTCTGCTGAACTTCTGATGAATTGCACAAATAACCTTCTAAGTTTTAGCTTAGTTTTATTCCTGACAATGCCTTGTATTGCCTATTCACATTTTTTTTTTAAACATTGCCGTATTAAAGTAATTTTCATAGTGGCACATTTTTACACTCTTTTACAACCAACTGCATTAGCAGGATTTAATTATACTGTTAGACATTGCCTGATATTGTTGCTGTTAGTTTTATGCAGTTGTTATGCAGTCACAAACAAAAACAGGTCTACACTGAATTACTTTTGAAGAAGTCAGTTTCTCTTTTACATTTGCCTTTTCATTTTAATATTGGCAGTCTTGCCTCGAGATTGTAGTGAAAATAAAACGTCAAATCACCAATTGCATTTTATTTTTCAATTTGACAGGGATGATGCATTGTCACAGTAAAATCAGTGAAAATCGTTTAATTTCATTGTCAATTTTTTCACATATTTTGCATACAGTATTCTTATAATGAAATTGATAATCTGGTTTTAGTTTTCATTTTTATCATTTAATTGATTTATTTAAAATTGGCAGAAAATGCCTTCCATAATAACAACAAATATGGCTTGCCTTGCATGCTCGTTCAAATCCTTAGGTTTCGTCAATCTTCCTGCAGACTGAAATTTTCTTTCAGATTGATTGATTCTTCGCTTCATTTTGCAGAGCAGGGAACACTCTCAATGGTTACTTTACACAACTATGGCAATAATTGACAAACAAACCCTGCAACTCATGGAAGTGGATGGGTGTAAAGAGCAAAGAGCATAGACTGGGCTTATGTGCACACATTTTTACAGGGGGGGTTTTTCCACTCAAGACAAGCTATGTCATTTGTGACTTTACACTGCTCTTGATATGCTTTATTTATTGGTTCAGTAATGAAAATGAAGTGCAACAGAAGAAGATTTCATTAAATTGCCACAGTGTAAATCAATGTCCAAAAACAAATAAGCATGTTTAGTGTGCATGTTTGTATAGCTTTACTTTGCAAACTATACACATATCGAAACAGGTGTGTTTTATGGAGAATAACCCAGTTTAGGTTAGATTTATAGCACCATGGTAGCCTACATTATAATGTCATTTTAATGCTGAAATTCTCAATAAAAAGATTACAGTGTAATTATTCATGTTAAATTTTTATTTATTTATTTTAGGCACAAAGCACTCTACTCATCAAACATTTATATATTGCCTCTCTTCATACCAGCCAGCTTGCTAAAGTTCTTGCAAGGTTCTCTCAAAGTTATGAACAAACATTCTTCCAGTAACAATGTTCTCAAAAAATTTGCACAAAAATTATATTTATTCATTCTGAAACAAATTTCAGCTAGGCTATATTTCTGAAACATTTTATTTGAATAATGCTCCGTTGACAAATTAGCTCAACATTAGCGAACATTCACATAGGCCTATCCAAAATAAATCGTTTTAAAAACATAAAAATGTTCTAAGAACATTCAAATTAAATTGGCAGTCACATCACATTTAATGGACTTCAATGTGATGTAATTTTTTTGTTGTTGTTGTTGTAGAAGTAACGTTATCAAACATCTAGTACCATTAATATATTGACAAATAAGTTAGCCTACATTCATTTAGCAAATTGAAATGGTGAATTTGTATATTTTATTAAATTGCTTATTTAGAAGTAGAGAGAATGCTTACCAGCTTGTAATTCCAATGAAATTTTAGATTTTTGATGAAAAACTTTTGATGAAAAAACGGATGAAGATGAACCTTTATTATATTAAGAGTTTGAGAGCCTTAACTACATCACTTCCTACTGCTGACGTCGCTGAGGAAACAAAGCATCGTTCAGTCGTGAAATGGGTGATAGTTTGATGTCTGTCAGAGAAACACTGTAAGTTTTAACAGTTCTGTAAGCGACCACTGTAGGTGAACATCTCTGGTTTAATATTTGGTCATCTGGAGAACCATTAGCTAAGACAAATTACACGTACGTGCCCGCGCGCTAAATTCAAAATGACTTTCTGATTCTACTGTCAGTTTCTAACATTTAACATTCACCACAACAACGTTAAACATGCTTTTGGATTGCGCTGAGTAACGTTACTTTGCACATATTTCACGTGACACCTGACGGGCAGGTTTTCATATTTATCACTTTGTCTCAAATTGTCTGAAAGTCGTTATATGAGAAACATTATTTGTATACTCACATATGAGCGTCCATTCTGTATAGCTGCTAGAAATATTGACTGGGTTGAACACATATCCACGTCCAAGTTATTCTTTTTATTTCCCCATACACTCTTATTTGTTACTGTCATTTAGTCCATAATTTAGTTTTCCCACACAAAGATGCTTCGAAGAACAAGAACAGCAAAGGTGTATAAAGAGCCAGACACTGATGATGATTCTGATGACATGTGAGTTCTTTTGCTTTGCTTTCACAATCCAACACATTTTCTTCTCTCTTCAAATTAGCTTCCAAGAAATTTAAGATGCAACACTGTGTGCAGTAACACGTTTTTTTTAGGCTCTTTCTGCCAATAGATTAACAGTGTTGAAAACATGCTCTTGAATTTTAGGTAGTGATGTTGATAGAATTATTATTTTTTTTAATTATGTAAGAATACTTCTATTTCTTGTTCTCCCTGAATGCTGGATGAAATGTAAATAATTTCATGTTACAGAACAGGCCATCAGAAAGATGACAGCGATGAGTTAGATGAATGGTTGCCAAATTTAAATGAAGGCAAAACTAAAGGAAGAAACCAGAGGGGGACAGATGAAACCGCTGAAAAGAAAAAAGTGACCAAGAGGGTGGCCAAACCTAAAGAGCCAAAACCTAAAGCGGAGAGGAAGCCAAGAGCTCCACGAGTTCCTAAAGCGAAGAAGGAGAAGACTAATACAGAAAAACAAACTGAGAATGCAGTTCTACCGAAGCCTGAATCACACCAGCATGTGACAATCAAAGAAGAGGCAAGTTTTTAGTATTTGACTCGGCAGCAGTAATAAGTGTACTGTAAGTTGCTCTGCATAACAGCATCTGCTTTTCTAAATGACTAATTACTATTATCTATCTACCCCCTCACATCAGCAGTTATAATATAATTTAACCAACAAAAACATAATGTATTCAAATCACTTCATTGGTATGTCTGGTGATTCTAAATCTAAGTATATTGTTAGTCTATGTTCTAAAATTTTATATCTGGGTTAATTTGGCTAAATTTGACTTTTATCTGTACAAATAAGAAACACTACAATTCAAAAGTAGTGTATAATGTATAAGTAGTTAATAATAATGTAGCCACAAAAAGATTAGGCAGCACAACTGTTTTTAACATTGATAATTATTAAGAATTGTGAATTTCTGAAGGATCATGTGACTCTGAAGACTGGAGTAATGGCTGCTGAATATTCAGCTCTGCAATTACAGGAGTTAATTACACTTTAAATATAAATTAATATAGAAAACAGTCATTTTAAATTGCATTAATATTTTACAATATTATAGTTTTACTGTATTGTTATTAATCAAATAAATGCCGTCTTGGTGAGCATAAGACTGATGTACGGTAGTATAGCTTGACATTGGCAGACATTAGTTAGGCACTTTTCAAATTAGCAGTTCTAACATAATGTACTCAAATTACTTGCTTTATTCTGTTGCCTTATTTTAGAGGTTGTCCATCAACCTGAGCAGGGAGTTCAGTAATAATGCAGCTGTCCCAAGAGATATGCCTGATGAGGGTCCATCCTCCAGCCAACATTTCCCCAAGATGAAAAAAGAGGAACCAGATGACAGCTTCACCTTTGATGAACCTGCTCTGAAGAAGCAGAAGACCACAAACATGCCCCAGGGAAGACCTATAAAACTCAAACCTGGCAATTCCTGTGTGGAAGACTTACAGATGAATTGGGATCCCATTCAGGTGGGTTTTTACTTTCTTGAAACATGAAATAGTGATTGACTCAGTGTTGTTTTTGTGTTATTAAAGGTATTACTATTATTTGCTATTTTGTGAATCCAGTCTTTTTTATTTCTCACATAGTACAATAATAGTAACTCAAATAATTCAAGACCATTTCTTTTTTTCATCCCATGTAGGTTCTTGCTAACAAGACGGGTGTGGAGCAGTGGGTGTGTGTGAACATTGCACAGCTCTTCCAGGATGAGAACACTATTCCCTTTATGGTGCGCTATAGAAAGGAGCTGATTAACCATATGGATGCAGATGCTGTTCGAGATGTGCAGCTGGCTCTTGAAGAGTTACGGTAAGACACTGGAAGGACAACTTAAAAAAAAAAAAAGAAGAAGAAAAAAAGGAAATATTTTTTCTTTTTTTTAAGACTTATCTGATATAGTTTAATAAACTTTTCATTTTCAAGGAAACAGAATAAGTGTTTTGTACGGAGCCCCCCTAGTCACACTTTGTCAAAAAAATTAATTATAACTATCTCGTGGCCTCAAGATAAGTATCTCGTGGGCTCAAGATAGTAACTCGTGGCCTCAAGATAGTAACTCGTAGCCTCAAGATAGTAACTCGTGGCCTCAAGATAGTAACTCGTGGCCTCAAGATAGTATCTCGTGGCCTCAAGATAAGTATCTCGTGGGCTCAAGATAGTATCTCGTGGCCTCAAGATAAGTATCTCGTGGGCTCAAGATAGTAACTCGTGGCCTCAAGATAGTAACTCGTGGCCTCAAGATAGTAACTCGTGGCCTCAAGATAGTAACTCGTGGCCTCAAGATAGTAACTCGTGGCCTCAAGATAGTATCTCGTGGCCTCAAGATAGTATCTCGTGGCCTCAAGATAAGTATCTCGTGGGCTCAAGATAGTAACTCGTAGCCTCAAGATAAGTATCTCGTGGGCTCAAGATAGTAACTCGTGGCCTCAAGATAGTAACTCGTGGCCTCAAGATAGTAACTCGTGGCCTCAAGATAGTAACTCGTGGCCTCAAGATAGTAACTCGTGGCCTCAAGATAGTATCTCGTGGCCTCAAGATAGTATCTCGTGGCCTCAAGATAAGTATCTCGTGGGCTCAAGATAGTAACTCGTAGCCTCAAGATAAGTATCTCGTGGGCTCAAGATAGTAACTCGTGGCCTCAAGATAGTAACTCGTGGCCTCAAGATAGTAACTCGTGGCCTCAAGATAGTAACTCGTGGCCTCAAGATAGTAACTCGTGGCCTCAAGATAGTATCTCGTGGCCTCAAGATAGTAACTCGTGGCCTCAAGATAGTATCTCGTGGCCTCAAGATAGAGTTACTATCTTGAGGCCACGAGATACTATCTTGAGGCCACGAGTTACTATCTTGAGGCCACGAGATACTATCTTGAGGCCACGAGTTACTATCTTGAGGCCATAAGTTACCATCTTGAGGCCACGAGATAGTTATAATTAATTTTTTTGATAAAGTGGGACTAGGGGGGCTCCGTAGTTTTGGTTTGTGGTTGCTGGATAAAGGTTTTTATTGAATCATTTTGCAGAAACTGGACGGAGTTTTTTTTTTATTTGTACGTTCTGACTGGTTCCTTGCAAATAATTAATTTGTATGAAAATGCGTTTAGTAGATGGATGTCTCCAGTCCAGTGACACAAAAAGCTGATATTTGAATATGGCTATTACTTGGCTTGAGTTACCTTGATTAGGTTGCTGAAATCAAGTGTGACCTGTAGATGGCAGCAGAGATTAAGCTGCGTAATGGGAAAAAATTGTTCTTGAATAGTTTGGTGATAGTTTGCTTGAATAGTCTGGTGATTCTATAGAATTTCAGCCAGAAATAAAACTTATTTTAACACTTGGTTCATTTGACTAAGTTTGACATTTTCTGTTCATAAACTGTTGTTCAAATGTTTGGGGTTAGTGAGTAGTAAAAAAAACACACAAAAAAAACTTTATTTAGCAAGGGTGCATTAAATTGGTCAAACAGTAGACAAATACAACAATAGTACAAAATATTTCTATTTCAAATAAATGCTTTTCTTTTGAACTGTCTATTTATAGATAATATTAAATATATATAAAAATTGTAATTATAAAAAATGATTAAAGTATGTAGTACGGTGTCCTGCCATTACAGGAACTATTTACACTTAATGATTTGATTATTGTATTGTTGACCAACAAAATGGAGCCTTGGTTAGCATAAGATAAAATGTTTTTATTGTATTGTTGACCAACAAAATGGAGCCTTGGTTAGCATAAGATAAAATGTTTTAACTTCATTTTATACATATGTCTTAGGTCAGTGGCCAAGAAGAGCAGATCTGTGGCTCAAACACTAAAGAAAGAAGGAGTTCTTACTTCAGACCTGGAAATGGTTTTAAAGAACTGCACAACAGCTGATGAAATAGACCATGTGGTGAGACAGAACAAGCTTCTCAGCTTATTAACTCTAAAACTTTGATCATTTGGTGTGTTTTTGACTGTGAGGGATGCAATTATAGCATTTACTTTTGTGTTGTCTTTAGTATGGCCCCTATAAAAAGGGCAGTAAGCTGTCCAAGGCCAGACGAGCTAAGGAGCTAGGACTGGAACCTGTTGCCCTGGCTCTGCTTCAGGCACCTCAGACACTGGATCTGCACTCCTCAATCCAGCCCAACACTAAGGGTATCACTCTTCTGTACTACTTGCAGCAAGCAGCATGTTATATTGGTGCTTGTACGCCAGAGGCCTCTAGCATGAAGCTAGTTGAACAAACTCATAGTAGGTATAGAGTTGACAAAACCATAGAAATCCAGCTGGGTTTAGATCAGGTACGCTCTGTATAAACATTCTCTGTCAACTCAGGGTTTGATCCAGAGTTTGTGATTAAATCTGAAGTGCATGCCATGCACCTAAAAGTGGGAAGTCCAGCGAACTGCCAGTCACACGGAACATGGAGAGCATCACTTTGATTTACTCCTTGTGAGAGAACTGGCGCTGTTATTAAAGTTTATATTAAAGCTTGTATTTATATAGGCTATATTTATATTAATTTAAATATTTTTATATTAATTGTCAATGAATGTAATTATTAAATGAATATATTATTTCAATTATTCATAATTATAATTTCTTTAATATAAATATAAGTAATTAACCCTTTCATGCATGAATTATGATAACCTCAGTCAGGATTTTTTCCCTGTGTTTTTATTGCTCTTAGGGCATGAAAAACAAGATTTACATTTTTTTTTACACAGCAAAATAAGCAAAATACAGCAAAATAATTTTTTTTCACTATAAACTGCTTTAGTCAAGTCAAGTCAAGTCATCTTCATTTATATAGCGCTTTTAACAACGGATTGTTTCAAAGCAGCTTTACAGAGATAAACATATAATTTAAGGTAACAGATTGTTTTGGCATTATAGCGGTTCTTGAATAATGTTATTTCCAGCTAAAGTTAACTTTGATTGATTCACCTCCGTCGAAATGATCAGACTTTTAAACGCGAACCTGTGATTAACGCTGACGGCGTTCACATGCTCATTCAGAATTGATTCTATAGTTATGTGCTTTTTAAAATATGTGCGCAGGTTTATAATTCATACAACCCAGCCTAAACAAACTACTTTTCTTGCCTATAAATTTTGATACAGAATTTTAAGTTTAAGTTTAAGAACTTTAGTTTGTTGCGAGAGATATAGGGGGACTAGCTTTATTGCATCCAATATATGTCCGTTTGCTCACAGCTGATTGGTCCAGTTTTGGTTTGCAATCTCAAACCCAGAATAAAACCTGCTCCGGAGCAGGGGTGTGTTTCCCAAAGCCAACTATGGTCACATGTTCCATTGTTACCAACACAATTCAATAGAACTTGCGACCATAGTTGGCTAACAATGCTTTTGGGTACAGTACATTAATTTAACAATAATAGTTTTTGAAACTGATTATTGGTCACAACATTGCCTCCTTAATTTCTATATCAAATAAAAAGAATGATAAAAGACATTGGGTCAGTAGAGGGCAGCAAAGGACTTCAGTTTTTCTGTGTGTTTGCACATGCTTTTGGGCAGTTGACATATCACGGGAGTGACATCAGCAGCATTGTGACATGTATTTCCAAGTTTTACATATATTTCCATATAACTATGTGGAATATTTGTACTGTGGAATATTTGTGCTGTATAGCAGGAGTCGGAACTATTCCACACTTTCCACCAAAGAAATTCAGTTCTCATAAGTTAATGCAGGGTCACTGATAACTGTGAATGTTATGTGAGATTTCAGCAGCTATTTCTCTTCCTGTGTGTAGGGTTGTCGACCCTGGATGAGGTGGCCACGGGTGTGCAGGAGATCCTGGCAGATATGATTGCAAAGGACAAAGAGACTCTCACCTATGTCCAGTCACTGTGAGACATTTAACAAACCAGTCCCATTTACATTTACTATCTTCAGTCCCTCTTAATTATCATCTTTCTATTACCTATTAATCTATGTGTTTGTATTGCTCTTTTATGCATCTCCCCTTACATTTTCTAACCTGTCAGTCCCAATTATGTATGAGTGTATGTTTGACTCTGCATACATGTATGGTCTCAGGTGTGACAGGAGTGCAGTGACCATTCACTCATCAGTGTCTAAAACAGCCCTGAAAGAACAGCAGCCACAGCAAGGAAATCAGAAGAGCAAACCAAAGGACATTGCCAAGTTCAGCCTGTATACTGACTTCACCTGTGACGTCCAGCGTATCCAGCATCATCAGGTATAGTCACCTCTTATCTTGTGCCATACCAGATTCACTGTGCAGATAGGAAACTTTTAGATCTATAAACTTTTTATCTTTATTTTTATCTTCCTTTCATCCAGAGATTTAAATATCATGCAGTGATATTTCTTTCTTGGCAAATTACACAAATGCCTGTTCCAAAGTGGGATGCTAAAACTGCTATTTACTTATCTGCATGATTAACATTGATATATTTTTTAATAAAAAATGTCAGATATGATAACAACATTTCTTGCCACGTGGTCAAAGGTGTGGTTTTGTTTTTCTTTGGTCCTCTTTTAGCTAACTTTTTTCAATGTGAATAGTGGAGATAAGATGATGCAAATGATAGGGATAGCAAGCAGTTGTGTGGGTCTGGGGAAATGATTTAATTTGTCATCTGGTTGTTAAGTCACACATACTATGGAAGAGGATTAGGGCCAAGCAATAATAAAAAAATAAAACCATCTCGAGATTAAAGTCATTATAATGCGAAATTAAACTCGTTAAATTTCGAGAAAAAAGTCAAAATACAATCTTGAGAATAAACTCATTAAATATCGAGAATAAAGTCGTTGTGTTTCGAGAAAAAACTCGCTAAATTTTGAGAAAAAATACTCGAAATACAATCTTGAGAATAAACTCATTCAATTTCGAGAATAAAGTCGTCGTGTTTTGAGAAAAAAAGTCGAAATGAAATGTAGAGAATAACGCATTTGATCAGTGTTCATTGCATAGCCTACTGATAGAGGACATGGCAGAGTTGGATCACTTAGTCAAGCTATATTTTAGACTTTATTTCAGTAACAAAGAAATACTATCAACTTTAGCAGTAGCCTAATGTATTGCATTAAAAGTGTCACTGAATTTGCCCGTGCAGAACTTTACTGATAAAAGACGTTTGAGCTGTCACTTGAACAACTGCTGCATGAACAACGAACAGCGCTGGCCCAAATGCACTCTGGCATATGGACAGCTATGATAAATTAAAACCGTATGTACGGCATTGCCATTAATGGCTGTATAGATGGTCACAGTCGTTACATTCTGTGGATGGAGGCGTACACAACCAATAACGATCCTAAAGTAATAGCCAGTTAGCTACTTCATAAAAACAGTTACTGGCATAGGAGGGTGTCCCGAGAGCTTTGCGCAGACATGGGGGACAGAAAATGGTAGTGTGGCAGCAATGCAAAGGTTTTTACAAAGTAACCATGGAGATAGTTTCTCGAAACACAACGACTTTATTCTCGAAATGTAATGAGTTTATTCTCAAGATTGTATTTCGAGTTTTCTTTCTAGAAATTTAAGGAGTTTTTTCTCGAAACACGACTTTATTCTCGATATTTAATGAGTTTTTTCTCAAAATTGTATTACGACCTTTTTTCTAGAAATTTGACGAATTTAATATCGCATTATAATGACTTTAATCTCGAGATGGTTTTATTTTTTTATTATTGTTTGGCCCTAATCCTCTTCCGTACACATACAGTAACAGTTTTCGGGTTAAAATAATTCTTCTGATACCAAAATAACACTGACATTAGCATCGTTTGTTGTTTGCTTTTGGGATCTGAAGGATTATTTTAACCCGAAAACTGTTACTGTATGTGTTTTGACTGGTGTGTATATATATATATATATATATAATATTTTAGATTTTACCCATTTCAATTAGCGAAAATTATTTGTTGTGAAGGCCTGTGCCGAAATACGTAGAGAACTTATTTTCCATGTAGCCATGAAATAATAATGGTTTTTTAATGAAAAAGTCTGCCATGGTCATCTAGCGTTTTGTTGTTGAATTATGTTGAACTTGTGACCATAGAGCACCTTCACGTAACATTCCACCTATGAAGCATCATTGGACATTGTTTGATGATTTTTAATAGTTTTAATTTTAGTTTTATTTAACAATAACAATACTGGCTAAAATACACTTGGGTTGTGCTGTGGTACCACCAAACAAATCATAACATTAATCTCCATACTGAAATCTTAGTTGGCCAGACAATGATTTATTCTGAATCATTCAAATATTGGTGCCCAGGACTTAAAATGCCAGGGCTATTTTTTAACACTACCAGTCAAAAGTTTGGACAACCACATTTACCTCTGGTTTCACAGACTAGGCTAGTCTCAGACTAAAATGCATGTTTGAGCTGTTTTAACTGAAAGCAACTTGCACTGACATATCTTAAAATATATCAGTATCATTGTTTTGTCTCAAGATGCACACCAGTAATGTTTTTTTCTAAAGCACGTTTATAAAAGATTCTTAAATGTCCTATTTGAACTAAGTCCTTGTCCTGGCTTAACCTGTCTGTGAAACCAGGCCTTAAAGTTGTTTCTCGTGATCTTAAAAATCTTTTAAACCTTCCTTCTCTTCTAAATGCTTCTGCTTGTTTTGTAGACCAATTTAAATTGTGCCTGCATCTGAATTTCTTTGAAAAACTACATTTTAGTTTAGTGTCCTGTATGTACTTCACTACTATGTAAAAGCATCCCAGGACACAGCTCATGAAGTCTCTGCAAAGAGTGGACACTTTGAAGAAGCTGAAATGTACTGAAATAGTACAAAAGTCATAATAAACGATGAGTAGGTGCATCCAAACCTTTGACAGCTAGTGTATGTGCACACACTCGGACGCTATCCTCCAGTCCACACACACTGACAGTGTTGTTCCATATACACAAGTCCTCGTGCCACTCTTCAAAGCTCTTCTGTCAGCTCTGTTTAACTGTTTATGTTTGTGTCAATGGCGTCCCCTTCCCCCTCTTTCATTTCATGGCTACCCGCTTATTCAGAGTTGGTTGTGGGCCACATGTCAGAGTGACTCAGTCATCCTTTTCTCCCTCTATTCGTCTCTCTCACCCTGTTCCCTGTCCTCCAGTCATTCCCTATCTCCCCCTCTTAACATATGTGACACGTCCCCATCCACGTGCCTGTGGATTAAAGGCTAGGATTGACAGACACTGCTTCATGATGACAGACGCTCATGGGCTCTGTGAGGAAGGAGGGGGATCGGGGCGTGAGGGTGAGAGGGAGAGAGACAAAGAGCGAAAGAGAGGCCGCATGAGTCAGTGAATGAGTGCCGGCGAGATCTCCCGTGAATCATACAGTTTACCCGTTGTTAATCTGCTGACGTGGTTTGTCAGTGAGTGTTAATTTGAGTTTGCCGTGATCTGTGAGCTGTCACACTCCGGCTAAAATGAACCTTTTCGTGGTTTTGCTGAGGAACAGTGTGGAATGTGTTTTGACAGGAGGCATGTGTATACACACATACTTGCTTGTTTAATTTAACACATCAGTTGTTAGAGTGTATTAAGGACAAATGTGTGTGCGTGTGGGTTCCACATGTTCGTAACTAAAGGTTGAACCAGTTGGTGAAAGGTTTTGTTGGTCTTAGTGACACCATAATTAACAGAGGGTACATTGGTCCTTTGTGTAATTTAGGCAGAATTTATGCATTTTTATTCAAATCAATCATCAGACAAATAATTGTACATATTGAAAGACGAAACATGAAAAGATGGTGACAGAAGCATTCAGAATAGATAACTTCAAATTAAGCTTAAATACATTTTATTTTAACTTAAAGGGTTAATTCACCCAAAAATGAAAATTCTGTCAGTAATTACTCAGAACTTAGGCTCACTATTGGCCAGCATCACACTCATGACCAGCGTCGGCCAATAGTGAGCCTACGTTCTGATGTAGCGCTGCGCTGTTACACTACGTGAACTCACTCACAGGCCCACACATTAGAAGATGAATAGTTGAATAAAGTCGTTATTTTTGTGTTTTTTTGCGCACAAAAAGTATTCTCATCGCTTGATAAACTTAAGGTTGAGCCACTGGAGTCACTTGGACTTTTTTAACAATGTTTTTACTAACTTTCTGGTTTCAACTACAATAGAAGCCTATGGAGTGACACAGCTCTCAGATTTAATCAAAAATATGTTAATTTGTGTTCCGAAGATGAACGAAAGTCTTATGGGGTTGGAACAACACGAGGGTGAACTAATCCTTTAAATATTATATTTATATATATATATATAAATATATACACACTTACATACAGTATATATGGTAACATTTGTTAACATTAGTTAACTACATTATTTAACATGGACTAAGAATGAACAATACTTCTACAGCATTTATTAATCTTAGTTAGTTTATTTCAACATTGACTAATACATTATTAAAATCAAAAGTTGTGTTTGTTAACATTAGTTAATGCACTGTGAACTAACATGAACAAACAATGAACAGTTGTATTTTTAATAACTACTGTTAACAAAGATTAATAAATAACATTGTTAAATTAATGTTAGTTAAGACATTAATTAATGTTAACAAATGAGACAAATTATATACTTTATATACTGTATAACTGTAGTGGCATTCTTTACCTTCTGAAAATGTAAAATATTGTTTCATCCAAGAAGTCTAGCCTTCTTTTTTCAGAGGCTTGTTAGTCCAACTCTGCCTAAACTGAAGGTCCCGTTTTTGTGATTGTACTTTTTTGTGATTCTGTGATAAAAACTTTCAGCAAATTTGTTTTTGTTTTTACAAAAAAAATCTTTAAAACAAAAACAAATTTGCTGAAAGTTTTTATGAACTGTAATGAGTGTTGTTATTTTCCCAATAATTTTTTCCAATAATAATTTGCATGCTATAAACATGAGCATTTCTAGAGTTAAAAAATAACCAAACATTTGTTTTGTTTTTGTTTTTTACAAAGACAAATACAAACTGAATTTCTTCTTCCAGCACATTCACTAAAACGTGCTGTCAAAAATCTACAAATCACCAGTTAGTAACAAATAAAAAGTAAGACCACCTTTTATTTGTTACTAACTGGAAATTTGTATGTTTTTGAACTGCACATTTTTAGAAACGCTTGTTTTTTTGAGCGTATGAGAGATTGACTACAATTATCAGGTGTTTTTATAAAACAAAGCAGCTCTCGCTAAAACAAGAGATCATGTTTATTTTGTATGGAGAATGATCATTGTTGTATTTTAAACCCCATGTTGTGTATGTTTGTTTTTCTGTACATGCAAAGATAGGAAGTGAAAAGTTCATCCTTTCTTTCTGTTTTTGTAGAGGCCATCCTCTATTGCTCTCTTCCATAGCAATGTATTTGCCTTTATTTGGAGAAAAAATATTGAATCGGAATAGCTCAGTCTTTAAAATAATATTCATTTCTGTCGCTTACATTCCTCATATTTTTCCAATTATGATTTCATTGTTATTGAGGAACATGATATGTTGAATATTTAGACTAAAACTTTCCCCCTTCTCTGTTTTGAAAATGTCACGTCTTAGACTAGCATATCTTAAAGCTGGAGAAATATGACATTAAACTGAATCTGTGAAAAATACGTTTTTAAAATGGCTTTGGTTTTTTAGTGACTGACAAGTGTTACACTTTAACCTTATTTTTGCACACATTCTCTTTTTTCCAATTTATCAGCATTGTTTGTATGTGACAAGCTTTAATACTGGCTGAGTGATATGACAAACAAGAGTGTATTTTAATGGATATCTGTGCGGCCTGTTTTTGACATCTGTTTTTTTTTTTTTGTAGAAATATGTTGTCTATGAATATAAAAAGCTATGCTTGCTTTTATTGTAGGGTATTTTTATGTTTTTTTCTAATTGTAGTCCTGTGGTAATTAAATCATGAATAATGTGTACAATGTATGCAAAACTATTAATATGATATTATTATTATTAAATATTCAATAACTACACAGGGCGTAAATGACAGAGTATGGAGAAAAGTTTGATATTTGTTTTGACATTTCCCTCATCACATGCAAAACTTCAAATTCAATGAACATCGCATGAGAAAACCCAAGTAAACAGCTGCCTTAGGGTGTTGAAATGCCAAAATATGAAAATATAATTTTCATCATATTTCTGGCTGCATTAATTCCCGTCTTGATCGGGCCATTAGCTGTTGAGCAGTGCAGAGGGGGCGAATGCCTGCTCTGTGGTGGGGTGTGTGTTTGTGTAGGGGGTTGGTGGCATTTGTCAGCTCAGTTCTTCCGCTTGGAGTCCAGATTGATGGGTCATCTTTTCCCTCTTGTTTCCTTTCAAAAGGTTTTCCTCAGAAAAGGTCAGATACTTAAAACTATTTGCTTCACAGCATGTCACTTCCCCTTAGAAGATCAGTAAGGGAAAAGTGAGAGAGGCACAGAGCTTTTCGGTGCGACACGAGTGCGTCTTAGTGCGCTCTGACTTGTTTTAGGAGAGAGCGGGAGGGGGTGGTACCGACGGTGCACTACCGTGCCTTGCCTTGTGTCGGCTGTCTCTACAGGTTACTCTCTTGTTTCAGACGTTAGCCATTAACCGTGGGGAGAATCTGAAGATTCTGACAGTGAAGGTCAACATCCCCGACTGGGTAAAGAATGACTTCTGTAGGTGGTGCGTCAACGTCAGGTCAGCACACACCCACAGTGTTCATACATGCACCACGCCTCATCTTCTTACTTTCTCCCTCGTGGTCTGCCCCATTGCCGTTGCCTGCTTTATGGGCAAAGGGTTGGGAAGTGACTTTCACGCTACCAGGTGTTAGATTATCCACAGGTTTTTATACTGATGTAGCTCGTTCCACAATGCCTCAGACCTCATTTCTTAAAAAATAATGTTTTTGATAATGTAAAAAAAAAAGATTGGTTTAAATTTATTTGGTGAATATTAACCCACTTATCTCCATATAAAAAGAAAGGATTATATTGTAAGCTCAACCTAATATTACCTAAATGTAAAAGCTCTATGGTTTTGGAAATTACATTAAATATAATGAACATTAGCATACTACATGAACAAATGGTAACATTTTATTTCGATGGTCCATTTTAATTTTTTAGTTTCTATAATTAACTTTGCAACTACATGTCAACTTATTCTACTAACTCAAACCTGACAGTCTGCTAATAGTCTAATGAGAGTAAGTTGACATGTAGTTCAAAGTTAATAAGTTAGATTAACCAATTTTTTTAATTGTAATGTAACATTTTTCTAATTTTTTTAAGTAATTACTTTAATGTGAGGGGTTAATTTTTTTTATTATTGAATTTGTATTTAATTTATTTAAATAAGTAATTTTTAAAACATTTTTACATTGAAAAGTCATTGTGCCAAAATAGATTTTTTTATTAAATGAATATTTCAGCTGCAATGAAAAACACCTTGTTCTCAAAAAGATAATTAGTTGTCTCCTTGATAACTTACACATTTAAACTTAGAAGTAATTATTTCGGTTACACTTTATTTTAAGGGTCATTGTTACATTGTTAATTATATATTTAAGTACTGAGTAATATTAAGCAACTACATGTACTTACTATAGGGTTAGGGTAGGATTAGGATTTGGTTGAAGGTTAGTTGCATGTAATTATGCATAACTTACTGTTATTACTATGGTAAGTACATGTAACATATGTAACAAGGACACTGTAAAATAAAGTGTTACCATTATTTCCATGTAGTAAGTACACAATCATGTCAGATTTCAAATAGACTTATTAGTGTTTTTTTTGGGGAGGCTGTACGGGCGTGTAAACTGTCTATCAGGACTCTATCTACCTTTTGACTTACAGATGGAGGCCACAGGGATTTGCACAGCCAGAACTGATGACGATTTTGAAGAATGCTGGTGAAGATTCCTACAGAAGATTCATTCTGCCTTTTCTCAGTCGAGGCTACAGGTTTGTTCTCACCAGATAGTAAAGCTTCTTTTTTTTAATACTGAACACAAAGATGCATTGCTTCTTTTTTTTTTCTTCTTGTCCCAGGTCTAAGTTGACTGCTAGTGCAGAAAAAGAGTCCATTGCCATGTTTGTTCGTAATCTGCGTCAGCGTCTTCTGATGTGTCCTGTGCGTGGGAAAGTCATCATGGGAGTGGACCCAGGGTTTCACCACGGCTGCAAACTGGCAATCCTGTCCCCTACCAGTAAGACACCTGACTAAATGTAGAATGAACTTGGAATAAATGATATATGCGGGCGTATATGTGGTTTACAGGGAGTCTCCATAGGCGTAATTGTTTTTATACTATACAATCTGTATATTTGATCCCCCTACACTAACGCTACCTCTAAACCTGCCCATCACTGAAAACGTCACAATTTTTTGAATAATAATAATAATAATACCCATGTCATTATACACATTTGTGTCCTCATAAACCATATATACAAGAACATGCACACACACACACACACAATAATATTGCATATTAGTAACTGTCCTTATTGTTCTGTTCTAGAACTGTTCTTAATAAATTATTTAAAAAAAATTTTTTTTTAACCATGATCTATATATTTCAAAAGAACAGAATATATTTGAAGTAGAAATCTTTTTTACCAACTTAAATGTTTTACTGTCCCTTTTGGTCAAGTTAATGTGTTCTTGATGAATAATAAAAAAAAAAAAAAACTAACTTATCCAAAACCTTTTAAATGGTTGTGTTTCCACAAACTTAAGTAGCCTTGAGTAGCAAAGCAACATATTATAATGATTTCTGATGGATCATGTGACAGACTGGAGAAAAAATAATAGAGAAAAATAATAGAAAAAAAGATACACAATAATACACAATAATACAATATTTCAGAACAATTGACAACAATACCATATCATAATCCATGTCTTTTTGTCAATTGGTTCTAAAGGTGTTGGGAGAAAAGAAAGAAAGATGCTTTTACTGTAATATTGTAATCGATATGTTTTATTATAATTTATCGTTGTTTATTAAATTGATCTTTTCTAATATTTTTCTAGTTTTTGTAATTACAATTAACCGGCAAAAGTTCATTATGACTATATGGTCCATTTCAATACTAGACTATATTTGGTTGATTACAAAGATTTCAAAACATCAACTCAAATTTACCATAACTATCCACTATTATTAGATTATTATTTGATTGTTAGTTTAGTGCAGCATAATTTTAAAGTTGATGAAGGAGAGTGTCTGATTGGCAGGTGTGATGAGAATGCCCATTGTGTCCTCTCGGTGCGTGGAGCTGCACGCTGTGCCCTGTGTGCCCCGCGTCCAGGCGACTGATCGGCCTGGCGGGTGTGTGTCAGGTGGCATTGCCATATTTGCCCTCTGCCCTGCAGCAGCACCACACGCAAACCCAGCTTGACTGTGACATGTCTGTGGGTGTGTAGTCACATGACCTGCCCGGCTCTTGAGGTGTCTATTGCGATTAGACTGCCTCTCTCAGGCTGACAGAAAACGGTAGCTGTATTGTCTTGAGGGGAACAAGGTGGAGGCAAAAAATTGGAGAGGAAATGAATGGGGGTCTGCTGTACCTACAGGATGATGATGATGATGATGATGATGTATTAAGTTGATTTCCACATAAAATCTAGTCACATACGTCCTCTACTGTCCTGGCATATCTACTCTTTATTCTTTCCTCAGGTCAGATCCTGCACACAGATGTGGTGTACCTCCATGGCCCTGCTAAACACAAAGAGGCAGAAAAACTGCGCCATCTTATGTTAAAACACAGGTATCGCAATCATAATGATAACATTGAGTAATTTGTTGGCACTCTAAATATCTATAAATAACTTGATATTTTTGTTCTCCCACAGCTGTCAAACCATTGTCATAGGAAATGGCAAAGCATGCAGGGAGACTGAAGCCTTCTTTACAGACCTAATTAAACGCCGCTTTTTCAACCCCATAGATGTTTCCTACTGGTATGACATTTCCCTTTTTTTTAGAAACAGAGCAGACCAGATTAGCAGCAGATGTTGTTCTTCTGATAGTGGCTCAGCATTTGTTTGAGGTCACATCAGGCTCCTGTACAGTCTTAGTGCAATTGCAGATTTAAATTAGAAACATTTTCAGTGAAAATAGCAACTTTTAAGCAAGGTACGCAGAAAAGGAGCAAAGGAAATGGTGCCGGTCTGGAATGTGTTACTCTTGCGGGTTTTAAATGGTATCTGGACCTTGTTTGACTGTCTCTAATTAAAAACAAATATTTCTCACCGCCCTTCAAACCAAACCAGTCCGACGTGTTTTCCTCCAACCCAAATAAAGGCTGGATCTGGGATTGTCTCTCTCTCCATCTAGCTAGACTCGTGTTTGTTGACTTTTGGTTCTGACTGGAGAGCTGCCCAGAACCGCTCTGAAGTGGCCGTTTATGGTGTACACTGATGGTGGTTTTCATTACAGCTCTCCGCATCCCTCAGTGCAGCTCAGATGGATTGCCAGGTCTGCCTCAGTAGTTCTCAGCAAAGCATGATGCGTCAAAATTGACATCCAAGGCGCTCCACAAGTGGCTCCATTTCAACCTCCATTCTAAAATGAAAGTGGAAGATTTGAGATCTCAAAATTGGCAGTGCAGCGCCGACTGCTACGACGGGCGTGCCAGACAGTTTGAACTTTATTTCCTGTCCTGGTAGTCACACAGCCAAGTATTTGTAGAAGCAGGGTGCAAGTTAAAATAAATACTTTAAAACTGCACGCTTAAATGTTTCAATGAGGGGAAAAATGGATCTAGTTGCTGTTTTTGCGTGAAATGCTACAGGACATGCATTCTGGCTTGTTGTATTTCTCATTTGTTAGTCGCTTTGGATAAAATGGTCTGCTTAATGAATGAATGTAAATGAAAAAGAAACATGAAATGGTTACACGTGTATCAAAACACATGAAAGCATTATTGCGTATTTTACAAACTCAAGTGTGGTGTATGGTATAATTATTTTTATTTCTTTATATTTTCATAATTAAATTTTTGTGATAATACTTCAGCCTTTTCTAACCCCTAAACTTCCCATTTTTTTGGTACTTGCCTTTGAGACTTAACACACAAGAATGATTCCACAGAACACTTACACATACATAGACTTGACTGACTTTTTTGACTCTTGCTCACCAAGGCTGCATTTAAAAATAGTAATATTGTAAAATATTATTACAATTTAAAATAACTATTAATTCTATTCAAATATATTTAAAAATGTAATGTATTCCTGTGATGGGAAAGCTGGATTTTCAGCAGTCATTCCTCCAGTCTTCAGTGTCACATGACATGATCCTTTAGAAATCATTCTAATATGCTGATTTGGAGCTCAAGAAACATTTCTTATTTACAGTATAAATGTTCAAAACAGTTGTGCTGCATATTTTTGTGATAACCATATACAATGTTTTAGGATTCTTTGATGAATAGAAATTTCAAAAGAACAGCATTTTTACAGAAACATTTCTGTAACAATATAAATGTCTTTACTGTTACTTTTGAACAATTAAATGTGTCCTTGCTGAATAGAAGTATTAATTTCTTCCAAAAAAAAAAAATATCTTACTGACACCAAACTTCTGAATGGTACTGTAGAAGTGTAGATGCATCTTGTGCTATTGTGTTTTAGGTGTTGTGTTTTTTAGAGAATATGTAATTGGACTGTTTTTTTTTGTTCAGTCCCTTTTTAAAGTTCGTCTTCACACAGTGCACTTTGTACATCACTAGTCAATCAAATCAGCGGCTTCATTTGCACCGTCTGCTATCTGTCTCCCTACTCCTCAGCTGGAGAAATAAAACCATCCGTTGCCCCCACCTACTACCATCCCTTGCTCCCTCCCTTCTGTCCCGACGTCCCCGCTAGCCGTCTCCTTTCCTTTCGTTTGCCTGACTGCTCCTGAGGAATGACAGGCAGTGCTGGCAGACTGTGCGGTATGAGCCTGCGGGATGAGCTGCACGGCTCTCAGCGGCCTGGTGCTCTCCCTTTAAATGAAGGGACACTTGCCTGTTGAGTTGGTAGGGTTGTTACTTGAGTAAGACTGGGATAAACACAGACTTCTTGACATTTTGTTCTGGTTCTATCTACAATAAGGCCTTTTTTTGGTGATTTGTAATGGAACTTTGATGTGCTTTTAAGGAAATTGGGCAAATTGTCTTCACACCGGACTTTACTTGCATTTAACAGTGTGGTATAATGACGTTACTGTTAGTAATACATTAGTGTTGTTTTATCTTTATTTTTATTTGTATTTATTTTAACGGAATGCGTCTGGTTTCCAGTGTCATTCACTTCCAGTTATTTTACCTGCCATATTATGCTGCTTGGTGTTGCAAACTGGTATTTGTTATCATATTATTTTAACTCATTATCATAATCATAAGTGCACTGGTTTGTGGCGCTAATAGTTTTACTATTTACGGCACTGTGTTGTTCTAGTTATTTACTAATAGTGGCTAATTTATTTATTTATTTCAGATTCAAAAAAGGTCCATAAGAACATACAAAGGAGACAGACAGACAGATAAAAACAAAGGATTACTATAATCCATACAAACAATTTCTCCAGTGCCTCCAAAGCAGCGAACTGTACCCAGTACTGCTCTGGTCAGGCCATATAAAAACAATTATAATTTCATTTTGCGAGTCCATAAGTCTCATCATAAATTTATAAACAGCATTTCTTATTACAGCATTTAATGTGGTCACATCATTCTGCACACACAACTGGCTTGCACTGATCCAGCGAGGTACTTTCAAAAGAATCCTAAGAGCATCATTATATCCTACTTGTAACTTGTGTAATACAGCTTTTGTGTAGCAACACCACAGGTGAGTAGTGTAGAGTGGTGTGCAGTAGGCTTTAAACAAGGCTATTTTTTTTACATTTTCTGTACACATTCCAAATTTCCGTGCCAGCATATTTGCCTGTGCATACAATTTACAGTACTGCCTCTGGATGTCATCATTATCAGAGAGGTCACTCCTTATAATGTGACCAAGGTACTTCACTTTTTCCACAACTGCCAGATCCCTTCCTGACAAGTGAAACATAGGAAATACAGCATTACGCTGCTCTCCAGACCTCACAATCATCACAACAGTCTTTTTCAGATTAAACTTGATGTCATATCGTTCACCATATTCAGTACACACATCAAGCAATTGCTGGAGGCCTGCAGAGCATGGTGACATAATAACCAGGTCATCAGCATAAAGTAAATGGTTTAATAGTCTTTCCCCTATCATGCAGCCGGTCTTGCAGTTTTTCAAAGTTCGGGAGAGATCATCCATGTAAAGATTAAAAAGCATGGGTGACAGGATCCCACCCTGCCTCACCCCATTAGTCACAGAAAAAGGTCTTGATATCACACTACCCCATCTAACCTGCTAATGAATCGGACCAGAGTCTTTCACAGAATATCTTGCACTTATTTCTGTTGCAAAATAAGATGGGTAAAATATGTATGCCTATTTTAAATATTGTGAATATTAAATATACATAATATAATATTTCATTTAAATAAATTAAATATTGTATGATACCAATATTATTATTAATGTTGTTAATAGGTAATTAAAAAATACTAGCAGGCGTGCGCACAATCTGTGGCCACATTCGAATAGGCATCATTTACAAAGGTCTACACATCCCCAGTTCTTGCTTAATTATTTTGGCTAATTTGTTAATGCTTACACATTTTCCATATCCAAATCAGTTTCAAATGTTTTAAATGTTGTGTACACCGCACACATAGTGTAGGTCTTTTTATTAGTCTCTTGTGCCTTAATTCCTGTGTGTTGTACACTGAGAAACTCACATGAATGGTGAAGTTGCCCTCTCTTTGAACTTTCACTCTGTGTAGTTTGTGCCCCAGTTGAGTCCGCTCCAATATGAATTAGCTGTGAGATTACACCATGCTTTGAACCTCTCTCCTGGAACCCCTCTGTGGCGCCCTCCGCTGGCCCAGCACTCTTTACTGCCAGGTGCTTTTATCCTTCTAGACCGCTACAATGATTTGAATTGGTTAGCATTATGTTTAAAGGTACAAATAATTAGCTTTGAACTTGGGAGTGTGAGATTCCTGGATTCCTTTTTTTTTAATCAGTATTGGTGTGTGTATGCTGCATTCTCATGACTAATACATGCTCAAAGGGCCTCTAAGATGACCCAATAAAAGTTGACCTTGGCTGACATGGTGTCTTCACGCTTCTGGTAGAAACGTTTGGTCATGTATTTGTCATAGTTATGTTGTACAGATATGGGTTAGAGGTTCATTGCGTATTGTGTGCCATACATAATTGATATGTTTTTAAAATGTTTATTTTAGAGCAACTGCACTCTTATTTGTCAATTTTACATTATACATTGTGTCTCCTTTCTAAGAAACATGTTCAGAAGGTGCTGCTCTGACTCTGCTCATTGCTGCTGTTTGGCCCTGACTTTGCTTCTCACGCATAAAGGACAAAATGACATGTATCTTGCTTAACGAGGGAGCCTGTAGTGTTTCGACTGTCAGGACAGTGATCCTGATACTGAGCTATAGCTACAGACTGATTGGACAGCTTTGTCAGTTCTTAAGGTTGAAGACAGTGGCAACGACCACCCTTCTCCCCTCAGGCTTGCTCTCTGCCACCAGCCGGCCAGTCTCTGGTCATTAGACTCACTTTGCAGGAGAAAGCAGAATTACAGGAGCTCTCTCTCATCTATCCTTTTTCATTTTTCTTTTAGTACACTATGTTGCTGGGATCAGTTGTTAAGCATGACCACTTCAGTCTTAACAGGAAGGAAACTACCACTTGCTGTAAATTATGAATAGTCACATCTTTACAATTTCCTGAACACTGTCAGATGCAATGTCAGCATGGATGAAACAGTCTAAATGAAACGTTTGCTTTCTAAAATTGTAATCTTCATTTTTATTATTATTTAACTTTATCTGGTGCAAGCTTGCTGTAAAGTATGTATGTTATATATATTGGCATATAAGAAAAAAAATATATAATATCTATTCTTATATTTATATATTTAATGTTTTTATTTATATATTTACTTCATATATATGCCCAGATATATAATATTAATACTTGCCCTTTACTGCCAGCTTGCTCCTGGTAAAGTGAAATCACTTTTTGCTGTAAGGTCTTGGATGACTAGAATTTTGCATCAGGAAAGTTTGTCCTTTGAGGAGGATTCTGGGTAGGGTGATTAGGACAGTAAGAAATGAGGAGGAATATTTGCCAGTCACAGGCCCACGGCTAATGGCTCACTGAGGGATAGATGTCCGCATCACAGAGGACACCCAGAACCAGTGGCTCCATGAGCAACTGTCTTGAGCCTCCCGAATTTTGATTGACTGATGTTAATATATTGAAATGTATGGTAATGTCTGTGTGTGGTTGACAGTGGTGGGGCTTTTATTTATGCCATCTTACATTTGCTCTTAGATTTATCTTGCCATCGAAAAGTAAAGCAGTCAGGTTTTTATATGAGTAGTATCTCTATTTGATCTATTATATCCAACTAGATACAATCATTTTTGGAATATAAAAAAGACACATTGACCAATTCATAATAAAGCTATAACCCAGAACATGTGCTGCAGGTACTTCATGTTCAGAATTAAAAACAATCAAAATATTTCAACTAATATAGTTTGTTTACCTAAATCTGGAATGTTTAAGGTTGCTAAATGACAGTAATTTGTTACATAGCATTTAACTGATATGTGGTGTCATATACAATACCGTTCAAAAGTTTTGGGTTTGGAATTATTATTTTATATATTTTTGAAAGAGGTCTCACCAAGGCTAGATTTATTTTTTTAATAAAAAAATACCGTAAGACAGTAATATTGTAAAATGTTATTACAATTTAAAATAACTGTTTTCTATTTTTTTATATATTTTAAAATGTAATTGATTCCTGTGAGGGCTAAGTTGAATTTTCAGCAGCCACTGCTTCAGTCTTCAGTGTCACATGATCCTTCAGAAATCGATTTAATATACTGATTTGCCACTCAAGAAGCATTTCTGATTATTATCAATGTTGAAAATGGTTGTGCTGCTTAATATTTTTGTGGAAACACTGTTTTTTGTTGTTGTTGTTGTTGAATTGAAAGTTCAAAATAACAGCATCGATTTGAAATATAAATAATTTGTAACATAAATGCCTTTACTGTCACTTTTGATTAATTTAATGCATCCTTGCTGATTAAAAATATTCATTTCTTTTAAAAAAAACAACCTATTCAGCACTAGTGTATTATCTACAATGACTAAGAACATGGAACATCCGGTCATTAAAAATCTAAATGAGATTACATTCATATATGTTATAAAAACGTTTATGTTAAGAGATTTTGGCATCTATCTTATGAGTTTATCAGATACGCTAGTTTACTATGAATACTTTCTTGTATTTAACACAAAGTTTCCAGAAGAACGGACATGAATACTGCAATGTCACTCCCTATCTGTCTAGTGCTGATTGATCCGTGGCAGCCAAACATGAGATCAAGCAAGCCGTCCGCTTGAAAGTTTTCATTGCCTTAAACTCCGATGCCAAATCCCCATTTGTCAATTTCTAATCTAATGTGCTCTTGTGATGTCAGAACAACTGGAAGCAATCCCCACCAGTAAAGTTTTTAACATGCTGCACATTTCATGCCTCATTTACTTGTGTTAGGCCGTTTTAGGTTGTAGTTTATAGCCCTTGGAGTACAGAAAAAGAAAACGCAAGCAACATCAAAACATAAAACCTCCATTCCACATCTGCATATATAAACTAGGCTTCCAATGAAACTGGTCTTAATAATTATAACATGGAAAGCTCTAGAATATCCTTTTTTGCGGGCTATACTTGAGTGCTTTGAATTGCTAGATCCAGTCCACAGTGTGAACCATTGAATCTCTAAAATGTTCTTGGTTAAGATAAGGTTGTTAAGTTTAAGCCTTGGACACCAACATATTCAAAACCCCATCTACTGGCTCCTGCCTGCTACACACAGGAAAACATCCAGTAATCTGGACAGCTGACACCCTCTGCCGCAGTTCTTTGGGTGTTTAAAGGAGGAAGGGGTGTTGAGGGGGTGATGAACATCTGCCACCAGTTTGATGTGAGTGACTGTGAGGTTTTGCTCTTTTCAGACTTGTGTGGTGGTGGCAGCTTGAATGTGCTGTTAACTGCACCTCCACGCTGACTAGGCACTTGCTACCCGCTAGCACAGAGCCTGAGACTGACGGCCTTTGACACCTGCCATTTTGGCCCTTTTCTAGGCAAAAAATGTCATAGTGTTTAGACTTGGCATTGGTCTGATATCTCATGATTGTTTTTTCTGTTTTGGGAATCCCTTGGGTCTGCTGGCTATGAGTAATTGGCCAACATTTTTTTTAATATTTTTTTTTCATAAGAATGTCCTTTTTTGTTTCAGCTTACGTGAAAGACAAAAGACCAGCTTTAGTAAATTTCACACATTTGAAGATGATATATTGAGATTAAATTATTTTTTATTTAAAATGGTATATTGCTAATAATAAATCCCCATTAGTGCACATTGAAATAAACAGAATTTTATAGTAGTATACACTACCATTCAAAAGTGTTTTCTTTTAAAGAAATTCATATTTTTATTCAGCAAGGATGCATTAAATTGATCAAAAGTGACATTTATAATATTCCAAAAATGTATATTTCAAATAAATTCTGTTGTTTTGAACTTTGTTCTTCAAAGAATTCTGGAAACAAAAATCACCATGGTTTCCACAAAAAAATATTAAGCTGCACAACTGTTTTCAACATTGATGATGATAAGAAATGTTGATTGACCAGCAATTCAGCGTGTTAGAATGATTTCTGAAGGGTCATGTGACACTGAATACTTGAGTAATGATGCTGAAAATGCAGCTTTATTATCACAGGATCAAATTTCATATTATAATTTATTAAAATTGAAAAATTAATTAAATTGTAATAATATTTTACAATATTACTGTTTTCTTGTATCCAATTTAATGTTTATCTTTCATAGGATAAATGCAAAATGATACATTTATTCACAGAGACCTCATAACTATAAAGACCGGGTAGTTTTTGAACTTTTTGCCCTGAAAAGCAAACTTTTAACAGAAAAGTTGATTTGAAAATAAGTAGTATGCAAATTTTGTACTCTACTGCATAAATGACTTTTTTTGTTTTGCTAATTTACAGGGAAAAAACTTTCATTGTGTCGAAGCATTTAGAATTGTCTCACCTTTTTATATAAAAATAGCACATTTTGTCTTATTTTTCCAAATTTAACCAGTAAAATCAAGAACATTGGACTTCTATCTACAGGTTTGGAGATACTGTGACGATATTTCTTCATCCCGCGGACAGATCTGATGAATGCGTTTAATTAGAACATGTGTTTAGGGGGCAAGTATCAAAGTATGTATCCATCTCTTGGTGTCACCCGGTGGTCATGGACATTGGGAGGGGGAGATGGACCAGCCTAGAGGATGATGACAAACACAGAGAATACCACAATTACTTCCAGTTAGAGGGGGCCCGGCCATGACTTTGCCCAGAGACTCTCATAGAGACATGATAGTCCCCAAAGTGTGGGTGTATTGGGTGTGACTAAGTGAGTGACTGTCAGACCTCAAGGGTCATCAAGTCATCTGCTACACTTGCAGGCTGCTTTTGTCTTTGTTCTTATGTCTTGGTGTCCACTTGAGCTGGGCCGAGTGCTCACAGCCTTCTGCTGCCTGCCTTTTTACAAGTTCAGCCGTCCTCTTAATGAAGAGATGTGGTCGGTCGATGTGATGCATATCCATGTCAGAATGGGTCAGGGCTTGTACCCATTAACCCTTGCAGCCCTTCTGATTTATTCAAACATGACAGGTTCCTCTCTTTCTCAATATCAAAAACCTGCTCTGTCCTTTTCTTTCAGCACTCGTTTAGTACTTCTAAACAATTCTAGTTTGATGAGGACCGACATGAAATTAAACAACTGAATCAACCACAAACTATAAATAAACTGAATTTAATAGAATATTCAATGAACATTTAATTTATTTGAAGGTTCTTCAAATTAGAGACATATTAAGTGAATCCAAGTAATCTATTACATGAAAATTAAAATAAGTAAAAAAGAAAAAGAGTATTAATTTGATATTCTTTTCAGGGGAAAAAAAACCCAATATGCATCAAAAAGATACATTTTAAAAAGAAATGTAAAAAAAAAAACTAGTTAATTACTTGTGAACATCCCAAGTCAAGAGGAAATACCTTTGTGTAATAATATTAACAATAATGATAATTATAATTTAATTTGTATTATTATTTAATGTATAATATACATTATATACATTGTATTATTAGAATTCATGTAATTATAATAATATATTGTTTAAAAGTTTATATTCTTATATTTAAAAAAGAAAACTTATGAGGCATAATACTTAGTGAATGTTTATTGGCCATGCATTGTCTCGGTGTACGTTATTACTATGTCTGAAAGAGACATTTATAACTTTCCATCCTTTCATTTCATGAAGAACAATTAGTTTTATTTATATGGTTTATTTATCGTATTTTAAATAAAACGTGGTTCTATATTTGTGAGTTTTATTTGAATGTTTATCAGGGTTGGCATGTGTTTCCTTCTTAATTAGTTTATAATCTTTCTAATAACCTGCTCCACCGTGACCCCTAGGTCATATGCCAGGGCTCGTTAGTCCTGTCATCATGGCTACGAGGGAGGAGGGGAAAGGATCTGGGAAAATGAGGACACCAGTCAAACTGGTGGTCCATGTCACAAAGCCTCTGCATCCTGTCATAAGTATGATGACACTAATTGGCAAAGTTACCCAAAGAGCCCTTAGGCACCAATAGAGAGGAAGAAAATGTAATGGAGGCTGCAGTGGTGATCTGCCCTAATTTGTATGGTCATTCACAGTGGTGATAATCATGTGCGGAGGACATTTATCCTTGCTGATGTTTTCAGAGAGAGGTCAGTTTTATTATGTGGCCAACCAGGCAGTTAAGTTGTAAAGGAAGGAAAGGCTGGTTTTGAGGTTTTAGAAAAGGAAAAAAATTATAACTTTTAAAATAACATGTATAATAAAATTGTGTAAAAAAAAATTCTTTCAGATTTCTTTGTTAATTGTATTTAATAATTTACAGAATTATTAATGTATAATAATAATAATAATTATTATTATTATTATTAAAGTAGCCGGCAATTATCAATCTTTTCCAGCAGGACTGTTTAACTTTTTTTTTTTAGAGTTTTTTATAAATATAGTAGACAAGCACATTTACCATTATGTCCTCTAGATGGCAGTATTTACTTATATTTTCCTGGGCTGTTAGATTACTAGAACATTTTATTGCCCAAATTAATGGTTCAAAACTCTTAATATGTGCATCAGTAGTATTTTGCAGTATGTTAGTGGTTACATTTTTGAAACTTGTGTTTTATGTGGCAATTATTGTTAGTGCCTTTCAGGTATGGGCTTTTTGTTAGTTCAGGTAGAGTTAACTTTACTGATGGAAATATAACCGAGTGCACTCTTTCACCTTTGAGCCTATGTGGTCATCACCCTGCTCCCTGCGGTGGGACTCACTCTGCAATTAGTGTAATATAAATCACTTTGAGTGGCAAGCAGAACAATACACATTCTACTGAAAACGTGTTGAGAGCGTTGACACCCACCCAAGTGAGAATCACTAAACCAGTGATTCACAACAAGGTGCATCCAAGGGAGGACTTGGAAAGATACCGGTGCTTTGCTAAATATTTGGGCTGTCAGATGGTTTAAATAACTATTGGTAATTAATATCATGTTTGCACTACTCTAAGGAATAAAGATTCCTCAAAATATGCATGTAGATTGTAAATGTGTATGGATGACACTTTGTAACAGAACATTCTATATGTGCATGGCAGCACAGAAATCAGTTATAACCTCAAAAATGCAGTTATAACCTTCTGAACTCAGGAAAAATCCAATTTTCCAATGAAAACAGGGCTGAGTTTGTGTGTTGTAGTATTTCTTCCATGCATTGCTGTGTACTCTAAACTTCGGTTCCTGCTGTATCAACTACAAGCTTTCTATGGAAATGTATTTAAATGGACTCTTTGGTCTGACGCCTCCTAGATGTACTGAGGGAGCTTCATAAGTTCACTGGGGTCTTCATGAGGTTACCTCTCTGATTTCCTTGGAAGCCAGCTTCAGTGTGTCTTTGTTGTTTCAGCATAACAGATGAAGCAGGAGCGTCCATCTACAGTGTGAGTCCTGAGGCTGTTAAAGAGATGCCAGACATGGATCCTAACCTAAGGAGTGCAGGTAATTTACATATTCCTTCTTTCCACGCTCTCAAAACTAGTGATTGACCATTTTAGTCTTTTTGTCTGATATAATGCAGATTTATGGAATGGAATTTAAAGATGTCGAATGAGACTTACACAAAAACGCAAATCAAAGAAAGACTTGTTTGTACATAGTATTTGCAAAAGATTATCTACAAACACTAAAAACAGAAAATGTTTATCAGCCGATGACAAGGTTATTGGCAGATTTTGTAATTGAGACAAGGATTTAACATTTTCTGTATTATTTGCCAAGCCTGCTTGTGCTAATAAATAAATAAATAAATAAATACATAAATAGAGTATTATTAAAAATATTATACACACACACACACACACACACATAATTAAATATAACAAATCAATAAATAAAGTCTTATTTAAAATTAGTAAAAAAATTATGATGTAATAAAGATTAAAATATATTTTTTAAAGCCTATAAAATAGTTTTGTCTAATCACATTTGACAAAATTCAATGCAGAGCAACACAATATACACAATTCAAACTAAATAAAGAATCCTAACATTTTACCATATCTCTCGTTTAGTGTTTTAAGTTATTTACATTTAATGGTAAAGATGCTTTTATATAAATGCAAGGCTTTGGTTTTAGCGTTTTGTAACATACAAACTTGTGTACATGAAAGTCAAAGCTTCACTGGCAGGATATGTCTTGTTTTTCGTACTAACGTACTAACACTGAATGAAAGCTGTCCCTCTGAATGATGGGATTGTTTATTCTCCAGTTCCAAGTCTCCCGTCAAAGGCAACCGCCTTACCTGTCAGTCCAACTCAGCTCCCACTCAACCAGACCTTTACGTGCCATTTCAGTCAACCTTGTCTCCTTAGTCTGAAACAGGCTCCCTGTCTCTTTTAGGCCACATTACTTTCTCCAGTTTTCGATACATGGACTTCAGGAGAAGAAACAATAGTTTTTCACAGTCTATCAAACCATCTAGGACCATCTGTTTCTGTGAAACAGAACTTTCTGTAAAAAGGTTTGCCTGTGTTTAGACCACACAAGCACCCTCTACTCTAACAAAAATAAAAAAGCAAGGCAAAAAGTTTGGAAATCACTCAAATGTTCTCAAAAACAGGATCTGAGAATTATACCAGACTTCCTCTGTAAAAGCAGTAAATCAGTATGGGATTAATCATAAATTTTCCTCTGGTCAAATGCAAGCGCAAACTAGGGAGCTATATTTATCGCTTTTATGAGAGGCGTAAGAAATTGGACCGTCCTATGTGGGATATGTGTCAATGTGTGCAGTGTTTTGTGTTTTACACAAACGCATTACGCATTAAACACAATTCTACATTACTAGCATAAATGATGTATATATATATAATATTTATAACAAAATAACTCTTAAGATTTCTGCTTACTTTCTAAATTCCATGGTTCTTCAAAAATATTAAGCAGCACAACTGTTTTCAAGATTGATAATAACAAGGAAGGTTTATTTCCCTCGCCCTTCCCTCTCATTGGCTGTAGGTCGTGGCCAATGTCATTTCCAGTCAAAACACATTTCACACTGCAGGACTCTGAGTCGCAGACAGGTCCAGATATTTGGCATGCTACATTTTTCACAGGCATGAAATATTTCAGTGACGCATCGGTGGTTCTCTAAGTTTGCGTCTTTGATAGCACACACTACTCGATTGTCACTCACGTGAATGATCACCGATTTGCTTCCGCTTTCAAGCATTCATCTGTGATTTCCACAAAACTCTCTGCGAGTGAAAATCTAAAATCATGCAGTGAATCCTAGGCATTATTGAGCACCAAATCAGCATATTAGAATGATTGCTAAAGGATCATGCAATCATGTAACTTCCTTCTTTCTTCTTCAGCCCTGTTCACACTGCCAGCGACTGTCGCTGTATGTCTCTATAGTCTCTGTACTGTGAAGGTGTGTGGGCTTTCCCACTCCCATATCTTTAGAAAATGCAAAAGAAATTAAAAGTAGCATTCTGCTGTTGTAGAGTGTTGTG
Source organism: Tiaroga cobitis (assembly GCA_030578255.1). Lineage (NCBI taxonomy): Eukaryota > Metazoa > Chordata > Actinopteri > Cypriniformes > Leuciscidae > Tiaroga > Tiaroga cobitis. The sequence goes on from CM060603.1 coordinate 34,120,274, forward strand.
ATATAAACTAAAGCAGTGCTGCTCAGTGCATTAAATTAACGTTAAAATAACCAGATTAATGTTCGATCAATCAACGAATTCAACTCGCTCATACTGTCAAAAATTAATAAAACGTAATTTGAATTTGACACAATCCATTATCTTGTCCCTGGGAAAAACTGTAATATGAACTTCAGCAGTGCTAAACTGTTCACTGCGTCATATAGTTAACAACATAAACAATCAATGTATGAATCCTCATTAAGACTGCAATTTCTTTTACATGCATCATTTTATTATGTCCATGTATGTGGTTAGTCAAATAATATAAAACCGTGAAATCGATCCAGAACTCTGTCCTGTCTTACCTGCACTCGAGACTCCACTGACAGTCTTCAATCCTATTGGTTGTTGCTTGTGAAATTCACTGCTAATTCGCATAAAGTAAACATTTCTGAGCTTTTGTCGTGTGACTTGCGTCACTTGACGTGCCTACATTCTATTGCCAAAGGTCACTGTCGCTCGTGTCACCAGAAGTCACTAGCCCTTCTTTGAAAATGAATGGGATCATGTTGCTTTGTCACTGTGTGTCGTTGGCGTTGTGAACGGGGCTTTAATATACTTCCTTCTTGTGAACATCTTGCACTTCTTGTGTCATAATTGAGTAATTGTTGGCATTTATATGTTAATGAATTTGTGTTTTTGACTGATTTCTCATTATATGACTCTTCCTGACCTACTCTGTCATGCCTGCAGTAGAGAAAGGTGTTCATATCTCGATTGAGGACAGTTGTTTCCAGAGGTGTTTGGCTTTCTATAAAGATCAAGGTGTATGTGCTCGCTGAAGTAGGTGACTGTTGAAGGAGGTTTTGAGGTGGCTTGCTGGAGCGTGATCGCCAAGCCTCACTCGCTGCGTCTCCACATTGAACTCTGTGGGAAATTGCTGCCTGTAATAATATTTGGAAAGGGATGGAGTTTCAGCTCAGGCCTTGTACAGCGCACACAAAAGCACTTCTCTCCACTCTCTGACTCTGTAATGTGGAGGTTGTGCTTGGGCAGAAAACCACGCAATGTCTCACATTCTGTCTTGTGTTTTCTGTCTGAGTCGCTCTCTCTCTTTCTTTCTCGCCCTCTGATTCTCGCACACATGGTTGAGTAAAGATGAAAATCTGACTTTCATTTGCTGACCTTCAGCAAGACTAGATAAAGCTAATGGAACAAGTGCGCCAAACTGCTTATGTTCATTTCATTTGATAATATTGTATTTGGCTGGTCACATTTCCTGGGATAAGTTGGATTCAAGTTTTTCTGAAATGGGTTTTTATTTGTCTTTAATTGAATTCTTATTTGACCTGACCTCTCTTAGTTGGCCCATGTCTTTGCCTGTTTATGACAATTTACTAGGAAAAGGGGATTCCTCCTAATCTCTAAGCGTTTCTCCTAATCTTCTCGATATTGCTTTAAAATATAGCATTCTGGGCAGAATTCAAATGGGTCTGATATGTTTTGTGGTCTGCGCCGACTCACTCATATGATCCGCTCTGTTCTGTCGGGTCTCTGGACCGGAGCAGACTGTGTGCACGCAACGGCGATTTCGCATGACACTAACATGAAACCAGACATCATTCGCCATTTCGTCCCGATGGAAAGCATATTTACACCGTCTCAATCGTTTCCTATCCCCTATATAGCACACTATGTGCAATACACCATGTAGAAAATAGTAAATGTGTGAACAAGTGACCTAATTTTAGCCGCAGCTTCAGCATCTATTTATAATGTAGGGGTCGGGACGCTTCAGATTCTAGAGAGCATTTGATTGGACAGAAAATCTGACGAGTAGCTGAAGTGCAAAGTGATGTAATCAAAATCATTGATATTGGCGGAAGTGAGAGACACTAAGTTTTGAATGCTTATATCTTCAAAATGTGAATTTTGTCATTCTTTTGGCTATGCTTATAGATAACAATAAGGCTAACATATTCATACTAAAAGCCAAAAACTTTGATTTAGTTGATTTAAGATAAAAAAAAATGTATCTTGATGACTGAATATAATTGACAACAGTCAGTGACATCAACAATAATAATGGATAAAAGTTCAAATTTGTATATTAATTTCTGATAGGTCTTTCTCTGCATCTATTTGCATACTCATTTGTGATTGGCCTTCATTTTTCACATCTATTTAACCATATATGGTCTCATTTAAACTGCAAGCACAGTTGTGTTGCGAGCCCTGATATTTCAGTAAATGCAAATCTTGTTTATTAATATAATCTGTGAAGAAGTGATTAGTGCAGTATGTTCCACACAGGCCTTTGCATGATTTAAAAACTCTAATTGGCATAGATTTATGCTTATGTGAGCTTAATTTATTCTTAATTGAGTCCGTGGGTTTATTAAAGTGTATATTGCTGTTCTCTTGAGGCATTCATTATTATATTTGAGCATTAACTGCATAATGGTGAGATCATTTTCTTCCTGTATTCTTTTCTCTGTCCTCAGTGTCTATTGGGAGGCGTGTTCAGGACCCTTTAGCAGAGCTTATTAAAATTGACCCCAAACATATTGGTATTGGCACCTACCAGGTGAGTCACATCTCCTCTTCAAAAGCATGCTTTATAATAAAATAATGGATTTTTAGTTCATTAAGTGTTTTTATTGCAGTAATGTTTATTGTTTCTTTATTAAATGCGCTGTCAACAGCTGAGTGTCCTTTCAAATAATACTTTGTACATGATGTTGTACCTGGCTCTCTGCTCTTGATGCAGTCAAATGTTCGAAGTGATTGTAGGCGCATTCCCAACTTTCTAAGCCAGGCTCTGATTTTTAGTTTTGAGTAATAGCAGTTTTAAACAGAAGTCAGCTGGACTAGTGAGCTAATCCTGTCTCTGACTGTTTGCTTTTGCAGTCTCATATTATGAGTAATCCATTTTTCTCATGAAATTAATTCTACTATGATACCCAGTAGGATCATTTGTTGACTCAAGGCTGGGCCTGATTTTCGTTTTTTTTTTTTTTTTTTTTTTTTTTTTTTCGCTCTTACTTTTCATCTTTCGTTTTTTCACTAGCTCTCCTGCATACTTGATTTCTCTCTCCTGCCCTCTGCTGCTCTTTTTTTTTAAACATCAAGATATTTAACTCTGCAGAACCTCTTGTTGAAATAAATTATTTTATATATGCACTACCAGTTTCCACAAAAATATTAAGCAGCACAACTGATTTCAACATTGATATAATTAAGACATGTTTCTTGATCAGCAAATCAGCATATTAGAATGATTTTTGAAGGATCATGTGACTGAGGACTGGAGTAATGATACTGAATATTCAGCTTTGCCATCACAGGAATAAATCACATTTTAAAATAAATAAAAATAAAACCCTTATTTTGGTAACACTTTGCAATAAGGTCTCATTTGTTAACAGTGGTTAATGAATTAACTAACAGAGATTAACAATGAGCAATATATTCTTACACCATAATGTTAGTGAATACAAATGTTCAAGTTCATGTTAGTTCACAATGCATTTAATAATGTTAACAGAAACAACTTTTGATCTTAAAAATGTATTAGTAAATGTTGAGGTTAACATTAACTAAGATTAATAAATGCTGTAGAAATATTGTTCATTATTAGTTCATTTTAACTTATGTAGCTAACTAATGTTAACAGATAAAACCTTAGTGTAAAGTGTTACCCTTGTTTTAAATTGTAATTATTCATATTTTTACATAATTTACTGTATTTTTCTTCCCTACTGTGATGTATAAGTGAAACGGCTTTTTGAAGAAGAAAAAATGTAGGGTGTGACTTGATTTTGTCCATCAGAAATTGATTTGATGGTTGTGGCTTGCTTTTGCTGTGATCTCATGTGAGTGTCATCCCGCCCTCACGCCAGTAAACATGTCATCAGAGAAGATATGTTGTTGCAAGAGTAAGGGGAAGCTATTTTTATTAAAGATTATGATGGGACATAAATGTAAAAAAATATTGATGTGCACGGATAAATAATTTAAAATAAATACTGTAATATTCCATAAAAAATAAGAATGTCAACTCTGATTTCATGGTGACTTTTGGCGTTTTCACACCTATAGATCGTTTGTTTTGTTCTGAAACAGGGACTTCATTTGTTATAATGTTGCATCTTCTTCTTGGTTTGGTTTGCTTTCACAAGGCAACCTTTCAAAGCGTACCAAAATGTGTTTATGCAAGTCATATGTGAGTAAAATTTTCCTCTTATTGGAGTTTCCTCTCCGTCATCCATCAAGATGATTGACAAGTTCGCTTCGTGAGCTTATTGTGGCGCTTTATTTGTAACTGTCAAGATACACACAAACACTACGAATGTTATAATGCAGCTAGAGCAGGAAACAAGTCTTCATCGGGCCAGCATTCTGGGTCCGAAACAAACGCTCTGGTGTGAAAGCACCCTAAATGTAGTTGTTGTTAAATCTGGGAGCGGACAATTTAGATTACTATAAAGTACTGTACAAAATAATTGTAAATCAATTCCACTGCAACCTTGGAGCCATTTCCCAAATAAGGATAGGAAAGAACATCTTGCGTCTTTGCAAAATGATCAATATCACGTATCACATACTTCTCACTGCCAACTTTTTGACCCAAAAAAACATGCACATGGGCTGATGCTCAAAGGTTTAAGTTAGCGGAGGATCAGGGTCACTTCACCTTGCCCCTTGCACAGTGTGAGTGTTGTCTAGTGTGCATCACAGTGACCCCCTGCACGTCTGTCAGCACTTAGCGTTTATTTACCCTGCCACATAATCTGAGCAACACAAGATGCCTCTCCACCACACTGACATGCTGAGTGATAAGAGAGTGTGTGTGTGTGTGTGTGTGAGAGAGAGAGAGAGAGAGAGAGAGAGATTTACAGTATCTATATCTGTGTTGAGGAGACAAATACACTGGGCCATGTACAGTGATCTTATTTCGTATCTCAAGTAGGGCCGTGAGCACTATAATATGAGGTTATAATCTCACATGTTTTGAGAGCTATTTAATTGTGACAGAAAAAAAGGTATTTTAGATTGTTTAGTGGGTGTCTCAGTTTAAAATTCAATTAAAAAATATATTTTTTACTTTAAAAATAAAATGTTAAAGTTCACTTAATTGTCTTTCAGCACTTATACCAATACGCTCATAATTAAATTCATGGTATTGCTGATATAAAATTTCTAATATGCTACAAATGGTGATACAGTGTGAAAAATGTATATTTATTTTGAGATTTACTAATTATTAGTAATATTTATTAGTGTTTTTATAAATATATATTTAGTTGACAGAAAAGGCTATTTAAATATAAACATATGGGAAATGAGCATGTACAATCAAATATCTAATATTGTACAGTATTTATAACATAGACCAATACAGAAAAAACTAACAACAAATATGGACAGATATATTGTGCATTCCCACATGAAATGTAAAATGCTAAAAGAGAAGTAATACTGTGACGTGTGTGGGAACTTTTACTGTTGAATTGCGCACTCAAAGATTTCACCTTCACATTATTTTTGATTGCACATCGCCCTCTATTGTTGCTTGTATTTTCATGACATGCCATTTAGTCAAAGTGGGTGGGACTTCTAGAGTTTAGCTTTATATAGTTAACTGTCAATCACTGAGACATAGGTGGAGTGTGTTCAGGGTTCCCAACTACTTAAAGGTCCCAGAGGGCACATTTTACCATTTTACCCAGCTGTGAGAGAAAACATCGTACAAACCCCCAGATATTAAGGAAACTGTCACTCTCCTTGGTGCACTTTCCTCCGTGTTTCTCAAGTCCAAACATTTAAACCAGCAATAAACCATTTTTATTATTATGTTAATCAGTGTTTATCAAAAATGTTTTTCAGGTCGCCTGCAGGAATATGCATATGTTAGGTTGTACTTTAATTTTTAATTTATAAAAAAGGTTACATTTGAATGTTTGCTCACACAGGGACCAGTCTGTTGGTTACATGTATAGTAAATAATCTTATTTTTACACTGTTTATTGCGTGTTCAGAACAGCAATAAGCAATCTGGTTAAAAAATGTTTTTGATGGTTGTGTAAAGAAAAAGCACCAGTGATGTCACTCCAGCCTCCTCTTTTTAATGAGCCTGCTGAGACTGTTCCCTCAGGGTAAAACGGAAGAGAGTGAAGGTGTAAGTATTGACTGACAGGAAGCTGATTGACAATGATTGATAGCTGAGTCCAATTTCGCGTGGGAAAAAGGAAAAGTTATGCGCTCTGCTGAACACATGTACTCATTCTGATCTTGTCTGATCTAGCTTTAATTTTTCCATCTTTTAACTATATGACTTTTCCCTCCGCTGAGTAAAGTCAACAATTATTTTGATCTTTCTCGTCTTATGGCTGTTCACACTCGTAGCAAAGAAAACCTTTGAAAGAAAAGTAAAATAAGTGTGTTTTTTTTCTCATGACTTTAGTCCAGTATTGCAATGTGCGTGGGTGGAGCTCATGTTCTGTTTGACAGGTGTTTACTGACTCTAGACCTGGTCTCCAGGCTTCACCTGAGGTAAAGGAAAAATGGCGCAGAGTGTAGGTGAGAAAAGTGTCAGAATTAGTCGTTAAAGTGTCAGCCCACTGCCAGGAAACTGCATCATCTTATTTGCTGCCAAAACGCTTTTTTCAATTCATGCACAATGTTTTTAGTGGAGCAAAGCAAGCTTTAAATAATTCTTATGTAGTTCACAAGGTTGTGGCAACCTGGAATCATCAGGGAATTGTAAATATATATATTTTTTACTTCCTGGAAAAGTCATGGAATATTCTGTAGTGATCTAGTAATGCTCTACTATAAAATATTTAATTGACCAGATATTAAGCTTGTATAGACGTTTGTTATTTATATTTTTGTAGTCCATTCTTTAATCTGTCAAATCACTTCACACATTGATCTGATTGATTCATTAGCAAACCAGTCTGAATCGTAATGAAAACACCTATTCAGTAATAACAATCGACTGATTATTTTCTTGACTTTTCCAGGATATTTCCAATGGTGAATATACACTACAGTTCAAAAGTTTGGGATCCGTTTATTATTTTAAAGAAATTTAATACTTTTTTCAGGATGCATTCAATTGATTAAATGTGACATTAAAGACATTTATAATGTACAAAATATTTTCAAATAAATTCTGTTCTTTTGAACTTTCTATTCATCAATGAATCTTGAAATATAATAAACAGCACAACTGTTTTCAACATTGATCATAATAAGAAATGTTTCTTGAGCAGAAAATCAGGACATTAACATGATTTCTGAAGGATCATGTGACATTGAAGACTGGAGTAATGATGCTGAAATTCAGCTTTGCCATCACAGGAATGAATTACATTTTAAAATGTTTTAAAATAGAAACGGTTATTGTAAATTGTAATTATATTTTGTAGTATTAAGTATTTTTGTTCAAATAAAGGCACCCCTGGTAAGCATAAGATACTTTTTTTCAAAATCTTACTGACCCCCAAACCTTTAATGGGAATATATATTTTTCTACAAGTGCTTCAATGAATCTGTCAAATATGTAGACTGATTTATCTCTGAATGATTCGTTAGTTAATTGGATTGAATGACAAGGATTTAAAAACTGTTATTCCATAGTCTAAATAACTCTAAAGATCATGGAAAAGTCCTAAACATACGGTTTTCTATTAGTGCCTTATGAATCTGTCAAAGTGGCTCAGACTGAATCAGAAAATATTTATTTCAAATGACGGAAAGATGGAAATTCATTGGTCAAAAAGAGTAGGAACATATATGTGATCTTGCAGTTAAGACGGCTCTTTTAAAAATATCTTCAATTTCTACCTATTATGTAAAGATGATTTAACAGCTCTGTTAGTCTTTGTCATCTCTTACACTGCTGTCAGTATGTCTTCAACTGTTTTCAGATGCCTTGTTTGGAGCTTTTGTGTTTTGCTGAAAACGTAGGTCTCTGGTTACGCATGAGGCAGAGCTTTGGGAGGTATGTTAAGGAATCTCCTCAGTCAAACATCTTTGTGTGTTCAGCTCTCTGGGAAGTGTGTTTTCAGAGCCTGCAGCTGGTTAGATCTACATTGGGTCATGAGGGCGGGGAAAGAAGAGAAGAACTGATTGACATCTCAGAGTGGCAGCATTTCGTAAAAAAAAAAAAAAAAAAAACCTGTTAACTGGGCTCAGTGTGGACAGACATACTTTGTTCTGGCGCTGGGGTCTATCCAAACCAAACAGGACCTCGCACCTTAATTTAATCCAGCGGTTTGTGTGAGGAGCCAGTATGTTTTTGTGCGTACGTGTGTGCATGGCTTGGGTCGGAAACCTTGCCGTGGCTCTGCTAGGCTTGGTGAGGCAATGTAAGTGCGTATTTGTGTTACCATTGGCCCGTCCCCTCCTCTATACCTGGCGTGTTGGGGTCCGGGATATGTGTCTGTTCAAACAGAGGGCAGGTTTAAAAACGATGTGAACTCCCACCACTTTTCTTCACCTATTCCCCAATGCTTTAATTGAGTTTTGGTTGTTTTGTCTTCAAGGTTAACACAGCGCTAAGCCATGTCAAAGCTCAGCTGTCAGCCACTCTTCCTACTGTGAACGAAGACCAGAGAGTGCGGCTTGTGCGCGTTTGAAGACAGATGGAAAGCTTAATATCGGCTTTAGGCGAGCGCGGTCTTTCTCAGGCCCTCCTGGAGATGTTGGTTTGATTCTTAACGTATGCTCTACCAGATGCAGTTCAGTGCGTCTCAGTTTTGCACTAATTGAAATGGTTATGTAGTCTTCGATATATCCAGTAGGATTGACAGGGGATTGGAGAGATGATGTGGGTGAAAGCCGAAGCCTTTTTTAACCGCTACTACTGGAAGGAATTGAAGTGTATAGGCTGATTTTTCACATCTGACCACAACAATCTCAACTTATATTTATTTTTGTGTTCAGCTTTGTTCAATTTGTCCACAGGCTTGATATGTTTTTAAAAGCCTTAAATTGATAGTTAACAAAAAAAAGTGAAATCCAAATCTGTAGGGCTTTCTTTCTTCTGCAAGACACAAAATATGATGTTTTGAAGAATGTTGATAACGAAACAGTTTTGGTGAAAAATGTACTTCCATTGCATGGACAAGAGACATTGATAATATCTTCTTTTATGTATGCTCTAGTGTATGCAGTTCAGTGTGTCTCAGTTTTACACTTACTAATTGAAATGGTTATGTAGTCTTCGATATATCCAGTAGGATTGACAGGAAATTGGAGAGATGGTGTGAGCGAAAGCTGAAGCCTTTTTCAACAGCAACTACTGGAAAGAGTCTAGGCTGATATTTCTAATATGTCCACAACCACGCCAGCTTATATTTAATTTCAGCTTTGTTTGTGCACAGTGATTGTTGTGTCTTCAAAGTCTAAAAGTGTTAGTTCACCCAAAAATGATTTCATTATTTGCTGACCAGCATGTCATTCCAAATTTTCTTTCTTTCCTGACATTTTTTCTTCTGCAGAACACGAAGATATTCTGAAAAATGTTGGTAACCAAACCATTTTGATGCCCATTGACTTCCTTTATACTGTATGGACTCAAAAAAGAAAAGAAAAGTAATATCTCAAAATATAGTCTTTTATGTTCTACATAAGAAAGTCATACAGGTTTGGGAAGACATGAGGGTAAGCAAATGATGACCAAATTTTCATTTTTATGTGAACTATCCCTTTAATTCGCTCCCTCCTGACCCTCCAGTGCCAGACGGCCCGACAGTTGATACGGATCATTGGTCGCTCTCTTGTTCCATTATATGCTGTTCATTTGACTTTTTTTTCCCAGTATGTGAGTGCTAATATCACAGTGGTGACGCCCCACCTTGTACGTTAGTGTACCCGAGCACATAACTTCATGGAACATCCTTTAAAAATAGATCTGGGCGGGCTTGATGATTGATGGCTTTCTAATGAGTGCGCATTCCATCAGCAGATCTCAAAACTGCCCAGAGGCGACACTTTTTGGGTGTCTTTCTCTCTCAGGCTGCTCAAGGACTGTGAGAATTTTCGCTCCATCCGCGCTCAAGGCGCTTTATACAGCCGACCGGCTGCCAAATACTCAAAAGCTAACCTTAGGGTTTGGGAGCAGCTACATGGGAACCTGTCCACATACTTCTCAGGTTGCATCCGGCTATTATGCGGCAGTAGGTTTTGTAGGAGTTATTTGTTGTTCTTTGTGAGAAGTATCTTGAGCGGGCACTGATTTATTGATTATCAGCAAACTGTTTGTGATTTTAGCATTATAATCTGTTTGCGTGCATCAGTGATGTGTTAAGTCTGATGAGTTACTGTTTTGAAATCACCATAAACATCACATGGAAAAATGCATTTAACTGTTTGCAAACTTGTGTTTGTGTCTGAGCAAATGAGGATCATTAGGAATGATTGGGCTGCTTTTGAATATCTCAGCTTCTGCCTTCAGGCTCTCATGTTTATTGTTTAGATTTCATGTTTCAATTCAACACAGGCCTTCCAATAGCGTACAGCATTTTCACACCTCTCTAGGGTTACAAAGTAAAAGTATGAGAGATTTTGACAGACTTTTACAGCCGATAGTGTTCTGCACATAAAGGCTGTTTTTGTGCAAGAAATGTTTTGGCTGTCTATTACAGTTGTTTTTCCAGCTTTTCTGTATCACTGGCTAGATTTCGGAGGTACCATAATATTAAAATAATATCCTTTTTTTTTTTTTTGCCACTTGCAATAAACCGCACTAACCACTAGAGGCAAAAGAGTGCATGACTTGTGAGAGCTTTAAGACGGATCTGTCATTTTTCACACTAACACTTGCTCCCAGGGGATGTTTAGTGCTCAAGATCTCAATGCCGCTAATGTTGTTTAAAACCATTACCATTGATGTTTATTAAAAGATTAAGAAAATGCACAACCTGGTGCAGAATTATAACTAGGTATTGCAATGTAAAGATATTGAATGGTGTGATTTTTTTTTTTTTTTTTTTTTTTGTCTGTGATGAATGATTGTGTCTCTGCTTGGATAAAGACTACTCCATTGAATACGGCCTGACAGTATTTATCACTCAGACATCCTTGTTTCTAGTGGCAGTCATCCGGATCTTGTCAGGTCAAAACACGCATTCTTCTCTTTGCTTTAACCCGCACAGCTCACCCACTCCACTACCTAGCAGTCACTCAATATCTCTTTCAACCTTAACCCACTTAGATGTTACCATTATGCTGGTGTAATCCATGTCTACTTATCTTCACTCAGTTGTATCTAATACGATACTATTCCATCACTCTGTTTGACATTGAAGGACTAAGCATCAAAACCTCATCACCATTGGCTCTGCAAGAAAACATTTTTTTTTTCCCTTTAAGATGTATAGTACCTTTATAAGAGATACCCTGCCTTGCAGGAGTTAGTACAATTAGTTTGTTATTTTAGTGGTATTTATTTTATTATTTTATTAACCCTTTACCTTTATACTTGCCTTTTATTTTTATTTCAACTTTTATTTTTTAATTGTTACCTATGTATTCATTTTTTAGAATCAGCCCACAAAATTCATTCTGCCATCAAAGTGGAGGAAAGTGTTCTTATCTCCTAGTATATCTTATTGCACCTTTTCTTGGTGCCTGCTCTCAACGGACATGTGTTTTGTGGACAAACAGGCAGATCTGCTAATAAGTTTACAAGATCAGATTTCTCTCTGCAACAACATTTGTTTTGAGGGTGATTTTCTTTTCTTTTTGTGTGTGTGTTGAACATCTGCTTCTCAGACCTCTTTGAAATTCTCATTGTTTTCTTAGCCACATTTTCCCAGTCTGAATGTACTGTATTTTCTTACATTGGATAAGTTCTTCAGCTGGCACATTGTGTTGCTTTGTGTTTAATGTGAAACACGATTGCCATGGAAAGATTCTAACAGTCAGTCTTTATTGACTGACTAGTATCCACCATATATGTATGTAGATATAGGAACCACAGAAAAGGATATCCTTAATGTCATCCTCTAAACGTTTATTTAATACCACCTAAATTGGTCTGTTGATGAAGCTAGTTCATTTATAATATGTCAGAGAATGATTAAAGCAAAAGATATTAAGTATTCCGATCCACACCATCTCAGACTCACCTTTTACTTTTCCCCCATTGTTTGTGCAATTTCAAACACTAACACTCTCTGAAAGTAAACCACTGTGTCCAAATATAAGGGAAATATATCGTCTATGTCTTTGTTTATTATTTCTGCCTGTTCTTGTGTGACAGTGGGTAGGTTGAATGTGCATATTTAGTTAGTTTTAAGAGGCTTGTGGGATTCTTAGATTCACACACACACTATAACAAAATAGCGCATGCAAAACAACTTGAAAGTATTAGCACTTACTCACACTGTAAATTTACACACGAAAAAGTACACAGAACTGGCAATACATGTCGTACACTCCCAAACCACCACAAACTATCATTGCTCTTTTAAATGTTGGGTTTTTCCCTAATTAAAAAGAAAATGAGAGAATACAGTATTCTGAGCTCTTCATGTTTTTCATCACTCTTTTAAAATGGGCAGGTGATTCAAGTCACATGCTCAACAATTCATCAAAAGAGCTTTGAATCTATTTAGATTGTAGATGGAATTGAAGTCAATGAGTTTTTTCAGTAGTCTAACTACATTTGTGTTTTCCAGTGTGTTGAACTCAAAAGAAAAGGTTTAAAGAGGCATACATGTACAGTATGAAGTTTACATTTTGCTTCTTTTTAACCTATATGATGTAGTTTCATATTGAATGACTAGGCAGATTCGCCCTCTTAAATTCAGCATAAAATGAAAAATCTATATGCATGTTTCACTTTTTAAACAAAAAAAAGTTTATTCAGACTTAGTCTGCTTAAGATCGCATTCAGTCGATATGCCTCCATCCAGTCAACAAACTCTCTAAATTTTTTTTTCTTTTTCGATAATCCGCTTCACTCTGATGCACATCACAATATGGAAGAAAAGTGTCGCTACTTCGGTTTCATCACAACTTTCAATTTGAGTGAAATTGTCCAGTTTTCCCCCAAGCCACCATAGTCGACTTTAACTAGTACATGCATATCTTGTTCTAAGTGGGAAAGGTGTTCATCGTAATGAGTTCTCCAAAATGAAGTATTGCACATTTGTCTTACAAGGTCTAAAGCACTGGTAAAACTTCTTCCATATGCATATGGGTCCCAATGCAAGACAGACAAAGACTTGTCAGAATTCCCTGCTTGCCCCTAATTTTGGTCCGTTTTGGATTTGGCCTTGCGGTTTTCTTTGCTTTGAATTCCATCTCCATTTTAGAAAACCGCCTCCAAAGTGTGAAAAGTTCGGCTGGATTAACTTTATCAATTCCCTGCACTTAATGGAAAACCCCTGTGAGAGGACTTTGAAGTGTCACAGATGCTTTCCAATGAAAACAGCCTCAGACCTTCTCTCCGTGTCTCTTGAGGCAAAGCGATCCACTGACTGCCTTTTTATTCAGCCGTCTCTCTTTTCCCCCTCATACCAGCATGAACACCGCAAAGTATTTAGGGTTACCGTTTGATTGCCAGTGACACAACATTGGCCTTGTGAAATGGCTTGTTTTTGGAAAGTGACTGAGACAGCATGATTTGTTGCTGAGATATCTAATAGATGTAGACTTTCTTGACATTTCAGAAGACGCAGAGTAAAAAGTTTAAATTATTTTCAAAGTAACCGTAGCGATTTAATGAACTCTGAATATACATCAAAATTGCGATTTGATTCAATTCAACATACTAGATAAAACATCCTTCAAGGTGTTTGATTTTAATTTCAGAGCCCAGGTCAAATACAGAGCCCTTCCTTCTCCTTTCTTAAACGAACACACATTCTAAGACTGGTCACTCTTTCCAGCACGACGTGTCGCAGAGTTTGCTGAGGGCAGCGTTGGACGGGGTGGTGCAGGAGTGTGTGAGCTTCGTGGGAGTGGACATCAACATCTGTTCAGAGACGCTGATGAGGTAGAGACCAAATACTTTCCAGCAGGAGTCACAACATGGCAACTTCTCACTCGCCTCCCCGCTATTGCTTAGCTCTCTGTTTAGTCTGACACCCTACACGTTGCGCACGCGCACACTCACACACACACACACTCAGTCGCACGAACTGTAACATCTTTTCACTTCCCCACTACACACAAACATTGTGATCTATATACACAAACATTGCTGTTCCATAACATATACACAAATTGAGATATATAGCCTCGAATATTAGTCACATAAACTTACAGAAACACTGAAATGTATACATTCATTATATCCACTCGCTCTGTCTAGTACCTTGTAGGATCTCGTGAGTAATTGCAAATAGTTTGCACTGTGGAAAAAGGTGGCTTGGAATAATATATTTCCAGAATACAATAAGAATCATGTCTACATGCCCCTCGACGTGCCTTAGAAACGTTTGCTTTCATTTACACAGCTTATTCTTGAAAAAAAAAAAATACTTTCAACACTATAGAGGTTGTGTGTACTTAAGGGAGTTTAAAAAAATATTTTGATTAAAGCAGGTAGACTTTCATATTTCATCAATACACTAAATTTAGATGCATGTAAGCATTAGAATGAAACAGGCACACATTTCTCAAAGATCAGATTGCTCTATTTAATTCTGTAGGCTTATGCCTATGACTTATACTGTACTTAGACACACATACATCACTATTCTGAGCTAGAAAGCTATATGATCCCATTAAGAGGCAGGGTTAAATGCTCGTGAGGTAGGCTGGGAACAGGTCATCTGTTTACCTGACTTTAAATGAGCTCTCAGTACCAGAACTCCAGACGACATGTTCGTGGCTCCAGCATTATTCGCCCGTTATTTATAAGTGATGACATACAATGTTTACATAGCTGCTTTTAGGGGAGCTGCCACTTCGAATTGGCCATACAGGGTCACAAAAAAACTTCTCAATGCCTTTCTGTTTTGTATAAAAAGGTCAAAAAGATTATGAGATCTTAGGCAGCCATTTGGTAATTCTGCTGGAAAATGTTCTCAATATTTTACTAATATCTGACTTCTTGTTTGTGAATATATAGGGATTACATAAGTATGAAAAATAATTTCCATAGCCTTGGGTGGACTTCTAAGGTGAAGTTCTTAATACAGGATGTGTGGTTAATGCTGGGTATTGACATATGAAGCAATGACTAATTCTATAAACAAACTGTAATTGAACCGGGCGTTCAAGCAGGAAGTTGTGAGAGATTAAATGTAGGCTTTTTGAACTAAATATCTGTAATATCTGACAGGTTAAACTTCATTGTGACAGATAAGATATATTTTAGGATGCCATTTCTGAATGTCAGAGAAAAATAGCAATACTAGCCAGTCAAGCCCATCTGGACAAAAAGTTATAAAAACTAATTTAATTGTGTGAAAATTTAATTTAATTTAATTTTAATTGTGTTTTATTAGGCACATAGCAGGTCTGAATGCAGGGCGAGCACGCAATATTATGGAGTGGAAAGAAAAGAACGGACCTTTTCTCAATAGAGAGCAGCTAAAACTGGTCAAAGGCCTCGGTCCTAAGAGCTTTCAGCAGTGTGCCGGCTTCATCAGGATCAACCCCGAGACAGTACCCAGGTATACGGCTGGGCCATGCCACTTCTACTTCTACATCGTTTTGCACCAAGCTACCTTTATATCCTGTAGGAGAGAATGGGTTGAGATGTCACCCCTTAATACAAATAATTATGCATTATTTTTCTAACATGATCATACAGTATATTTATAAACATAAAGGCTTGTGTATAAAGTGATGTAAATTATTTGTCTAAACATTAGCCATGAATTATTAAATAAAAAAAATTAATGTGTCTTATGCTTATGTGCCAGTGGCTAATAATGATGATGACTTTTGCCTCCAAATGCTATGAAATTAAAATACTATTACAAACACTATTAATATCACAAATGTTATTAGATAATGTAAAAAACCTTTCACTACATTAACATTTTCTGAATATTAAACCTTTTTCTGGCTGATTGATGAAAATGCAAATACTGTGCAACACAAAAGATTTTGGAAAGTGATTGTTTAGTGAATTATTTTACTTATTTTCTCAGTTAAATTCATATATTTGGGGCAGAGTGGGTCAAGTTTTTTTTACTTATAATTTTATGGTCATTTGTTATAGACAGTTCTAATCTCAGTCGATAATCTTCTAATCTCATCCTTATGTATTATAAAGATGTCATCAGAAACATCTTTATTCTCCTTGTTGAAAGCAAGTAAATAGTGGCACATCTTACCCCAATCTCCCTTTTTACTGTAATGTTTTTGTAATTGTGCTTCATACAGTATCTGCTCTAGAGGGAACGAAGACCTTGAGGTTCAGAAACAGACAGCTAAGAAGAGAAAAGTCAAGGGCTCTGATAGCACCTCTAACGGGTTTAATCCTCTGGACCAAACCTGCATCCACCCTGAATCATACAGCATCGCTTTGAGGTGAGAAAAGAGCATGGCACTGAACTATCACATTACTGTACTACAGCAGATGATCATTGGATCTGCTTAAGGATTGACCCAAGTGGTAGCGAGTGTTTACCTCAAGTGGGAGCATCTGGGTTGCTCAGTGTGAGAGTTGTGCGAGCTGCTGCCGCTCGTATGAAAAGCATATTCAGCGTGTGCTCAGCACTCTCTGGCCTCTCTGGCAGTGAATGACGCTCTCTCCACAGCTGTGCTACTCAAGTCTGTTTAGACTACTCCAATTTGACACTTGTGCCTGTTGCTTCCAGAAGATGTGCGCACGGATGCTCTGTGGTTTGGATGTGCTTGCGTGCATGACAGCTGCAAGTTAAATCAAAATCAGTGCACGCATGTGAAAGAGGTTTTTTAAAATTGAATATGAACCGTGGGCATGGCATCCGAGGGCTGTGGAATTTGGGGGATTTATTGGTGAATGGCTACTATAATTTAGTAACAAGACATTCATTCACTGCCTATTACTCACTTTTTTCATTTCCTCCATAGCTGATGTCGTACTTTGGCATTAGGTGTAGCACAGTGTGTGTACTACTAGTGCAATTACACTTTTTGTCACTTTGTTTGTGTATGTGTGCATTTGCGTACTGAGACCACATTGAAAATCAGGGATTGTTTTTTTAAACCTGGAAATAAACAAAGAAAATAAAACAAATAAAGTTATGACTTAAAAATATACCTTTATTTATATATATATATATATATAAGATAGTATAGTTTATCTATATTGTCATTCTGTTTTAATTACAGATATTTTATTTAATCTTTGTAATTCAATTAACATGCTTTCAGTACAAATTATATTGCATAATAATAAATAGAACATAATATAATCAATTAAATAGATTTAAAATAGATGTATTTTCACTGGTGGTCTGAGACTTGTGGACCCCACTGTATATGCATGTCTGTCCACTCTTTCTCTGCCTGATCTGTCATCAGAGGCGCCTTTTGGGGTCAGAGGTCTAATAAAGCCACTTAGGGGTATGGAGTGGGGGAATAATCACCCTGTCATATCCTCCCTCCTCTCCTCCTCTTCTGTTTGTTTTCATTTCTCTCCGTTAGGCTTCATTTCCGACTAAACCAGGCAGAAAAGCCTCCCTTTGCAGTCCCTTGTATTATCACCATTCTCTATCGTTACCAAATGCTGTGCTAATGGACGTTTCTCCACTCCAATTGTCATCATGAGCCCAAGCATATTTTTCTTGGAGTAACAGGATTTGATTAAACATGGCCACCAGCAGTGCTGAGTTGATAATGTAGCGCCCAGCTAATGTACCGGACTTTAAACAAGGGTTTCTAGGGGGCTTGGGAGGAATTCTGGGTATTGCTAATAAATTGTATCAAATATGTTGCGAGCTTCAGCCAGGGCTGGAATCATAAGGCTAATGATGCGAGCAGAACCGTCTGAGCGATGGCTTTATAATGATGATGACAAGCTTGACATATTCCCAACAATCTGTAACCCATTTCTGCACTGGGTTCATCACTCTTGTCCTCTGTTTCACCAGCTCATTCGCTTTCCCATTGCGAATTATTGGACATCTCTTTTTCACTTCCCCTCTCATTCTCATTTACGGCCCTGTTTATATATCAATGCAGCAGTTAATGAGAATAGAAATTAAATGAAAATGAACCCCTCTCAGCATCAGTAACTGGTTTGCACTTAATATTTGTGAAGTCGGGACTGGAGGTGGCTTAAATCAGTCACACATTGTGCTTGTGAAAACATGCAGCTTGTCTTCCTCCATTTTGTGTGTGATTTTGTTCCACGTTGGGCGCTTTGTGAAGCATGGGGCAGTGGACGGTAATGGCGGATCATGTTGCTCTAATGTGATGAACTTGATACCCTTAGCCCCACCACTTCCCACTCATACACGCACACAAAACACATACACAATATGTAGCGCGGACCCCCTGATTGACCATCTATGTATGTAGTATTTATGTATTCGCTATGAAACAAAGTTTAATGCTAGCTCTTATCGGAGACTCTTCTTTGGATATGTAAATTATAACAAAATAAGCTCTGACTTGACTGGTTAAGGCTTGATATTTGTTATTATAGTCAAAAACCGAGAGTGCTTACATTTTGCGAGAGCATGTGTAGAGGAAGGTAGTGATTAGGGCTGTCACAAAACACTGGTTTTGGCAATAAGCATGATAATTGAAAAATCAAACAATGATGTCTTAATACTACACCTATGATAATATTGTAAATAATCCATCGTCAAAAATCTGGTTGACACTTCTACATTGCACCTTAACGCAGGTTGCCAACCGCTATAAAGTGGGAAAAAAGAATTGACAAAGGCAGTGTGTAGCTACTACTGCCGCACAAAATAGTTTCAGAGGAGATAACATATGAAAGCGAGACACTCTACCCGCACCTAAAATAAATTAGTTCGCAAGTGGGAGTTTTTTTTTTTTTTTTGGGGGATTACGTTAAAAAGACACTGTGTTTGACACCCCAGTCCGCAGGAAGTGCTTATCAACAGTAAGTTCTTTTTGTAATTTTTTTAATACATTTAAATCCTGTTCACACAAAACAATTGTTTTGAAAATGATTCCTATGATATCGTTCCTTTGTGTCATTATCATTATTTTTGTGGTGTGGACTTACCTATTTTCATAGAATTAGAATGATTATTAAAAACTCTGTTGTTATCGTCCTTGGTGTAAACGTGCCTTTATGGTGACAAATTCTTATGGTTTAAAAAATTTCGACAAATGTCGTGACAATATTGTTATCGTTAGTTATTTTGCCCATGGTGATCATGTAGTAAAAATCTTGTAACAGCATTAGAAGTGATGTATTGGAACAGTTCACCCAAATATAAAAATGTTGTCATCATTTACTCACCCTAATGTCATTTCAAAGCCCTATCTCTTTCTTCTGTGGAACACAAAAGAAGATATTTTGAAGAATATCCTGGCCACTC
Organism: Tiaroga cobitis; assembly: GCA_030578255.1. NCBI lineage: Eukaryota > Metazoa > Chordata > Actinopteri > Cypriniformes > Leuciscidae > Tiaroga > Tiaroga cobitis. Next base: position 34,139,743 of record CM060603.1, read on the forward strand.
TTTTTCATATAATAAAAGTAAATGAGGACAGATGCTGTCAAGGTCCAAATTTATAAACAATCATAAAAGTGCTCCATATGACTGTTGCACAGTGTTCCAAGTTTTCTGAAGTCATATGATAGCTTCGTGTGAAGAACAGACCTCTGAAAATCTATAGTAAATGTGTTGCAGTTAGATATTGCATTAGGTTTAACGTAAATTATGGCTGTTTTCGTTTTGTGAACTATTCCTTTGAGTACTTTTCTGTCTTCAACAACCAAGCAACACACAGATCCATTTTGCCGTTATGAGTATTGCCAAGATGAGTCTGAAGAAGTGAATAGCGCTTCTTCATCTTCTTCAATGTAGCATTAGTAACTTATTTTTCTCAGTCACTGAATCATCTGAGGGTTGATATCAAATTTCTCACATTCACTGATGATAAAGAATTAACTTCAGGGTTATTGCTAAGGGGACCACACACTAAAGCAGCCTCATTGTGTCTGGATTGCCTCTATCATTGGGCCCACCCAGTAGCTTACGGTGTGGGGAACAGAGGCCTCATCCACAATGCTCCTCGGCAGAGCTGCTTTTCATTATGCCCGGAGAATAAGGCCGACTCCACTCTTCTGGATCCAAAAGAGCAGAAGCCCTGGTACCCCCTAAACACTAACACACCAGAGGGAAACATAAGCCCAGCTGAGACCCCCTCCAGAAACCTGAGCCCTTGGGCCAATCGCCCACCACCGCCACACTCACACTGTAACTGTTCATAAATCACTCAGAGTTCAGCACTGCACCCTCCTCTCTCTCTCTCTTCATCTCCATTCTGTCCTAGTGCCAACTCTGGCGTTCCAGAGGGACAGCTGGAGGGAAGCACAGTGTCCCCGACCAACATCACGGAAATCTGTAAAGTACTAGTGGAGGATGATGGGTAGTTGCTGTTGGGCAATATGAGTGCTTGAGTAATTTGTTGAAATTGGTACAAGTACAGGGCACAGGTATATGTGTGAAGTCCTTTACAAGCAGGACACTATAAGCTTGAGTCTGAATTTTAAATTAATTTTCCGTTGGAAATTTAGTTGTTGTTTTTTTTATGTATGGTTTTTAACATTGAGCAAAAATAATACCGACTTCAAACTTTTAAACAGTAGTGTATATAAATTCTATGAAATTTAATGGTTAAAAGTTTGACCATTAGTGCTTGTTGTTGCTCTGGACTGGAGGCTACAGAACATGCAATGCCACATGCAATACCACATGAATGACTCTGTTCTGCAGTTCTTTCATCAAACCTTCTACTTGAGAGACAAGCTGGAATTCATCCACAGTGTGTGTTCGTGTCTGTTACTCTTTGCTTTTTCATCACCTCATTACTCAAAGGCCCAAAAGAGTCTATGATTATTATTTGTCTCACTAGATATAGTTCTGCTCTAGAACTGTTAGGTGTTTCAAAGTGAGCATGAAAGGCTTCTTTTGGCACTGAACTTCTGTCTTCACAGGTCAGTATTGAAAATATATGGTCAGCAATTTTTAGGCTTTGGGTTCGTTCTTAGCAGGTTTAACTCTTAGTATACCTTGGTGCATAACTCATCCAACACTGTTTGTGCTAAGCCATGATAACTCAAATCTCGTAGCTTGTTAAAGAAAGTTAAACGTATGTTTTTTGCCTGGTGGACATTAAAACAGGTGTAATATCCCTAAAAAGTACCCAGAACACCCTTGCAACTGCATAGCAATGCCCTAGCAACTATGTAAAGTTCCCTAGCAACACCCTGGCAACCATCCTATAATTGGGTATCATTCACTAATAATTGTGTAGATAGACATGCGCATACACATGGATTTGTTCTTAACCTTGTTCTAATATGAATGAATTTGAAATATTCTTGAAAGAACTTGTACCAACAGACCCAAACCATCTCCATATTCTACACAATCTTTCGCCACTCGCAGCAAACATACAGTATGATGCTCTCTACACACAGTCTAAAATTGCATGCTATCAGCATCCTTCCTGTCAGTCATACAGTTTTTTTAAGGAGGGTGAGTCGAGGAGCAGCAATGATCTGTATGTATGAGTATTAGTGTTGTATACCTGTGTGCGAATTGTGAAATTGTCTGAGTACATACAAAAGAAGGAGTGCGGGTAGATTTGCCTGTCACTTTTGCTGTCAAGCCCTCTCTCTGCAGCAGGAAATGGGTGGGGCTTAAACCCACCTGCCCTGTCAGTCACACAGAGGACAGCTGCGCTGGCGTCAGGCTGTCACGACGATGGCCATCCATCAGCAAGCTGGCTCAGCAGGTCCGCCCCCTCCTCTTGCCAAAACTCGCATTCCAGTAATGCCCAGGACCCCAGCATTCCACAGCCACCTCTGGACAGCTTGACCCCCTGCTACAGGCTTGTTGCACGCTCCAGGACATGTGTGTCCCTGTAGAGGTTATACAGCTCATTTGCATCGTGCTCTAAGAGAGCAGTATTCATTCACTTACTTAGTGGTTGTATGAAGGCAATATGAGGAATTATGGACTGGCCTTTTTTTAGTATGCGTACATTTACATATAAATCAATGATGAAATGAAAATTACCCATAAATTCACTTCATTCAATTTAGCATTTTTTTTATTTATTTTTTTTATCTTTTTTTTTTTAGACAACGTAGTATAGAATTTTATTATCGACCATTTATTGGTTATTGGCCATAACACAAACATAATCAGTATTAGCCAGAATTTTAATGTGGGAACATTTCTTATGGTTATGAATTATCTTAAATTATTCTGCATTGATGCATACAAATTTTAATCTGATTATTTAATTAAATTCATTGATTGAAAAAGCATACATAGGACAAAACATTGAAGAAGATCATTTTTATGAGATCTGAAAATTCTGGCACTAAAATTGCAATGAATTCAATTTTTTAAATCACAATATTTTTAGTTACAGATGGTTCCAGTTTCTTCGGCATGTGTCATTTAGTGATTATTATAAGCAGAGCTGTGATTTTAAATCTGTTAAGCATGTTCTGTAAATTATCTGTAAATTATTTAATAATATTTTTTAATACTGTTATATATGGGTAGCCTTTGAACCACACACTAAACCTTTAGAACCTGGAAGTGTCAGCGCTGGGCATTTATTTGTAATCAATAATTTGAATGCAACTCCCTAAACCAAATCATGATGTGCCTAAAGATTCACACCCGTACATATGTTGTGCATTTACACATAAGCAGTTTTCTATTTAGAGTATATGGCCCTTACAGACTGACCTACTATGCAACACAGTATGAAGCTGAAGTTTGAGCACTGTCTCCGTGTTGCAGTTCATGATCACATTATGAAAATATTGGCTCATCCTGAGCCAGAGATTATGGGTTGTGCCAAGTAATAGGCCATGTCTGGATCATTTTCGCTGGCTGTGTTTGGTCTGTGTTCCTGCTTCACTGCTACTAACCTTTTCCTTTAATGTATGGCGCTCACAAGGCGGTTAGATTTATTAAGGGAGACGGAGTCTTCATCTCTGGGACTCAAGAAATCAAGATTTAGGGCATAATTAGTCTCACCTCCCCTCCCATATCTACCTCCTCTCCCAGTCTTTGCTCTCCTCCACTCCGTGTGTCGACCTTCAGGCTCCTTGCTGGTGTCGGGGGAGTTCCTCCACGTGTGCTGGGCTCTGGGAAGGGCTATTAAAAAGCCATTCATTAAGACACCACCTCCCATGGACCTCAACAAACCTCACTGCCTTACCACAATATCTGAATCAAGTGTATGTGTTCCTAATATGTGGACTGTTTCTGAATAAGATATAAAGTTTACAGGTTTTAAATGAAATGTCCTTAAAAACAAAATGCACGTAATTTATTTCTTCACTTGTCAAGGGAGTAATTTTCAATTCTTGCTCTCTTCATTCAGGTTCTTGTCTCAAATAGGGGGCAGTTTGGATCAGATGGGCAGTGCTGTTCTCAGGCAGAGTGTTGAGAGTAGTGTTCAGAGCAGGGGTCTGGATGTCTTGGCCAAATTTCTGGACACCACACCTGAGACTCTACAGGTCATTGTGGATGGACTCATTCAGCCACCTGGCTTTGACATTCGTCAGGGTAAGAATCAATCTGTGACGTGCCCACACTGTTTCCTCTCTATAGAGGACAGTATAACCTTTGTCTCTAAAGATATTTGCAGGGCTAAAAAAAGATTACCCACAGGCGCCGCAAATTAACGTAAGTTAACCCCTTTCCGGGTCAGTGCTGTGTTGCCACAGTCACATTCATTGATCTTGTACATTAATTTGTTATGTCTTGAAAACTGCTGATTTGTTACCTAGATAATGTTATCTCACTAACATAGATGAGTTTTTGTTGAAATTGCGAAAATTACTTAAAGTTTTTAGTAAAATTGCTGATAACTACAAACCAATCAGTTTTTTTTGCGCATCTTATGTCATCGTTGTTCAAAATATCGTTGTATCATTGTTATAGCTGTTGGCTTTTTAATACAATGCATATGTTTTGAACTTATGTTTTTCGTATCGTATAGCCTGTGGCAACATTTTAAAACAGAAATTGACTGTACCTTAGGGTAACACACAGATGAAGGTTTTGAAATTAACTTAGCACAACACAAACCACAGTATCAAAGTACTTTCTCAACATGGCCGCTACGCAGATCATAGACAATGCTGGCATCTCGTTCTCTTTTCCTCCTTCCCATCTAACAATTTCCCTCCCGTCTCCCCTGAGTCCGTCTCTTGTCTGTGAGATGACTGGGCGGCGCTCCAGGCTTTTGAAGTCTTGCCGCGTAATTTGGGGGAAGACCCGCATTATTAAAGCAGACCTGCCGACAGATATATCATTAATGAGAGAGAAAGCTGCGTAAAGAGGAAAGCAGAGTAGCCTTGATCCCAACGCTAAAATCCCCCAGTGACTCTCCGAGTGAATAAAAACGACCGAACAACAAATGCCCCTTCTGGTTTTATGTTAAGTTCAGACATCTGAGAAGACATTGTTTTCCTTCTGCGGGTGTTGATAGTAAATGTTATGTTTCATTAAAGGTGACAGGATTATAATTGAGATGAATGTCTTAACGTGTTTTCAGGGTAAGGGAACAAAGTTCATTATATTCAGAGAAAGGTTTTCTTTGGGAAGGGGAGGAGGTTTTATTTCAGTACTTGAAAAGATGATGGCAATGTTCATTGAATTTGAATTAAGACTCTGCTGGAAGAAAAACTCTATTTGTAGATCTTTAAGAAATAAATTAACCTGAAAATGCTTTAAAAAAAACAAAAAAAACCTTTTGCTCATATCTGAATAAAGTGTTTTTTAACGTTATTGATCGAGACCATTAGTGCAGGATACTCCAGATGATGAGATGTCATCTCGTCTGTGTCGTGCACTAGATGGGACGCTAGCTTTCTCATTAGAAGGCTTGCAGGCTCACTTCCGCTGGTTGGAAGCCTGATGGGTTCTGCTCTGTAGCCAGCTGTATAAATAACTGCCATGTGAGCGGTGCTCTAGGTAAGGTGGCCCGGATAAGAATAATCAGAGATGAATGTTTCCTGGACTGCAGAGCCTGCTGAGAGGCCATGTTTATGTAAAAAGCACCTCCCAAAGAAAATCACCCCCAAAAACAGACCAAATGGGCTTGGAAAAAAGAGGTTTGAGAGGCTTGGTAATATTATTTGTTTTACATTATTAACCAAAGCTTGTTTCTAATGTCTAGCTTTGGAGTTCTTGGATCAGTTTGAAGCAGGGTCCTTAAGACACGCAGGGAAGGGTAGGCTATGTCAGTCTTAAGGCCCGGTCCGTCACACCAAGGACCATAATGATAAAGATGTAGTTTTAAAAATCATTCTCAATATTAAAGAATAGCAGAGTTCACACCACAGCTATAACAATAACGACACAGAGAAACGATATCGTTGGAATCACTTTCAGAAAGATTTTATCCAGCTGATGAACGATAAAAACATTGACAGCCAATCAGAATCCATCCTGCTGTAACAAGCTTGAGCATTTAAAGCGGCAGACAAGCACACACTTAGAATAAACATAAAGGTATCATCCGCTGGTGTGGATGCCAATAGTTATCTTTATAGTTATCATGGTGTGAACGGGCCTTTAGTTATTGGAAATAGACCAAATCTGTATTCTCTCTCCTGAATTTCATCTTTGATTCTAACGGGGCATCTGTGATTCTTCCTGCCCTGCGGAATTTCGCAAGTGATCAAGTGTTCCGCATGAGGGCGAAAAAGTTCCCTATGAAGTTGTTCGCTTGGTTTGACTTCTTGTGAACTGTGCATCATTCTTTTTTTACCCAAATTTTAGTAATGTGACTGCAACTTACCCTAATTATTTTCTTTTTTTTGCCCTAAATAGATTTTGAGCAGGCAGACTTCAAGCGAGAAATTGTGTCCATGAATGACCTGCACGGTGGCATGGTGCTGACAGGCCGTGTAACAAATACTGCTTTATTTGGAGCATTTGTGGACATCGGAGTGGGCCGTTCTGGTCTCATCCCAAAGCGTTTCATCACACCGGAAAAACTTCCTGTTGACCAGAGGCGAAGAAGCCTAGCTCTCGGCCCAGGTGAGCGGGTAGAGGTACGGGTCATGAATGTGGATCTTCAGAGGAATCGGATCAGTCTGGACCTCATTAGGGTTCTCAGATAGGAACTATAATTGAGGATTTACTGTAGTCAAGTGTAGTTAACTGTTTTCATGTGGAATAATGTGTTATACGTGTCATTTTATTAATGTGTGGAATAAAATGAAAATTGTGTTGACTGTGCTGAATGAGAAAATGTCTTAGAAAATGTTTTTATTTGCACATTAGAAAGTTTCTTAACCAGTCCGCAAATAATAATATAGGTCAATCTTTTGTTCTTGTACAAAGATGCGGGGGTTTTTGTTGTTGTTTTTTTACCTGCTATTACTATAGTTTTCAACACCTTCAATAAAATAGATGTTATGTTTCATGAAACATGACAGGATTATAATTGAGATGAATGTCTTGATATTCCCATATATGATGATTCCAACTGCAAGGGACACTTCCTAAAATATAAAGGCAGTTATATATTTAAAAATATATATTTTGGATAATATAGAGGCATATTGTTTTCAAAATTAAATTGGTGTTTGCATTATGAACTAAATCCAAAGCAAATAATTAAAATATTCTCTGGAGAATATTTACTTCATTTTAAACTGACAGTTGTTAAGTTAGTAAAAATATAATGAAACATATAAATATCTTAGATTAACAAGTTAAATCAAGTTAAAAATACTTTTTGTTGTGTGTGTAAAAATGCAGTTTAAAACCTTTTCTTTCTCAAATTTAAAATTTAGTTCAAAGTTTTAAAACTTGTGGTATAATGGCTCTGAATTTCTTCTGCAGTTAATAATAATAATCAAAATAATATTTAATATACATTAGTGCTCAGAATTAATGGCACCCCTGGTAAATATATTCAAAACTGGCTGTAAAAAATAAATCTGCATCGTTTATCCTTTTGATCTTTCATTAAAAAAATTGCCAAAAATCGAACCAATCATTGAAGTAAAAGAATTGAAAGTGGGGGGTAAATCCCATTATGAAATAAATGTTTTTCTCCAAAACACGTTGGCCACAATTATTGGTACCCCTAGAATTTTTTGAGCGAGGCTAATTTTTATTGAAAGCCTCCCAAACAACATGTGGGGATGTAGGGTTAAAAAAAAAATAAAAAAATTATAGGCTTTCTGACCCCAAGACTTAACTAATCTCTGCAATTCTCCATCTGTGATCCTTGAAGAGTCTTTGGCCACTCAAACTCTTCTTCGTCCATTAAGGCAATATAGACACACGTCCTCTTTCTGGCAGATTCGTAACATCTTTGGTTGATTGGAACATCTTAATTATTGCCCTGTTGGTCAAAATGGGGATTTTCAATTCTCTAGCTATTTTCTTACAGCCACTTTCTATTTTGTGATGCTCAACAATCTTTTGATGCACATCAGAACTATATTCTTTGGTTTTACTCATTGTGATGGATGATTAAGGGAATTTGGCCTTTGTGTTTCCTCATATTTAAACTCCTGTGAAATAAGAAGTCATGGTTGGACAATGCCATGTTCCTAGTCACCCTGGTGTGCTGAAAAGGGGAATATAATATAATTATAATATATATAATAATATAATTAATGGGAATATACTTCAGAGATATTTTACTCGTAAAAAATTCTAGGGGTACCAATAATTGTGGCCAACGTGTTTTGGAGAAAAACATTTATTTCATAATGTGATTTTCCCCCCACTTTCAATTCTTTTTCTTCAATGATTGGTTAGATTTTTGGCAATTTTTTGAATGAAAGATCAAAAGGATAAACGATGCAGATTTATTTTTTACAGCCAGTTTTGATCATATTTACCAGGGGTGCCATTAATTCTGAGCACGACTGTAATACTACTTAAGTTACAACTGAAATATTCTTTTTACATAATGTTTTGGTGTGTTTCTTTATCCTACTTTTATACTGTAGTTGTTTTCTAGTGCAACAACATGATTGATGACTGAAGGGGGCGTTTCAGAGGACAGTGATCCAGACAGTATTATAGCAACTGGATGCTGTTGGTATAAACCACTCAGGATGCAGCCGCAGTCACAGATGTTGCTAGATGTTGGCCTGTTTGATTGACAGCCACTTATCAGGCAGAGAATGGGGGGGGGGGGGGGGGGGTAAAAAGCAGCTGCCACATTGCAATATGACTAGAGGCCGTGGGGAAAAACGAAAGCTAATTATCCTAGACTAGCCACGTGCTAATGAGCCCCTTCAAAATTAATCCCACGCTCCCTCGTCTCTATTATCTAATCTGTTTGTGTTTATATGACACAAATTAAAAAAATGGATAAATAAGAAACTTGAGGTGCCCTGAGCACTTAAAACAAACCACAGGGACTGAATTCTAAATGAGTGTGTGATATTTGCATTGGGGACATTGCTTTGTATTACAGTGAAGTTTCATCAGAACTGAGCTGCAGTGGAAGGATTGAAGCATCAGTGTATGATCAGGTGTAGTGGATTTTACATTGTTTTTATTCAATAATTTTGCCTTAATTTAAGTCTAAAACCCTCTAATATTGGGCAACATTTAATTTTTTTCACTATCATTTTTTAACTGGTTTGCTAAAAAATGTTTTATAAATGTTTTAGTTAGATTAAAAAAAAAACGTGTGGATTTATGTGCACGTGCTGCACTTTATTTGTTAAAATATTTCTCAATGTTTCCCTATTAAATGTATTTCATTAGCTGAATTAAGAAAAGCATAGGGCTTAGATGTCATTTAAACATCTGGTTTAACCACACAATGTCTTCAGCGATGATTATATGTGGAGAACAATGTGGAGAATGTGTTATGAAACTAATAACATGATGAATGCAAAAACCCAGGACAAAGTACCGCTGGACCAAGCCCACACACTGGAGAGTTTTGGGAGTGACATTAGTATTTAAACGCGGAAGTTAATCCCCAAATCAGTGATTCCTTAATCAGTGATCCGGGGCCCACTAAGGGGGCCTTAGGAAACGTCCAAGGGAGCCTCAAAATGACAATAACCGTTAAAGTAAGCTAATTAAAAATCGAGATATTCCTTATTTTAATGACCCCCTTAACAACTATCTTTCTTTGAAGATCCGAGTTGCAGTCAATGGGGGGTCAGAAAGCTCTCGGATTACATCAAAAATATCTTATTTGTGTTCCGAAGATGAACAAAGGTCTTACGGGTTTGGAACGACCTGAGGGTGAGTAGTTAATAACAGAAATAAAATTTTTGGGTGAACTAACCCTTTAATCTTTATCCAGTAAATCACAAACAACTGGAAAAGTCATGGAGCTATCGCATATGGGGCCTATGATCTGAATTATCATTTAGAGTGTGAACAGAGTTCTGGAGTCATTCATGAAACTGCAATGATTGACATATTGGTAACCATAGCAAACTTAGTGTCTCTCAGGTGTGAACAAGTAACTTGCATGCCAGCAGTTTAACCTCTCTGGTATCTGCTCGTTTTTAGGGAAGAAATGTTAGCAACCAGACACATTGCCTGAACGATGGCTGAAATTCTGTTTTTCTAGCACTTATTGTGTTTATTGCCTCTTTAAGATGAGCTTGTTGTATTGCTCAATTGTAAGTCACTTTGGATAAGAGTGTCTGCTAAATGAATGAAAAAAAAAATGTAAATGGCTGATTCAGATTGAACATTCAACATCCTAAACTTTGGACTTGGATTTGAGGGATTTTAGTCCACACTGGAGAATGAGAACCATTTAAATAGACGTGTCAAAGAGACTCATACTGTTTAACTGCATATAACAGCTCCTGCTCCAGCCAAGAGCAGAACACTTCTCTCTTTTTCAGTAAATCAAAGACGTATCCCACAACTTCCACAACCACACACAACTTCCATACTTGAAAAGTGTTCCAACTGCACCCACTGCTGCCGTCATGACATGAAGTGGGTGTACAAGCAAATGACCGTACAACTTCATGATTGAATCATTGAAAGCCTTGTAAAAGCTTCATATTAGTTGTGTGGATTTCCCATGAAGCCAATATTGCTCTATGGCTGTAGTAAAATCTAATTAGCCTTCCATCCTACGGAAGAAAAACATCAAGAGTGGAACTGGAATTTTACTGCAAAAGCACTTTGTGTTGGCCATGAGGAGTGAGTTTATCTGTCCCTTTAGAGAGTTTGTTCCCACTGTTAGTTTTTGCATGAGTTCCATCACTCCGTTGGGAGAAAGATGGTTTGTACTTGTCTAGTTTTGTAAATGAGAGTGGATGGCCATAAACTTGTATATGTGATGCCTTCAATGATAATAGGTTTTAGCTTGTTAAAAGTGTTGACAGTGAAAAGTAAATGATGAGTCTCCTGATGAAATGGGAGTAAGGAATATAATACATATAATATATATATATTATATCCACAGAGTATATAGCGAGGTAACACACACACACACACACACACACACACACACACACAGTGTATATAACAAGTAATAGTCATTTTCTAATGAAATCTTCTTAATAAAGTTAACCCTATTTAACTATCCTGGCATAAGATTAAGTATATAGTTAGTTTATAATTATTATTATATGCATTTAGTATTATTTTTCCCCGCTGTCCCATAGAGTAATTCTAATTCTAAAAAGCCACACAGACCATTAAAACAACTTCATTCTCTCAGACCCAGTTTGTACTCATTCGCTCTTCTCTGGATGCCTAAGGGCAAGCGAATGGCTGTTTGCATTAGGCTGCACCTTGTCAACAGAGCTTATAAAAACTGTTGTCCCCAAATGAGAGTGATATCAAAACCTCAACGCAAGCATTCGATTAGCAGGCCCATGAGAAGCCCCTGTCTCCCCAGAGCTCCCCTGCCCTCCAACCCAACTGAAAGTCATCTTGCTCCCTCTTTGGCGGCCATTAGACTAACTGTGTTACCCAGCCCTGGTATCCCCTGCAGCCCCTCAGCTCATCTCCACTAAGTGGATAATGTCTTTAGACTGATTATGAGAGTGAAGGATGCTATTGAGATGGGGCCCTGAAGCAGTGAGTCCTTTACAGGCCAAATATTTTCACAGCGGTCCAGGTGTTTCACTCTCAGGAGGGGGAGGGTATAAAAGGGGGCTCACTAACGTGATTTACGCAAATGTGAGGAGAGACATTTCACTTAGAATGTTATAGCTTAGCTTCTAATATTCACCTTAAAGTTGGAATATTTAAAAAAAACATATTTTAATACAACACATATATATACTTATATATATACATGCATACATACACACACACACACACACACACACACACACTTTGGCACTGATGTAGACTTAACCCTAATTCTTCCACCAACACAAATCGTTTAAAGTTTGGTTGATTCAGGCCTCTTGGCCTTCAGTATTATTTACCAGGCTGTCTCTTTCCTCCTAACAATACTGTGAAATCCCTCATCAGAAATATTTGTGGACTCAGTAGACCTCTTCCTTTTCTTGGGTCATCAGTGTAGGCCCCTTGCTCACTGTGATTGACAGGCCTGAGTAGGAAGTTGTGTTTCCACTCGCCCTCACCACACTGGTCCCATGATATGCGAAACCTTTATCAGTGAGACTTTCTTGTAGACCTTCTGACTTTTTCACGTCTCTCAACTCATATACATATTTCATATCCACGGATCATTTTCACCCACCGGAAGGAAAAGAGGTACACATGAGGGGAGAAACACTATAATGGCCAGAGAAACATGCAATATTGTGGTCTAAAGTTGAACATACACCATTGCAACTATAACAAAAAATAAGAAAATAAAAGACCAACTTATTGTTTTATTGTTGTTCTAGTACATCTTTGTTTCTAACTTATTGATTCTACATTGAATTAAACTGCTCTCCTAAGTAAACAAGTACATTTTAAACAATCTGAAAAATGCTTTCAAAAAATACGTCAATACTTTTACATTACCGTTAAAAAGGTCAGTACTATTGTTTTTAAGGAGATTCATATTTTTATTCAGCAAGGATGCATTATATTGATTAAAAGTGATAGTAAAGATGTATACTGTTGCAAAAATATTTCCATTTCAAATAAATGTTCCATTTTCTGTTCATCAAAGAATTGTGAAAAGAATGTATCACGGTTTCCACTAACATTAATACGGAATGTTTTTTAAGCACCAAATCAGCATAGTAGAATATTTTCAGAAGGATCATGTGACACTGAAGACTCGATTAATGACTGCTGAAAATTCATTCATTAATATCAAATTAATAAATTACATTTAAAAATGTATAAAAATAGAAAGGTATTAATTTTGATCAAATAACAGTAGGTGTCTTATTGTTACATAATAAGGTAACACTTTATTTCGATAGTCCACTTTAGACATTCTGTTAGTAACTTTGCAGCCACATAAACTAACTGTCATTAGAGTATTAGTAGAATGTCTGCTTAATATCTGCTAACTCTTTATTTTGTTGGTCCTCCAATTCTACTGACTATGTAACTTGGCAACTACATGTCAACTTATTCTACTAACCCTAACATGTATTATTAATTTGCTCATAATAGTTTTCATCATTTACCATTATGAGAGAGGCTTTAAGGAGATTTATGTTGAATCATTAAGATAAAAAATATGTATTTTGTTTAATGTTAATGGCCTAAAAGCATGTTTGATTCACTCCTAACAAATTGACAATCACATACAAATTAATTTTTAACTTTATTCTAAAATGACTGTTAATCAACACTAAATTTTCTTAAAGACCTAGGTGAGGCCTGATTTATTAAAGTCACCGCTATAATATTTGAAAATTTGACATTATTTAATAAGTCCCCAGTGAGCTTCATTGCAAGCATTGGTAATGACAGGGGAGGACATGTCCTGACGTGTCTCTGAGATGCTGATGGTGGCTGCCAGGACATAAAACCTGCTGAGTAATTACCTTTCATTTAAGATATTCGACTTCGAAACAATGAGTAGCAATAATACCTTATCAATGTCAGACTGACTTGTCACATTATGACAGATTTACTGTTAAAACAATACCACTGGCTCTCGAAAGCAGACCTGCCCTGAGACGAGCCGTCTGCACTCTTCCAATGCTGTCACTACATCACACTGCACACTCCCACCCATGTCACACTTCCACAAAACCTCACAATGCACTGTTCTTAAATAAAATAAGTCTTAAATCATTTTAAATTTGAGGACAGGATGAAAGCTCTTTGACACCCACAAAAAACTCCATTTTGATTTGGTTAAATGTCAAATTTGATACTGTTTTCTTAACAGTTTGGGAAGCTTTTAGATTCATTTGGTGATTTATATCGGCTAAGAACATTGTATATTATTTGAAATTCTTAGTGTGGGTGTGTGTGTGGGTTGGTGTCTGTTTCTCTGTGTGACCATTTAGTGAAGTAGGAAGGAAGGAGGTAGTCTATTAACTGTAGTGCTACTTGGCCCTGACAGCTTTAAGACAGCTGATGATAATCTATTTTTCCCAATGGCCAGCAATTCAGGAACAAGAGGAGACAGGCCTGTCATCGAAAGCTTTCAGTCATTTTGACAATTAGCTGTGCAACTGTTTTAAAGGGTTAGTTCACCCAAAAATGAAAATTAAGTCATTAATTACTCACCCCCATGCTGTACCAACCCCGTAAGACCTACGTTCGTCTTCGGAACACAAATGAAGATATTTTTGATTAAATGTGACAGCTGACTTCAACGAGACAACGAGACTTCAAGAGATTTCCACGACGCGCACGCGCGAGAATTGCGATCTCCTTCAACTACTTCAGTTAAGTTCTCGCGCGTGCGCGTCGTGGAAATCTCTTGAAGTCTCGTTTCAGGCCTACAAGGAAGAAAAGGAATAGTCGAATAAAGTCGTTATTTTTGTTTGTTTTTTCGCACAAAAAGTATTCTCGTCGCTTGATAAACTTATAGTTGAGCCACTGTTGTGACATGGAATATTTAAACATTTTCTTCATTGACTTTCTGGGCCGTCAGGTTTCAATCCCTTAGGCAGCCTATGGAGGAGTGATCCAGCTGTCACGTTTAATCATAAATATCTTCATTTGTGTTTCGAAGACGAACGAAGGTCTTACGGGGTTGGTACAGCATCTAACCCTTTAAGAAAGTGTTTTTTCAGTGCAAGTGTTGGTGCTTCTGCTCTGTCAAATAGATGCAAGATGTCAGTTTCAGGCAGTAGACTCTTGCCTTTCAAAGCAAGTGACATCAAAAATATGTACTATATCAGCAGTCACATGATTTACATGCCTTGTTTACCTTTCATTTTGTTGAAAGGACCTTTCAGGCATAGGCTAATATAGCATTTTTGTGGGGATCAGAGTTCAGGCTGTATGTGACACTTCAAGGTGTGATGAACAACATGCTGACCCCTTTGGCAAAAAAAAACAAAAAAAAAAACATACTTAAGTCCGAACATACATGTTTCAAGTACAGGTTTATAGTTTTTATTCGTATTGTCTTTTTTTTTTAATAAGACATTTTCAGGTAATTTTTCCACTTAATCTGATTTTTTGATGTAACAAGAAATGCATTATTTACTACTTACAATAATTTTTTTTATGCATTGTACAAAGTAATGCATGTTTACATGTATTATTAATTTGCTTATAATTTTAAGGATTGTAATTGTATAATTAAAATCCTTTCTCTTTTCCATATCAGTCATTTAGACAGGCATGTATGCTCGTGAACAGACTAAAAATAGATACAAAACACATCACCTTCAACTTTTAATAAAGTTAAAATAATATAACCTGTAATGTTAAGAGATGGTTTGTATGGGTTACATTGCATGGCAATATTCTAAATGTAAATTTCAAAAGAACATTAAGGTTTATGTTATATAGGCTATGTGTTGTTGAATGCATTGGTGCGTTAAACACTACAAAATACTTCCCAGGGAAAAAAAAACACCTGCAAGACTTGGAAGAAGGCCTGGTAAGAAGAAGTAAAGTACAACATTAGTTACTTTTTAAGGAGTAATGCAATATTGTAATGCATTACTTTTAAAAGTAACTTCCCCAACACTACTTAAGGCTGACTATACAAATTTTTTGTTGTGATTTACAGTCTGGATAAGTCAATGCTATTTGCCAAACGTCAGAGATAGTGTACGAAGGGCATGCTCATATTTTCTAGTTTCAGACTATGATTCCATCCAGTCGTAGGATATATCAAACATATTTTGAGCTGATTTTAGAACACTTTTTATTTTTATTTTACAGGCGTCTTGCAACAAGGTTCATGTTTTTTTTATGTGAGTTTGTTGTTCAGAAAAACTTGAAAGTCTGTTAGTGTGTTATCCTCAGTCATTTAGTGTATGATTTCCAGTTTTTATCTGTAACCATTTACTCTAGTTGGCAAGTGTATGATAAAATCATATTTCCAAAGTTGTGTATTCCAGCCTTTAGTTTTGATGTATATAATTTTAATATGTGAACATACAAAAATATGAAATAATAAAAATATTATGGTACTGGTTTGTTGATGTTTCTCAAGTGAAAGGTTAATGTTGCTTATAAAATGAGTTCAGGTTATTTTTGCCTGTCTTGGTGACAAAGATTCTTGTATGCGTGTGTCCTGTGTCTATGTCCTTCTATCCTGGCTTGTTCCATCAACATGGCCAAGTAATGACACTTCAGAAACTCCACCTAACACTCACCAGGTACTGTATGATGTCCATCCTCTCCAGGACCGAAGACAGAGGCCAGAAGTTTCCCAGTGAGCCTTCAACAGAGCTCTGAGTGAGCCAGAGTTTTACACTAAACGCGTATAGCTGATTTTGTCTCGGGCCAAGCACAACACTGTAATGCATCTTAAAAGCATGGCACGTTCAAAAAACTGCAAAGCCGTAGGGTGACTCATTGGGGCCTTTTCACGGGGGCCAATATTAAGATATTAAGACTCAACAGCAGTGAGGTTTAAAGTAGGTAAGGCAAGTTTATTTATATAGCACATTTCATACACTATGACAATTCAAAGTGCTTTACAGAAAGAAATGATAATAAACAAAAAATAAATTAAAACAGTTATAAAAGAAATTAAAAGAGATGATACAGTTATAAAATGAATTAAAAGAGTCAAAAGACATAGATAAACTTCTCATCAGGCAAAACATTGATGATAGCAAATAAATAATGCTGCTAACGTCAGCGGCCATGGCACTGAACGAGCAATCGTTATTATAGTTCAAAAGGGCAAACAGTCAAGTTATTATGCGAGTTGTGTATCATATTTTTCACAACTCCCAGTTTTACTCTGAGATTTTCCCATGGTGATTACACTGTTTGTGGTGTTCTTTTGGCAGACCTAAGAAATCTATTGGACGTCTCCGATGGACCCGATTTGGTGTAACTGGTGTTAACTTGTAATTGCAAGGCTGGACTGGATGGATTCATAGTCTGAAGATAAAACATTACAGTAAGTGCCCATACACTATGCAATTTTATGTAAAATCCATCGACTCAAATCTGCAGACTTCTGACTTTGAGGCTACAATGTAAAAAATAAAGTTATAAACTATCGGGGTAAGAAAATACTACTTCAAGTCTTTCAAAATGTCATGTTTATTTCCACGTTACTTGCTAATTCTGAGTGAAAATTGTTTAAAAATATATATTTTTTCTGTGTAGGCCTATATCCACAATTCTGTCAGGACCACTATCATCAAATACGAATGACAATTATCATACAGTTTAGATTGGCGGTATGGTTCTGTTCTGGGCAAGAACTCCCTGCGCATCCATGCAGCCTAGCATGATGAGAGCAGCAATAACCCCCCTTAGGGTAAACAGAACAGAACCAACATGAATGTATTGCAGATATCATTAATTCAAGATTTTAAAGTAGCCTACAACATAATTCGAGAATTTATTCTGATTCAAGGGGAATCAGAATCCCAAATCGTGACTGGATGAGAGGAGGAGCTGCCTGGGGATGGTGGAGGGTTATAGCTCCTGAGAAGAGAAACACAATAGCTGCTGATACTACCCTACTGAAGGAACTTATATACAGTGATAGGCGTAGTATTCCTAGGTAGAGTGTATCAGCTGAGAGTCAGCTGATGCGAGCTTGACTAACATGACCTGCCAGAACTGACGCTATGCTTAATAATATTTGTTTTCTTCTGTTTTTAAGCAGGAGTGACTGTCAAACCGTCCTGTTTGCACAGCAGCTGATATGTATACTATTACTTAACACTACTTTCAATCCTTTTTTTGTTGCTAGCCTTAAATATCACTTGGAACTAGAGGTATACACGGAGGACCCGGGACCCTTACGGGTCTATATTTTAAATGGTCAGCCGGGTCAGGGGTCGGGTCCTGAGTAACGATCGCTCGGACTCGGAGAACACCCGGCCGTGATCAGAGTCAGTCAGCACTGCTTGTGTGTTTTTTGTAACTTGCAACTTGTAAAATTAGGATAAGAAAAGTGTGAGCCGGGAAATAAGTTAAAAAAACACACAAATTGCGCTAAAAAGCTATTCAGGTTCGGGCAGCTAACGCGAATGTGCAGTCTCAAGCGCGTCATGTTTCTATGGCAACCAGACTATTTTGACGATTGGCTCTTTTACTTAAAAGGCGGGACTTATTCCGCAAAGCCGCACTTTACACTTTCTCCCACTTTTACAATGAACCAAATAAATAATGCTGCTAACGTCAGCGGCCATCGAGCAATCGTTATTATAGTTCAAAAGGGCAAACAGTCAAAGTTTTTATGCGAGTTAACTCGAGTCGAAATGAAAACTGCAAAGTCGCATTTGTCATCCGTCACCCGGTCACCGTGACATAAAGTGGACTTTTGAAGCTGAAATAATGAGTGGATTAAGCTTGAAATAACGAGACAAATAACATGGATAGAAGTTTCTTGCCGGAGGATTGTAAATGCATCACAATCAGTCAGGTACAAGGAAGGGAGACGACAGCTAGCCTACTAAAATTAGGTAAGACATTTTTTTTTTTTTTTTTTCGCAACTGGTTTATTGACTTGTTAATAACAGTGTGGAACATGTGACAGCCGGGTCTGGGTCCAGCTTTTGAAATACTGGACGACTTGTTGGACCTTGGAACCTAGTGAGAGTGACTAAGTGTACATTTTCACAACAACAAAAACCCATAAATATTCTTTGCGTTTTCCGTGACGACAATGTTGTCAAAACAATCCCGTTCACACAGATCCACGAAAATCATTCTGAAAGGGATTCCAACTATAGCGTTTTTCGGTACCGTTATCTTTATAGTTGTGCATGGTGTGGAACGATTTTTATAACTATATATTTATCTTTATAGTTGGCGTTCTTGGTGTGAACGGGCCTTAAGTTACTGAAACACACACAAGACAAGCGTGTGTGCAGCGCAGAGACTATGACGTGACAGACAACAAATTCTCTAATACTATTTGGTCACATTTGCGCATAGCCAGGTATTTAGAGAAATGAATATCCCCCCCCCCCCCCCCAACTTTCAATAATAACATTGTGCACACTCAACATCATTTGACCTATGGGCGGCAGTGTAAGGAGAAGGATAAGCCATGCAAGTCAATCAGAATCCTCAGAATGTGACGTTTGAGAACCTAAAACCCCATTTCCCTCATTTGACACGGGAACACATAATCGGCGTTATCAGAAATCTCCACTTTGGCCGGAGTTTTTAGAAATAATCGTTTTCTGTGATAAAAATTGGGTTTTCGTGTAAATGAGAGGTGAAAACCGCAGTGAAATATCTGCGTCTTCCCTTCGTGTAAACGGGGCTTTAGTTTTACACAGTATGTTTTCACATAGGCCTACCCCTTTTCCACCAAAGCATTTTGAGAGCCGGTTCGGAGCCGGTGCCTGCTTGCGAACTAGTTCTTTGTGTTTCGACAGCCAAAGACATGTTCTCGGCCAGGAAAATTGGTTCCAAAGCGGTACCATGAGCGGTACCAACTCTTTGCTGGACTAGAACCGTTCTTTTACCACGTCATGCTTACGTCGGGGGCTGGGGGCGAGGTTATTGTGACCAACAACACGATGGGAATGGGAAAGCTAAGATGTATGGCGACGTACACAGTGACGTAACGACGTCGTTCGCTGGGCTCTCTAGTCAGTGGAAAAATAAACAGGTTCTGAGAAGGTTCGCAAGTTTAACCAACTTTGAACCAGCACCAGTTCCGAACTAGTTCTTTTTTGGTGGAAACGAGGTAATAGAGAATGAGCCGTGAAAATTCTCGAATTTACGGGTGTGAGTTCGGTAGTAGAATGCTGTTGTCACTCTCCTAAGAGCTGTGTGTGAACACAACCGTATGAGGCACTCAAATACCGGACTGACAACCATATTCTATGGAGCTGAAGTAGCAACTCATTTTATTTATTGACAAAATATGATTCACATATCCATAAACGAATTAATGATCATAAAAAGCTTCATACATTTGCAAATGGCAATTCTCAAACTCATGACTCTTAAGAGACACAAATCTATCATGTTTTTTTTATGTCATTTTACCAATTTGTTTCCCATTTCCATTTGCCATTTTCTTTTAAATTACTTAATTAGTTTTCCCATGGAAAACTTGCAGTCTTGGAGAGAACAGGTTTCTCAAGCTTTCGACGGGCACAGGACATTCGAGATAAAAACAAATATTGGTGCATACAATATTTAATGTTGGGTAATTTGTTTACCTCATGACTATTTCTAGATGTTTTTGTTTGTCCTCTTGATTTCTGTGTAATGGCAAAGAATACCAGGGAATTTATTTTTCTTGGAGTATATGACAGATGTAAGGGCCATGTTCAAATGTTGAAATCGATGTTCAAATATTTAAGCAAATCTTCTTAAATATAAAGAACAAACAAGGCAGCACTCCATTAAGCTATCATTTCATTAAATATAATTTCAGTGCTTGGTCTTAGCAAAGTGAAAGACGCCCACACAAAGTATAAACTGTAATGTGAGATATTGATGGCTGATCATTTCTCACATGAATCTATGGTGTGTATTTGCTCTCTATGTTCAATGTAGAGCACAGTAGTTCTGTATATCAGGAGCCCATCATTTCCTGCATTTCCCCTGGTACTTTGCTGGAGACACAGCTGGCCTAGTCTGACGTGCATTTCAGCCATTGTTTCTGCAAAGGATCAGCTCCCAGCTGAACTCACATCCTGCATGCGAAGGAAGCAAAAGGGACAACACAAGAATGTGCGCGCAGAAAGCTTTTTTCCCCCAGAACAGGAGAGTTTAATGAAGCCTAATGAAGATCTATGCGAGTCCAAAGTGGATTTGACTGTTCTGTTAAAAGAGCAAGGCTATTTGCATTCCTTTAAAGCAACAGATTCCCAATGTTGGCTCAGGTCAGACTTAGAACTTGTTTGCATCACCTGTTTGGACGCAATGTATATGTTTGGATTTTGTCACACACAGCTATTGTGCATGGAATTGGTTTAAAAATTGAGATAGTGCTGTTAACATATGACCAAAAAGACCCTCTATATCCTCCAAATTTATGTGCGATGACAAAACATAATGGATCAAAAGGCAACTGTTTTGCTCTCAATGCGCTGAAAATAATTTAGAGCATGCAAAACACAAGTAACCCCCAAGAGATCTGTGGTCTACACACTTTAGAACAAGAGTACGAAATGAGCATATTTCAAATGGCTTCCAATGCAAACAAGGACTGAATTTTGGCAGGAGTCACTGTGCTTTGCTGATACTGTTAATTGTCCTATAAGGGACCTGGTGAAATCTTCGCACTGTGTGGTAAGTAAGTGTGCGGTCCTGCTTCTTGCGATAGTACAGGCCTCCTTCCTTAAGCCTGAATAGCACTTTTTGGCGCACGTGGGATCAGGTATAATGATGTCTTTGGCTGCTGGTACACTGTAAACGAACTCAAAGCGCTTGTGTTTATGAGTGATCGGGCTGCTTGGGGACAGATCAGAAGCAGGCCCGTTGCTTAAGCTAGAGTTACGTTATATTTTTAGTCAACTGATCTCATATTTTCAACTAAAATTATATGAAAAGGAATGTCAAAACCGACCAAGCAGTGAATGATCTATAAGAAGAGTTGAGCCTAGTGATGATAGGAATTGGAGGACCTCTGAGGAATTTTGCAGACTTGAACAGCACAAAAAGCACCACATACCGGAGTATGTCAAGATTTGTGTGATGAGGGAAATTCCACATGGTAACTATGTGTAGCCTAGGATTTTTAGTTATGTTGAGGACTTGCTCGCATTTAGACATCTTGGAATACACCGTTGTTTTTCAGATCACTGTTTTCTGGCCATTGCTATTTTTATTCCTTCTGAAAGGTATATTTTTCCTAAAATAACAAGCGAGAGCTGCAGATTTGAGTCTTATTTCTAATAGTCCAGATTAATGTTTTATGGACCCTTGTGAAGAAACCGAGGAAATTGTGGCATTTATAAAAAGCATGTGAAGTGGAGTGAAAAGACTGAGAGTGAGAAAGGAAAAAGACAAAAAAAAAAAAGAATAAGGGAAAGAGAGAGGGGCGGTTTTTGTCATCATATCTCCAAAGCCTCAGTTCTACATTAGACTCATGGAAAACTACTTAGAACTCCAGACGTGCAGCTTCCATTCCAAAAGGAATTAATATTAATATTAGAGAGAGTCGACCCTGACATGTGCAATTTTAGGCCAGAACCCGTATAAATCTATCCCAGAAGCCCTCGCTTCCGGTTGGCCGAGAACTGGAAAGCTGGAACTTCGAGAGCTGAGCGTCTGAAATATCCATCGGCCAATTATCTCCCTCGCCCTGCTCGGGCTTGGAGCTCCATAAAAACTTGTCTGAGATGGACTCTGAGACATTTCTGTACCTCGTGTGGATGGGGCTCTGTGCCTCATATCCCATCTGACAAGCACTTAAATGTGAAGGACAAAAAGAATTCTGCAGTTCATCTATCACCTGTTACAGATCTGGGCTGTAGCTGAAAAGTAATAGTGTAGTGTTACCCGCAGCTAGAAAGAGAGCCACGAAGTCTATTACTGAAACGTTCCTAGTGTCGCCCTACAAGTGGTTCAGTGTTTACACATATGGTTAGACGTAGGCCTACATATATATACTTTTTGTGAGTTTGAATTTAAATGGAATTGGCCATGACCCACAGGAAGTTGAATTGACACAGGAAGTATAACTAACTGAATTACAATTTTCATAAATCAAGAAAAAAAAAAAACATAATTCTATAGGAGACATTTCTATAAAGCTTCAAACTTCAAGACTTTTTAAACTTCCTTAAAAGGTTTAAATGATGGCTTGACAAAGCCTTGTCCGAAAGTTTTTCTTCTTCTTTCTAATTAAAAAACACATTTCAGTTACATGAAATTTCTTTAAATCTCAGTTCATTTTAAATCTACTTCCTTAAATTGGAAGTATATAAAGAATTAAATAAAAAAAAGAATTTATTATCAATTCAATTGTCATTGGCTTTAATACTATTTTAATAGAATAGTAAATGTCATTGGCTTTAATAGATTTTAAAAAGAAAGATGAAACATATTTCTGTGCAATGGATGGTTAGTAATGCGCTGTGCAGTCAATGAATCGCTTCTTGTAGACTCCCATGAGAGACTTTATAAATGGAACATCTAGCTGTTGGAATTACAGTTAAAGAATCCGTTTCCACTGGAGTGTTATGAGAATGTGATTTTCATTTCCAGATTGATCGAACTTAATAGATAATATTCTGAATTTAATACTACATCTACAAAATCACTTGACTGAGCCACCAATGTTAGTAATTCCAGAGCTCCGTCAAGAAGACCCTACTGTTCTTGGGCCTTGTTCCACAGGCTCTCTGCAGGTTCAGTGTGTAGCCAATGCTAATATTCTCAGCACCTATGTAATGTGTGCTAGAGATTTGACTGCTTAAGTTAGCCGTGTCTGTCATGGTAGATGTTTTCATCTTGCCGTTAATTTATTTCTCTTTGCCTCTGGCATGCAACCGCCCGTGATGGAGAAAAGTTGAGGGTGTTAATGTTTTTTTCTTTTGTGCAGCCGAACTGGCTGGCAAGGAGTAGAGCTGTCTGCCTTAAAACTCAAAATGACTAAGTATGACAAAGTGAATCAAGTGAGCTAATAGTTGAACTTTTTTGAGCCATGATGAATTGACTGTCCAACACTGAGAAATATCTTCATAATATTTACTCAAATACTCCAGGAAATGAATGCCTCCAAATGGCAGTTTCAATTTACACCCTCTAAAAAGTTTCCTTTGCTCCCACACGCTCTTCCCTTTACATCATGTTTTCTTTATATCTTTTTACTTTTCATATTAAAGGAAATACTAGATTGTGGGATTGTGCGGATACTTACAGTGCCACAGCATAGTATAGTTGACATATATTTGAGTATAGATGACAGAGAACCACATACAACAGGTGAGAAATTCAGAAAGAGGGAGCAGTTTAAATGTAATATAATATAATATATTTACTATTACCTGAGTGAGTTTTCCCTGAAAATGCCTAAAAGAGAATACATTTATTGAGTTTTCACAGAACATCACGTATGAAATTTCAGAGTCTAGTAATCTAATGGATTTGTATCTCATGAATATTTTTTTTTATATTCATAAATTTCATATATTCAGGATAAATTACAATTACATTATGCAACTGTTTGGCAGTTGGAAATGTATTTTAACCACAGTATATGATACATAAAAAAATACTTATATAGGCTAGTACTCAAGGAAAAAACAAATGGTTAATTTAATCAATATTGAAATAATTTTTTTATTAATAATTCCGTTTTTTTGTTTTTTTTGCAGTCCATGATGTTTATGCATAGGCTATCCGATTGGAATCTGGTCATGTTTAGCAGGTGTGAATAGCAAAAAAATCACATGAAATGCAGTTTTTAAAAAGCTATTTTGAGCTACATTCATATGTGGTTTGAAATCCTTTTCAAATTGCATTTCTGGAAATCCTTTCAATGTCTGACCGCTCAAATCGGATTTTGCATGGTTTATGTCACTTTCTCACACCGCGTAAAACATAAACATGATGTTTTTAAAGGAAACAAGTTGGAAGTTGAGGGTTGTTCTTTTGCAAACTGCCGGTCGTACGGAAAATTACATTTAGACGATAACAGCGTTTTGGGGTCCTGAAAACGCAAACTTTGAAATCGGGTTTCAAAGTGAAAGTTTTTTTTGAAAATGATACCATTATTATCTCTGTGCAAAAACTACAAAAACGTAAATTTGTGATATCAGTGATGCGGTGATGTTTTTTGTTTTTTGTTTGTTTTTTACAAAGTGACATCACTAACTACTGCATGGCATTCATCATACAGCGTTTTAAATAACTTTCGCGGATCCATGTGAACGGGGATCGCTCTGACAACGTTGTCGTCTGTATACGAAAAACGCACAAGAAAAACGTTTCCGTTTTTAGTACATCGTTGTCATGTAAACGTAGGCTACCCAACCATGAAATATGCACCCCCTTTAAAAAAAGAGCATTCCATAAAAAACAGTGACACACCCAGGTAGAGACATCATGGGACCCTTTCAACAGCGTGGTAGGAAGTAAGTAGCCTACTCTTATATTTTATCTGTTTTTTTTGTGAAGCGTTGTGTGTAGACTGTATTTATCAAACCTGACAAATCAACTCTGTTATCAAACTTATTGCAAGAAAAATGATCAAATAGTTATCAGTAAATCTAAACTAACATGTGGGCCATTTTAGGCTAAGTCTGCAACCCTGTTACCCATTCTGCTGTGTTTTCCTAAATGTTATTAGAATATTTTACAAATAAAAAATAATCATTAATATGTTTTATTAAATTTTCATGTTAATTTAATGTTTATTGTGAGAAATAATTAGATCACACACTGTTTTAATCTAGACATGTTGCTATATTTTGGTAAAAAGGTTGTAAATCCTAAAATAAACTAAAATGGCTTATTTAGCTTGACCTCCTGAAGTGGACAAACAACATCTCAGTATCAGTGTTGTTGGCTTTACCCAAAAACAATAAAACATAAAACACTGAAGATTAATTTTTACTTAATGAAATCACAAAGAACCTTTAGTATTTTGTGTAAAAAAGAAAAAGCAAATTCTTTATGAGATATGTCAAACATGCTGTCATATATAAGTATGCCTGGTATGACATTGCGTTGTGTGTCGTGTGTTTATCAGACATTTGGTGTAAAAAACTTTTGTATGGCTTTGTGCTGTATACTGAGTGGTTTTATTTGAGTATTTTAGTCTAAAACACTGTTATTTAACATGTATGCTGTGTACCATGAGTTGGAGTACAGTTTGTAGTGATCCTGGTTTAGGCTCAGGGCAGAGGAACGGATCCAGAGCAGAAATGAAGTGGTTTAACTGAACGTGTAACCTTGAGAGTTCGGGTAGAATTACAGGTGTACTTCCTTTCCCAGGCTCAAAAGAGGGAGTGTAAATCTTTGTGACTGAGGAGAGATGCAGCCAGGCCTGCTATTGTCATACACACATTCACACACAATGAGTCAGGCAGGTGAGCGAGTGGGTCTTGAGATTTGGCGCGAGTGAGGGACAAAGAAAGAGAAGTGAAACCAGAGGCGCCTTGCTGAGGAGCTCACCTGGGGATGGAGCGGCGTTCAGGCTTATTCAGGTGTGAGGAGGGGTGTGTTGCCTCACCTTCACGCACACACAGATACATGATACTTCCTCTGGTCCCACATCCCCATGCCTCATTTCGCATGAACACCATCTTGCCAAAACATCAATGCACGGATTAGCTCTACTCAGACGCATGTATTTATAGTTAAAGATATTATTTGGCACAGGTTTAAAGGGAAGAGTTCACCCAGAAATGAAAATGCAGCCACGTCATTCCAAATGTGTACTACTTTACTTATTCTGTGGAACACAAAAGATATTTTGAATAAAATGTCTCAGTGTACTTTTTTTTTTTTTTTTTTTTTATCCATGCAATGAAAGTCCATGGGGTCCAGTGTTGTTATGGACCTCATTTGCTTGCATTGTATGGATAAAAACATTTCTTTTTTCTTATTAATATCTTCTTTTGTGCTCTGAAGAAGAAAGTAAGTCATGCAGGTTTGAAATGACATGGGAGTGAATAAATTATGGCAATTTTCATTTTTTAAAGACAGTTTAGCATAACTGTTCTATAAAAATGTAACTTATAATGACAATATACTGTAACTAAGTTTTTTTTAAGCTGAATTTATTTGAGCCTTTAATATTTAATATGTAATTGACTCTCAATGTCAGTAATTATGTTTTATTTAATTGTTATCTTTATTACATTTTAATTGAGAGACAATGAGATCACAAACTCTTGCATATAATCAGGCAATCTTGATTTTGTTTTTTGTATTTTTTTTGTATAAAAAGCGCGTGATGATGCTTTATACACATGCTCCACTAAGCTAAACCCTTTGTGATCATCTTCTGGCTGCTGTTTACAGTCTTTATGTGGATTGATTTCAGAAGAAACGTGATTATCCTCATCACTTTAGCGTCCGCAGCCTCTGCGAGGCAGCTTCCCGTTTCTCAGCGCTGCAACCCTACACCAATATAGCTAGAGTTTATATCACCCGTTTATTTTTACTAGCAAATCTCTTCCTTCTCTATTCCTCCCACTCGTTAGACTTCCATTGTTGGAGAGGAAGAACGGAGAGGATGAGAGTTTGCTAAACATGGTCGCTGTTGGAATAGTATTTTGGCTTCCTTTTCCCTCAAACTCTAGTTTTCTTTCTCGTCAAACATGTTGAACACAGCAAGACATTTTTTTTAATCACGTAAAGTAAATTGAGTGATATGTAGTGTTTTAAGTCACTATTTTCTTAGTTCACTTGATACAGTTGGCCTATGTCTTTGAATGAACACTAAAATAGCTGTTTTCAGTATTGTCAATAACATCTGACTAACATTTTTCCCTGGAAAGTGTGCTTCAGCAGGCCCAGATGTGCGATCTGTGGATTTTTATCACATTTTCTGTTCAATTCGGTAGAATGGATTTAAATACATTTTTCACATTTTAGTTCATTCTACTGTTCAAAAGTTTGTGGTCAGTAAGATTTTATTTATTTATTATTATTAATTTAATGGATCAAAATTGATTGTAAATACATACAATGTTACAAAGAGGTTATATTTTAATTAAAAATATAGAATTATGTAAAATTATAATTAAAGAATCCTGGAAAAAATGCATCATATCCAGACAGCAACATAGTGTCGACCCAGATCCGGCCCACATTTGGTGCACGACACGTGGATTGCACACGGCCCAGATGTGGGCCGGATCTGGGCCTATGTTTATGTCTGGGTAGTTACATCATATTAAGCAGCACGACACCAAATTTATAAAAAAAATTCTTGATCACACAAATCAATATATTAAAAGGATTTCTGAAGGGATCATGTGATATTGAATACTGGAGTAATGATGCTGAAAATTCAGATTTGCCATCATGTGAATAAAAATGTTAAAATAGAAAACAGTTCTTTAAAATTGTAACAATATTTCTACTATTTCTATTACTATTTTTTAAATGTATTTTGTAACAAACAAAAGCAGCTTTGGTGAGCATAAGAGACATTTTTCAAAAACATTTGTAACATTTTAATTCCACAGAATTCAGCAAAATTTCCCCAAGCAATTAAACCTATTACCGTGCAGGTTCTAGTGTGATGCTCTACTGTTTGAGAAATGCTATTACTACTTTTACTACATGCTTTACAATGCTATTCTGCACATTTTTTACCTGTATGATTATGTTTGGGTTGGCCAGGAGTTGATGTGTTAGATTTTTGGTTGGTTTGAATCTTACATTTGATATTTCTAGGCAATGCAGATGATATTTAGCAAAAACTAAATGCGTGTGCTTTCAGTGGCTGTACAAATAGAACAATTTATTAGAGATGATTGTGTTTGTGCTTTGCTTTGTCACCAGTAGAGGGAGATGAAGAAAGCAGTCTCTAGGGAGTTCAACAGCACACTGTATGTGCTAAAGTGAGACATGTCAATCAAAGGTCACTTGTTCTTCATTGAACTAGAGGCCTTTGAGAAAATAAGTTGGTGGTGGTCTGCGCTAACATGTGTTTGGGAACTAGATGTCCTGTTGGGCACCTGAAAGACTGTCTGAGCGGCATGAGAGGGGTGTGAAGCTTCCTGCATCAGAGTGTGTTCAGACTTGACTCTTCTGGCAGCTTTTCTCATCGGCTTGGATGAACTCTTGCTGACATTAGTCTGAGTGTAACATCTACCATGACTGCATCCATATTCACATACACACACACACAAGACCAGTGACCGACTGAATGCAGGTGAGAGGAGAGCCTGAAGGTGGATCGTTTTGAGTAAAGGCGAACAAAAGGCAACCAATTTTTAAGAAGACAGACCCTGCAAAGCCTGCAAGACCTGTTAGACCTAACTGTCACCGATTAGGAACAAGGAAACGAGACAGAGTGATTCCTTTTTGTCAAGCCAAATCATTTAAAGAGTGCATGTATGTCTGGAAACACATATTTGTACAATGAAGGTACTGTATATGAGTGTGTACATGCTGTTCTCAGGTTTCCCAGTCAAATTATTCAAACCCGGTGTCTGTTTCATAGCAAGAGACAATGTCTACACGAGATGAATAATAATGTCTTTGTTTGGCTTGTATCTGAGTTTTTAAATATGTTTGGCATAAACGATTGGCATATTAAATGTTTTCGTTGAACATGCACAATGGCAACAATGTTTCGAGAGTTGAAAAAAAAACACGATAGGCTTATCTAATTACCTTGCCATATGTCTACAAAAGTTTCACTCGGGATTAGAAGCACTTGTGGATCTCAGAGTTTAAAGAGACTAAGAGAGCTTTTAGGCTCCCGAATTAAGGGTGCTGACAGGCCGGAGCTTTGTCGTGTGTTGGAGTGATGGCGAGAAGTTAATGACTACCTGTTCAGGTGAGAACAGCACCTACTGTGAAACGAGTCTGAAGACTCTCACTGACAGCTTCTCATGGGAGGGTGGGCAGAGGCTGATAGGCCAGAACTTCCTCTGAAAGACAAGGTAAACAGCAGGGTGAGGATGACAGCACAGGAATGTGAAAAATGCACTTTAATGGATCGTCTAGTGTTCTGCAGGGCAGGGCAGTGAGGGAGAATAGAGACGTAAAAGTGATGGGCTGAGTCTTTGCAAGAACTAGAAAAAGGGAGGATGGAGGGGCGTGATGAGAGACTGGCGGGTTGTCAAACGCATCTACAGATGTAGGTGAGAAAAAAGGGACCCGCTAGATGTACCAGAGACGGGACTCTCTACACAGTTACTTATTGTTCAAAAGGAAACGGCTTTCAGTAGACCTTTCGCACACAGTCATGCTCGCTTTGCTCTGCTGACAGATTTATCTTGGAGGACGTTAGCGAAAGGCTTAAGCTTTTGAACTCTGCTCTTGTGCCAAAAATATTACTCAGCTATGGCATTACATCATTAGGACTTTGTATTTTTAGGTGGTTGCAATGACTATGTTGGCAACTTATTTAGGAACATGTTACAAAAAAATATGCTTGAATTTAGCATGAACTTGCTTATATTTTTACTTGTTATGTAAAGACTTAATGTGATTTAAATTTGGCTCAAGAATAACAGCCTTATTCTGTGATTAACTATAAACATTTCAGTCGGAATTTCAGTGTAATTCTGATAAACAGAAAGTCTTGTTGAAATGCAGTTTAAGGTGATTCATCCATTCATAAACAAGTTTAATATAACATTTTGCTGAAATCTTTGAATTCTCGGTTCTAATCCAAGCAGATCTGCTATTGTTAGAAATGTGATTTCAGTTGTTGACAATTGTGCTTAACCGCCACAGGATATCCCATGTTAATGGGGTGTTAATGGGTTTCTTTATTGCTAGCGTAATACCATTGGTCTTTTTGTGTTCAGTGACACTTTAAAGAGACAAAGTGGAACTATTATGTACTAATTCTTAAATTACATTGATTCCTAGGTGGCATAGAGCAAGACTTGCAAGACTATTTGATGGGTTTACAGAGTAATTGGTGTAACTGGTTTTGGTTTCTCTGACCTTTGCCCTTTGACCACAGAGGGCTGAGATGCACCTGCAACTGTGTGTCACGACCTATGTAACCTCAGTCACATACGCTTCCCTTCCACATGAGAATACTGGTCAAGACAGCAGATGGATCCTAAAACAAAAATAGCTTTTAAGGGTTTACTCTTTCCTCTGTCTATAAGGCCATAAAATCAAAATCAGGCTCGAGTCTGTTTTAAAGGGATACTCCACTTAAAAAAATGCTGTCTTCATTATTATGTCTTGTCATTCTAAATAGTGTTTTCTTCCAAAAGAGGACATTTGAAAGAATGTTCACGCTGCTCACTTTCAATGAAAGTGAATTGTGATCAAACTGAAATTGTCAAAGAAAGTATCATCGATGTAGTCCATACAATTCATGAATTATATTCCAAGTGCTCTTAATCCTATATAATAGCTATGTGTGAGGAACAGAATACAATTTCTGCTAATTTGTAAAAATATAAAAATGTATAAATATTTATTTAATTAAAAAAAGTATAAAGCAGACCACAAAGGGTCCATTATTGATTGGAAAACCAGCAAAAGACATAATGATGAAAATGACTTTAAATATTAAATAAAAAAATAATAGTTCTCACAAAAATGAAAGTTCAATAGTAATTTCCTCACCTTTTTGATCTAAAGCTTTATCACGGTCCTGCTCTTGCTTAATCATTTAATGGAAGAGAATAGTGACTTTAATCAAGTTTTTTTAAAGAGGATACAAACTTGTCATATAATAATTGTATATTCCAAGTGTTCTGAAGGCAAACGGGTTTGGCGAGAAACAAACCGAAAATGTAATTTATATTTAAGCGCAAATCTTAACCTCGGCCGTTGCACTCCTGTACATTCATGCGAGTGTGCAGCAGTTCCTCCCGGTGTGCCCATGCAGGAAAAGAACACGAACACATCATTTTAAGATATCAATTATAATTCATTTGAATAAAACACGAGACGAAACATGAGGCCTAGCCTATAGGATAAACCTCAGTTGTGCCAGACAGTCAGAATGACAGTTCTCGTGAGAACGAGTTAGGACAAATAATGAAGGCCTCTACACCTATATTGTTTTCTGTTTGTGTCTTTGTTTAAAAAAACAAAACAAATTTAATTTAATTAAATTTCATTTTGGTATTTATGATGAATTCTTTAGTATTGACGTCTTTTAGTGTTTGTGTGATGGATCAGGGGATGTGAAGAAAGAGTGTGAGAGGTATTGGTTGATATTTCCATGTGTGTGAGCTGTGAGTGTTTGTGTGGAGTGAGAGAGAGAGAAGCGAGATGTGGAAGTTGATGTTTCCCTCAGGGATGTGACATCCCTGCAGAGGAACAAAACCAATGCAGTATTAGTAACAGGATACGCCGCTAGCGCAAACTGGAAACTTGTACCTCCTTATCTAGAGGGCAAGTGAGTCGCTTTGTATCGTTTTCCCATACATACCTGATCCACCCAATAAAGTCCTGTTTGTGTCTGAGAGCTCTCAATTTACCAAAAATTCCCCAACGATCAGCCAGCACACAAGGAAACAATATGACTTTTAGTCTTACACAGACAATAACAACTGTTTGTGTAATTGAAACACTATCAATACCAGGCAGATCGCTACTTTAATATTGTTTGCACAAATAACAATGAAATTCTATGTGAATGTACTAATGTGTAGGGCCCTATAAAATCCTTTTTATTTTTTCCCAAATTCCGTTTTATTTTTTCTCAAATTCCGTTTTTTCCGTTTTAATTATTGCAAATTCCGTTTTTTCCATTAAAATTTTTGGGAATTCATTTTTTTTTTTTACCATTTACTGTTATTTTAGTTGTAAAAAGAGTGTGCCTTTAATGTTAATTATTAAAATTTACACAAATAAAATAGGAATTTAAATTTATTGAGGTAACAGACATTTACTCTTACTTTTCAAGCACAAATACTGCATGATTTAACATAACACTGCACTCTAAGTACTTCAAGTAACAACAAACTATGGTTATGAGCTTTAAACTGTCCAGTAAAATAAATTATATTAGTTAATTAAAAGTCATTAAATATTAGTTATTAAAAGTCACACTCTGTTTCTCTCTCGCGCACTGTCGAGCGCGCTCTCGGACACACTCTGTCTCTCTCGCGCAGTGTCACTTCGCTTTTGTCCAGTCCGGCGCATCATAGACAGACGTGCACGGGTGTGTGTGTGTGAGAGAGAGACGTGAGTGACAGAGAGACGGAGGGAGAGCAGGGAAAGGAAATGCAATTGATGCACTGCGTGTTTTAAATAGCGTTAAACAAAATGAACGAAACGCAATATGTGGCGGCCGGTGTTGATTCTGTGGCGCACCTCCACCACGAATTACTCTGTGTGGGAAACACTTCATAAAAGTCACGTGCGAACTGCTCGGATCGGCTCTGAGGGCTTGGCGTCGAGTTTCTTAACTTTTTCGCCGACGAAAGCAGAGCTGTGGAGAGCCGCTTCGCCATGCTTTCATTATTTGATGCCGTCATTGGAGCTGAAATGACGGGGGAGGGGGGGTTGTGTCAGCCAGATTTGCTTCCCCCATCTGCATTTTCACCAGGCATACGTTCTTCTCCCACACAAAAACAGAATTTAATTCCAAATATGTAAAATTCCGCGAAATTCCGCGTTAACACTAGATTCTGCGTTAATTGGCCAATTCCGCAATTCCGTCCGCGATTCTGTGATCGCGGAAATTATAGGGCCCTAAATGTGAATATTTTTTCTCATTTCTCACAGTTTTTTTAAAGGACAAGTTCGGTATTTTATACTTAAAGCCGTTTTAAGATCGTTTCTGATGAAATAGAACGGTTAAGATTGAAATTTGGACACATGCTGCTGGCCCGAAAATTTTCGGTTTCTGTGGTTGCTAAAGATGCTTTCCAACAGGTTTTATCGTAGTTTTTGTCCCAAGTCAAGTCAATGGAGTTGACTTGACTTAAGAAATGATCGTGATTTTAACAGTAAAAGACTACAGTGAAAAACTGTTAATTGGTTAACAGAAAGTTTCCTTACTATATACGGTAAATAATTGTGATAGATCTAACGGTACATTTAATGTAATTTTACTGTAAAATACCGTTAAATTTACAGTTTTTGAAAGTGAAAAAGAACAACTCATTGTATAATTTACAGTGAAAACCCGTAAATTGCCATTCCCACAATTCCCTGCGTGACACTTCACATTTGATGTATTTTTGTTGAAATAACTATGTTTCTTCTTAGTTTGCTTAGTTCTTTTCTTATCAGTGAAAAGTACAGGTAGATGGAACACCTGCTAGGCATTGTTGCCGGTCGCACCTCCTCCGGTGCCCACGGGTCAGCTGCAGGGTCATCAGCCAGGAACCACCATTCACCAACGTTTCACTCCTTTAATCCTGGAACATCTCCTGGTGGCTGAGCAATGACAGGGACGTCTCCCTTTCACCCCCTGCAGCTGATAGATATTGCCCTCTGCGGCTGTTATCGGGGTTAGTTGTTCTTTCCCCAGCCTTTGTCTTTCCTCCTCAACCAGAGCCAAAAGCTCCCCTTCTCTGCCTCCTCCGCTAGCTCTTTGGTTGCCTTCTTTAGGTTCCCTCCGGTCACTCCTATGTCCCTCAGACGGCGTGTGGTTGACAGTCCCACGTAGCCTCGGCATCCAACCTCCACTGGATAGATGGAGGTCTTCCAGCCAGCCTCCCGGCACTCAGTAGTCAGCTCTGAGTACTTGGCCTTCTTACGTTCATAGGCAGCCTCCATCCCCTCCTCCGCTGGTATTGTGAGCTCAATGAGGAGCACGGATTTTACCTTGGTGGACCACATCACTATGTCGGGGCGGAGAGATGTAGCAGTAATCTCGACCGGGAAACGGAGCTGCCTGTCGAGATCAACTCTCATATTCCACTCCTGGTCAGGGGAAAACGGCCTAGCTGTTTCTCTTGGCCTGAGGTTTCTTCTTCCCCCATCTTCCGTGACAAAGGTGATGTGGTTGTGGTTCTCTGCTGGTGGTACCCTTTTGCTGCTCTGTCGACGCCTCTCTATCACCTCGGCTAGCTTTCTCAGGACCTGGTCGTGACGCCATCTATAGCGTCCCTGGGAAAGCGCAATCTTGCAGCCTGACAAGATGTGCTGGAGGCTTGCGTTAGGGGTATTGCAGAGTGTACAGCCTTCCTCACTCCCGAACCACTGGTGAAGGTTCCGAGGACAGGGAAGTGTGTCGTAGGTTGCACGGATGAGGAAGCTGAGCCTTGCCTGCGGGATTTTCCACAGGTCTGCCCAGGTGATGTTTCGGTTGACAATTCCCTCCCAGGTTGTCCACCTTCCCTGTCGGCCCTGCGACACAGCCTTGATCTTGTAGCCCTCTTTCTCCATTCTTGTCACCTCCACCACCACCATCTCCTTCCTCTCTTTGTGGTTGGCCTTGGACCAGAACCGTGGCGCTTCTCCCCACCCTAGCCCTGCTCTTCCCGCCTGGACTCTGACGACAATCTCTTGATATTGCAGACGACTGATGGCTTGGTCGACCTCAGTTTGGGCGTTCCATTTTCGGCCTGTCCGAACCTTAGGGTTTGCATTCCTTACAGCCTGGTCAGCAGACTCTCTCAACTCGAGAACCAGCCTGGTCTTTTCCTGCTTGTACCCCAGACTGATTGATTGAAATGGCAGCTGCAGGGTGTTCCTTCCGAAGAGGCCTGTTTCTGAGAGGCACCGTGGCAACCCCAACCACTTTCGGATGAATGTGTTGGCTTTTCCATCCATCTTGCTTGCGGTGGATGAGGGGGTCTCACTCATTTTCAGTGGCCACATCACCCTCCTGTAGAGTGTAAATTGGTAGCACCAGACCTTGTACTTTCCTGGGAATTGGCTTTGATCGATCTTTGCCAGTCCTTCTGAGAGCTGTTTCATCACGGTTCTCCCCATCTGTTTGTCCGTAAGCTCTGCCGTGTACTGTCTCCCCAGGCTTTTAATGGGTTGCTCAGAGAGGAGTGGGATTTTCTCTCCCCCTATGACGAAACAGGTGCTGTCATTTCTGACTCCTCTTCTGAGAGACAGGCTCCGTGATTTTGATGGCTTGATCCTCATTCGTGCCCACAACATCAACTCGTCCATCCGTTTCAGCAATCTTGATGTGCATGCTGCAGTCTGAAGGAGGCTGGTGACGTCGTCCATGTACGTCCTCAGAGGGGGTAGTCTCTGCCCAGATGGTAGTTTGATCCCCCCAACCATTTGTCTTGCTCCGACGAGGATTACCTCAAAGGCTGACACGAACAAGATGGGAGAGATGGCACAACCCATGGCGATTCTTACTTCTAACTGTTGCCACCCGGTGGTAAAATCTTGGAGAGCAAAGCACATCTGCAGGTCATTGAAGTAGGATGCAACCATGTTCTTTATGCAGGAAGGCATATGGAAGAACTCCATGGCGTAGGTTATCAGCTGGTGTGGGACTGATCCATACGCGTTAGCAAGGTCGAGCCAGACGACTTGCAGGTCTGTCTTCTCCCGTTTGGCCTTCTGGATCTGGTCCCAGATCATTGTAGAGTGCTCTACACACCCTGGGAAGCTTGGGACTCCCGCCTTCTGGCAGTTGGTGTCAATGTAGCCATTCTCAAGAAGGTAGGTGGTTATCCTTCTGGCCAACACTGAGAAGAAGATTTTTCCTTCTACGTTCAACAGAGCGATGTTTCTGAACTGGCTAATGTCTTTGGAGTTCACTTCCTTGGGGATAAAGACCGCTACAGCTCTTTGCCACTCGGATGGGATGAGTTGCTTTTTCCAGGCAGTTCTCATGAGGTACCATAGCAGCTCTAGTACCTTGGGGCAGTTCTTATAGAGCTTGTAGGGGATTCCATTGGGGCCTGGCGCTGATGAAGACCTTGCCTTCTCCACGACTTGCCTGACTTTGTTCCTAATGGGACATTCCTTACTGGGTCGCTGTACTGTTCTCTGACGTGCTGTTCCAGTTTCTCCCTGGTGGTTTTGAGTTTCCCACTCTTCTTTTCCTCCAGCAGCTGTCTGGCATGCTTAAAGGGGTCTTTGAAGAAGCTGGCTCGTTCTTTCTGTTTCCGTTTGCTGCGCTTGCGGATACGTTCAGCCCTGCGAAGCCTGGACAGTCTTTGCCTCACCTCCTCCCACAAGGCTTTCAGACCCTCTTTTTCTGCCACCGTTGCCTTCCTCCAGATCTTCCGTAGTTGTCGGCGCCTTCGCACTAGAAGGGCAATCTCCTTTTCCCTCCTTCCCTTCTCTCTTTGGGTGGTCTTCTGGTTGGAGATCGCTTCGCCAAACCTGTTCTTACAGGCCTGATATAGGACATCCCCAATCTGGTTGAGCTTGGATTCCGCCCCTCCTCGCAGAGATCCTTCCAGTATCTTGGCCAGGTCAGTGTCCAGTGTTTGCCATGCCTCTGTCTCGCATGATTTAGTTATGTACATTAGAGTTTTATGTTACATTTAATGTTCTTAAATTAATCTTTATTGCATTTTTTAAATTTCATGTGTTACCATGATTCTGTTTAGTGTTTGTGCAAATGACACTGTGCAGCTTCTATATATTAGTACTAACTTTCTCGTGGAAGAGCTGCTTGTGATAAGCTTTGATTTATCATGTGACTTTCATCACTGCTGTGATGATTGTTGTTTGTCAGTGTATTACAATGGTTCAAAACAGATATTAATACATAAATAGGTTGGTAAACTAACATTATATCAGATAATGAAATACGGTTTATTACTGTAAATTTTAAATTAAGTCTGTAAAACCAATAATGTCTGTACCATATTTTTGACGGTAAAGTTCTGGCAACCACAGCTGCCGGTATTTTACCCTAAAAATGGGATTTTATTTTTTACAGTGTAGTGTTTCTTGACATAGCAGGTTTAACCCGACAGTCAGCTGTGGACATGATCGTGTCAATCTGCGTGTTTACCAAGGCTGTTTCATTGCTTTCATAGAATATTCTAATTTAAATAGTGTGAACAGTTGCAATTTCTTGATTTATATTCTTTAGTTTGTAATATAAATAATGGTAATTTTATGTTTTTTTCCCCCACAGAATAATTGGTCAGTGGTGTGTAAGAATGTCTATGATAAAGAAAACAAAAAATATTTAAACATTTTAGTTTAAATGACATGTGCCAGTTCTCTTTGTATTAGTTTTTTTTCACTTTATACCAATTTTAAAAAGTTGCAATTTAATGTCATGTGGTGTAACCATCAAATAAAAAGTAATATTTTATCTACACCTTAAATATAAGAGATCATTAATATAGCCTATGTCTTAACTCATAATATTTGTAACAAATTAATTTAACTTTCAAATTTACATACATTAGTGCTGTCAGTTCGATTAATCGCATCTATATATATATGTGTGTGTGTGTCTGTGTATAAATATACATATACACACATATATATATACTGTATATGCATACATGGGTGTGTGTACACGCACATATAGATATAATAAATATAATATACATATATTATATAAACAAAAACTTTTATGTTAGATGCAATTAATCACAATTAATCGATTTAGCAGCACTTGTTAACTCTACAATAAGTAAATCCACTTCACAAGCTAATTACTCTTCGACTCTTCGATGCCATCGTAATATACAGAGCTACCACAAAAATGGAAGTTCAAACAAAAAATCCTACAAATGGCTGAGCGCTTGTTTCTCTGGGGCATGAGGTCTTTAGAAGAGGTGTATTCAAGTTATTGGATGTTTGACTTGGACTTAAATAGATCAGACAAAAAAATGAGCATCATATCATTGACCCTAATTCTGTGCTACACTGAAATTACATCAGCTCAAGGTCTTCAGCGTTAAGCTTAAGGTGGATGTTGCTATAGATTATGATAATAGCAACCAGACGTTAGCAGGGAAGGTCTGTGGTGAGACACAAATTAAGACACAATTGAGAGCTCTATTTGTTACCTCGCCTGAGGTTATACTGCTCAACATGACATCTTTGTTCACCCTTTCTCATCAGCTCTATCTCTCTCACTGCCTTCGTCCGTTTCTGTTTCACACTGAATTCCGAAGGGTCTTTGGTTGCGTGTTTTTTCACCCTTTTTCCTGAAAAAGTAAGGCGATCTGATCCGGCTTTCACTTTTTTCTCTCAGAACAATTGCAGAAGGTCTGTGCAAGTGCAGACGGTGGAAAGAGACAAAGAGTTCAGGGCTCGCAGCCTCATCTGTAAAATCTCCCTCCTCTGGAGGATGTCCATCTGCCTAGTATCTGGTTGCAGAATGGAGACACACATTTTGTCAATTTTGACAGGGAATTTCACTTAAAGTTAATAGTAAATGTGTGTTTGGTCAACTAGAGCCTCGTGGTCCAACCTTCCCCTGAATTCAAGACATGCTTCCTCAGAACTTAAACCCTGGGGTGCTCTCTAGTCATGAATTTGTCATGGTTCAATTTAATTTCATGTATCATTCAAAACTCTTCAGTTTGTCCGCTCCTTAGGATATCATGCTTTCATACTTGCTTCAGTGGAAAGGGAGGGTTTGTTGTTTGTGAAGGGATTTTTTATTGATAAGCGCCATGCTGAAGTGTTTCTGAATGAAGTGACTTGTATAATATAGATGTGTTTATGTCAATAGAGATTAGAATGAATATCCATATACAGTGCATGTTTATCACTACACACACACACATTATATATCAGTGCTGTCAATCAAAATAAATAAATAATCACACCTTATATTAACATTTGATAATATTGAATAGTGTAATCTTACATTTAATATAATTTTTCTTTGGCTACTCTAAATTGAAATGGATTCATATGTGTATATCAAACAAGTCGTTATACCAGTGTTTTTTGCATGTAATATTTTAACTATACAAATGTGTTGGCAACCATGGCAACATTTTTCCAAAATTGCCAATTATAAAATCTTCATCTTAAATTACATTTTTCTGTCATTACAAATCTCATCTGTTACATATCTTGTTTGACCTTTTTTTTCTTCCTTTGAGGAATGTTCTCCGTTTGATGAATGTTCATTTGACCCAGAGTATTCTTTAAACCTGAGCACATTTAAAGGGAGCGTGTCAAAAGGAGATTGATATCTGTGCATTTGACTCCAGTCTGCTGTGTTTATATCCAGTACACCCCATTCCCTACACAGTGGCCGTGCGAGGACTCGCATAGATTTGGATCGGCTAAATTGCAGTACTCTAGTGAATGAAGCAGTGGTTAGCATCATGATAAAATATAAGACCCTTTTGGCCAGCTTGCAGGCAATAGACAGACGGCCATGACTCATTGCTACTGGAGCCAACCTGTCTGCAAAAGTACTCAGAACCTGGACCCTGGGTCAGACCCCTCCCCCGCCTTCTCCTCTGTCCCCCAGCTGCTGGCCCTTGACAGGACCACAGGCGGCCCCGTACTTGGGGGTGTTATATGGTCTGTTTGATCGCCCCAGTTTCATTTTGTGTGTGTGTGTGTGAAACGGAAAGTGGGTGTGATAAAGATAGCTGATGTATTTTGCTCCATAATCTCCTGTTTTCCCCTCCTTCTCCTTTATAATGAAGGTAAAGATTTTTTTTAAACCCTTTCCCCTGGGTATTTCTTTAGTGCAGTAGAAGAAGGGTGTTAGGTCACAAACCACCATGTCCAATGCAGTCATGAGTAATGTTTCTATTTTAAACCACAGCTATAAACAACATGCATATTTTCTTACAGTGAAAACAAATAGACCAAGTTGCTGAGAAGCCATTAGCTATCAATAAACAGTGAGTGCCATTTTTTTTATTATTACTTTTAGCTGGAAGTACTCCTGTGCAAGCAATATTTGTTTTTTCCCTGGAAAGCCATTGGGAGCAGCCTGCTATCATTTCATCAATCAATCCTCAGTCAAACCAATAAGAACCTGTCTAACATGATATTTTTCTGTTTGATTTGCCTAACCAAAGTAATTTAGTTGAAAAAAGCAATATCAAGAAAATCAGGGAAGTATTTCTTACTGCATTTCACCCACGGAATTAACACTCACAGAATATTAGCATAATTATACTTTATTATGGTTTAATTTGGATGGCATTGTTTGAAAATAATTGGAAAAGAGAGAAAATTCATATTACTTAAGATAGTCTATTTCTAAGAATAGTACATCAGAAATGATGTGAAGACCCAGGCTGTCAAACCTTTTATGACTTTTTAATATTTATCAGGGTACGTCAATTTCTGTAATTATTTACTGATTGACTTCTGTCCGAATATGTCAGATTGTCTGTGTGATTTTTATGTTCACTTGATTACACAACAGATATAAAAAGTCTCTGATAATACTGGAATTTTAGTTCTGAGAACATAATTCAGAAAAAATCTAGCTTAAAGGGTTAGTTCACCCAAAAATGAAAATTAAGTCATTAATTACTCACCCCCATGCTGTACCAACCCCGTAAGACCTTCGTTCGTCTTCGGAACACAAGATATTTATGATTAATTCTGAGAGGTTCATGACTGCTACATAGGCTCCCTAAGGGAATGACACTTGACGGCCCAGAGAGTCATTAAAGAAAATTTTTAAATATTCCAAGTCGCAACAGTGGCTCAACTATAAGTTTATCAAGCGACGAGAATACTTTTTGTGCGAAAAAACAAACAATTTCTTTAATGACTCTCTGGGCCGTCAGGATTCATTCCCTTAGGGAGCCTATGTAGCAGTCATGAACCTCTCAGATTTAATCATAAATATCTTCATTTGTGTTCCGAAGACGAACGAAGGCCTTCCGGGTTTGGTACAGCATGGGGGTGAGTAATTAATGACTTAATTTTCATTTTTGGGTGAACTAACCCTTTAAGCTAGATTTTTTCTGAATTATGTTCTCAGAACTAAAATTCCAGTATTATCAGTGCTAAAATCTTTTTTTTCTCCTTTATTTTTACCCTGCATTAGAAATTCTAGGCTGGAAAATCTGAACATAATCCGAAAACATGAAAAGGAAATGAGTGTGAAAGTGAGACGGTGAATAAACAGGCTTGGTATATTTCCATAGGGTTCTACATTGCTTGCTGTGTGGAGCAACTGGGTCCAGGCCACATATGTCAGGAATAATTAAGGCTCCGTCTCTCAGTGCACTGTGTCTGTCTACCCTTCTGTAACAGAGCTGATAAAGCCATGCCTCTCATGGTGTCCCTGATCATGACCTTTGGCCCATACCTGACCTGTTACCTCCACATGCTATATCAGCTATTCAATATCTAGCCTACTACCCTGTGACTTCTGTTGGTCTCTGACCTTAGCTAGCACATAACCCTGATAAGCATCACTATTATGACAGCTTGATGATATAGATACAGCAGTACTTAGTACAACATTTATGCACACTGATGGTAAGAAATGCATCGTCTCGGAATAACCTGACTCTACCTTGAATTATTAAATTAAATGGGTCACTATATAATTTTAAAACAGACATAAAACATTTTTTTTTAAAACATTTTCAAGTTTATTTTTTCAATATTTAAAATGTCATGTGGTGTAACCAGCAAATAAGAAGAAATATTGTCCTTGAATACATGTAAATGTACACGTAATATTTAATATTTATATTCAATTTAATTATTTTTTTAAAAATCAGGCAAACCGTTTGAGTAATAGTGTATCACGGTTTACAGAAAAACATTATGCAGCAATCATTTTTCAACATTGATAATAATAAGGAATGGGTCTTGAGCAGCAAATGAACAGAAGACAGTTTGTTATAATTGTAATAATATTTCAAATTATTCATTATGGTTATTATTGTATTATTTATCAAATAAATGCAGCCATGGTGAACATAAGAGAGGTTTTCAAGAACATTAAAAAATCTTAATTGTTCCAAATCTTTGACCCAAATGTTCTGATATTTTAAGAGATGTATTGACTGACAGTCATTGACTACTTGACCTTTTCTTTTCAAGAATGTCATTCTTTTAAATAAGGCTTTTTTTATAATATAATTTATAATTATAATATGCAGAACATTTGGACCGCCCTAACTTTTTTACTCTAATGCCCTCCAAAAAATCTAAAAATGTATTTTAATTCATAAATGTAAAATATGCTCATCATAGAAGAGGTATAGAAATTATCTTCAAAAAATTGCATTTTATTGTGTTCATGGATCAGTTCATAGAGAAGACAAAAAAAACGAGTCTCATCGACCCGATTGTCACAGTTGCAACAGAACAAAACGTTTTGTGGACCTATTTTTTCACTTACCTCTTTATCCCTCTCTTTAAATAAAAAAAAAACCCACTGTATGCCACTGATGTCAGAAGATTGACTTTGACATTAGATACTAAAGGCCTGTATAACAGCCTCAGCACTGACAAACATTTTCCTTATAAGAAACATGCTGAAACATCATGTAGATGATGGGATCTGGTCAACAGTACATTGCTGTGCCCGCTCATTCCATGCAACCCGTCAGTGAGGTTATTGCATCACTGAGTCCTGGAAGACCCATCAGCCTGGCTCTGGGAATAGTGGGGGCTTCCCTCTCACTGGCAACAAGCAACCTGATCAGCAGGCATTATCACCTCATAATTACAGTCCTTTTGGACATATTAGCGTAGGCGCTGTGATCCGGTTTCTATGCGGAACCCAATTCCTCAAAACATTCCCCACCTCTCCAGTTTTTTACAGATGCCTTCTCAACAAACAAGCCTTGTATAAAAATATCCCCCGGCAGTAATGGTTCTCCGATGCGGTTGGCCAGAGCTTTAGGCATGTGATGTGATGTGGCCAATG
The DNA here is from genome assembly GCA_030578255.1 of Tiaroga cobitis. Taxonomy (NCBI): domain Eukaryota; kingdom Metazoa; phylum Chordata; class Actinopteri; order Cypriniformes; family Leuciscidae; genus Tiaroga; species Tiaroga cobitis. Next base: position 34,183,079 of record CM060603.1, read on the forward strand.
GGGAAGATGGGGTGAAGCGTGTTAGGTTACCTGAGTGGGGCATGATGATTTTGCATGGCCATGGTATTTATATCAGCAGTGAAAGTGTCATGGCGAGAAGGTCAGAGGCTTGAGTAAACACATGGGTCTGCCGTATCAGAGAGAAATCTGCTTGTTAAATGTGCAAGGCCTGTGTGAACACATTTACACAGAGCACATATGCTCCTAGCGCTTGTGGTTTTCTCATATCAAGAGGCCTGTCTGACTCGATGAGATCACTCAAAGAGAAATCGAGAGTTACATTTCCCCGGTTCTTTATAGCACAATTTATGTCGATTGAAATTGAGTGGAACCAAAATCAAATGTACTGAGTCTGACTGTGGTGATAAAGTGCATATTTCCCCAGTGTAGTAATATGGTAGAGTTTCTTTCACACTTTCTCACACACATACACACTTGTCTAACAAGTCACACATGCAAATCTCTGACCTGCAGAGCAAGGATAAAATAAAAGCCATGAGAAATAGCAGGTTATCATTGTGCTCTCTGTGGGGTTCGCATTTACTTTCTGTGTGCTTCCCTTGCGTATCAGTTTCAAATGACAACATTGGTGTAATTGCACCATTCCAATGTGTGATAGATGAAACCCTTATGTCTTCCCCCGGTTATATGATGAGAAGAAAGAAAAACCTGTGTTTATTTTCTCCAGGCAGCTTCTTGCTGTCTCAAATGGAAACTATTACCTGAAGCTGTGTTGGGCCAAACAAATATCTATTAAAGCGGAATAATAAAACAAACTAACATAGGCTGTGAACAAAATATTTGAGCCCAAAACACTAGTTCTGAACTGTAGATTTATGCCATGTTGGACTCAAAAACAGACTTTTGCTTCCAAAGCTGAGAAAGCATGAATCTCTGCAGTTTGTGAACAATCGGCTCCTTTTAAAACTAATTGCCACAATCTATATCCAAAAGCAGGAGATTTATTGATGTTATTACCTACATTTTCAGGCATAAATCATGAGTGGGTTTTCAAGCTTTAACGAATTAACCGTTTCAAGTTTCCTCGCCCTCCTCTCATATCATTCCATAGATGGCTTTCATATTTGTCGAGTTAAACACGTCAATCCTCATTCAAGCTCTCGGACTCGAAGCAACTGTGGGCCTCCAGGACACCTGTGTTGACCATATCAAATGTGCCACTCAGTCTGTCTAATACACATACTGCACACATATGCACACTCACTTACTAAGACAAGCTGAATTGTCACATTCACTTTTTCTTAGTCAGCTTTTATTTATTTATTTGTATTCTCCGCTATTTTTACCAGTTTGTCATAGTTTGCTTTTTAGTGGTTGTATTGAGTTGCAGGTCTCGTGTCAGATTAACCACAGGCATGGTTCATTACATGAACTATAAACATATTTCAACATTTGACTAAATAATTATTTAGATTTTAGGGTTCGTGAAACATTTTGCATGAAAAGAGTGTTTTGTGTTTTCTTTAAAATAAATGGCACTTGGATTGATATTTTGTAAATGAATGCACAGACATTTTTTCTTGCAGGATAATCAAAATGCATATGGATTATCCTAAATCAATTGTAAGTGGGTCTACTTTTCAGTTTGCAAACATTTATTTGGGTTTTATTTTATTTGAGAACTTAAATGAATCTGAAGACAGACAAGTGCCTTTATAGCTTAAAGGCAGAGTAGAATGCAATATCAGTTGGCATGCACCCCACTGGTGATGTGAATTGTTCTGTTAGTGTTTTGGTAGGTGCCCAAATTTTGTAACGACTCAAGAGTCTGTTAATGACTCTTCCTTCACTCAGGCAACATTTTATGGTCCAAGTCTGTACATTTAGCAATTATACTGTAACAGATCTTTATTTGTGGTGGTAAAAATATACCATTTAACATGTGCTTTGTAAAGTGTGCTAGAATTTTAACTCCTGAAGGATAAAGCTTTCAAATCCAGAGAAACTATTTTTCTTAGAGGTGGACAAATAAAGCTGTCTCCAGCCCACAGTAAAAGCTCCCGTTAAAGAGTGCGACTAACTCATCTTAATGGAGTGTTATTTTTCTGTTCCGTCTCTCTTGGTAACATCATAACATTTTCCTTTTCCTCCCACAAATGTGAGCCCTGCCGTTGACATGGTATTAGTCAAGGCTCGCTGTCAGAGTCTAGCTGTGCAAATTCAGACGCAGGTCTTCGGCACCTGTCAATCAACGCTGCAGCACTGTCCCGTCCCAGTCCAGCCACAACAGTACGTGCACACCATCTCTGCAGCTGCTTTGGCCTCCTCCACCTCACCAACCCCACCCTTCGCAAATGCTCACTTTTTATTAGCAAAATAAGCACATTCAGCCAGTTCGCTGATATTTCTGTTACCTCAGAACAGCTGAAGTCAGGTGATAAGTTCATGTTAATGTGAAGTTTGAAGTTCATCTGTGGGATACGAAAGCGATAAAGCTATTTTAGTTTTTTTCTTTTAGTGCTGAGTAACTGGACACAGGAGTATAATCGCTCCATAAGGCGGTATATACAGTATATTATGCCGAACTGCGTATTCCACATTGTGTAGTTACTCCCCCGTCGCTCACCTCTGGGTTGAAAATGTTCTTTTACTACTTAAATAGTTCCATCTCCTCCCAAAAAACATCCCATATGGTACCCCCATTGTTTCGACTGCCTTACTCCCTGGTGTCATGCCTTGTCACTGTTATTATGGGCTTACACTCACAAGACGCTGTGATTTGTTGTACTCCTCTGGCTTTGAAGATCTAAAGAGTTGTGCAGCGTGAGATGAAGATGAAGTCGACAGCCGTGGCCTTTCCCTGAAGCTCGTACGGCCGCACACATAAACACACGACGGAGCATGACTATACACAAACTCTGACAACCCCGAGTCAAGAGGCGTGGGTCAAGTTACGATTTCCCCTTTGTGTCTTTAAAAATCCGCAGATGACAATTACGGCAGATTTGATTAACTGAGAGGGCGGCGCAGATAGTCCGGCTTTTTTACTAAGGGCCGGCGGCTCTGGTTTCACTAGCTGTCATTTATACGGCCAGAGAAAGGCAGGGGGAGTCCCTTTACTGCTGAGCTGGGGCCTGGGCCCAGACTTCAAACACTACTCTCCATAGCTCTTCACTTTTATAATGCGCAGGGAATGAGAGAACGCGCATACACAGCACTTAAAATGCTACATTAGGGAAGTTTTGAGGGGTAGTTTCTGAAGCACTCGTGCTTTACTTGAACCATTCTAAGTGTCATTTCTTGAAACCTGTCCATGCTTTCGTCTCTCGTAATCCAGTATAGATGCTTATTTTATTTTATTTGTTTTTCTATACTTTTTTTTCTTTTCATAACATGTTTCTTGTGCTCTGTATTTTTGCTTTTTTTTTTTCATCATAAAAAAAGACCCCATTTATTAATATCATTAATTTTAATAATAATAATGAAATCTATAATAATAATAATAATAATCATCGTACATTATTATTATTATTTATTTTATTTATAGAACACCTTTCAAAAATAGTTCTTTTGTGGAATAAGTATTCTTTTTTAAATGATGATGATGAACTAGAGTACAACTACGTTGTTTACATTTATTATTATTGTAATGTTATGTGCTTTGAGACATGAGGTAATTTTACGCTATCTCTCGTGACACTTTGCAGACTCTGCTCTGGCTGTGCAGGTTCATGTTTTAGAGGAGGCGTGGCTTTGGAGACGCTCTGAAGGGAGGGTGGGATCTTGTGCTTTCAAAGCTAGCTTACTATTGGCAGCCTCTCCGAAATTGCCAACTCTACCTTTAAGATCAAATGATTTCCGTACTTCCCTCTAATCAGCAAACAGCAAATCCAATCTCTTCTTAAAGCCCGTTTTCTCCTCTCTCTAAACCAAAACCCCCTTTTGCCAGACTGTCTGTGACAAAGGCGGCCTGTAGTCACTTGCGTTCGGTCACGAATGGATTGGACCCACTTGTTTTTACAAGCACCCCATGTCAATGGTCTAGTTTATTGAGACCGGTCTCCCCTTGGCCTGTGAGGCGCTCAGCCAATGGACGGCACGGATGAGTTACCCTTGTGTATAAATAGCTTCCTTCATTAAATCAGTTGTTCTCTTAATTGAACTTAAATAAAGAATGACTTATGCCGGCCAGCTGGTTTTAATAGAGCAGACCGGCTTGTGGTGTATAAGAGGAGCATTATTTCTGTGCACCAGGCCAATTTGTACTGGGTGTTATCAACATAGAAGGTGAAAACAGGAGAGGCCACCAGCCAGCCTAATGCATTCTGAGGTTTCATTGGTTTATTTTCCTAACAATGATATAAATGGCTTGGTAATTAAATATTCGCCACTGGCTTTAGACCCTAATGGGAATCTGTGACAAGTGTTAATGTATGGTGAAGAGGCTGAAGGGTTTGACACGAAACACGCCGTCTTCGTTTCATACTCTTACACATTCTCTATCGTCTTCTAAACCTGCAAGCAATTTCGCCATGGAAGGCCAATCAAACTTTTCTGCCAGGGCACAGTTCGCATAAATCTGCTAACCTAATGCACCGAGCTAACTCAGCTGCACTGTGATACTTTTCTCCAGCCATCTTTTTTTTTCTCTCAGTCTTTCTCCTCCCTGAGACAAGAATTCTTGAAGTGAGCCGTTGTTTGAAAGCGTTTTGTGGTCTCTGGCAGCAGCAGCTGATGGAAATTTGCTGAGTTGGAGCCCTGAAATGTTGCAGCTGTCTCAGAAGAGCTCGGCCACAGCTCTGAGTCAAACGAAGGGAAAGCATTGATTGACTTCCTCCCACCCTCTCTTGATTATTCTCTTTTACGCCCTATCCCACTTTATCATAACACTTTCCGTGTCTTTTTAACTTACCCCTAGTCTAGTCCAGCTTGTAAACCAAGTAAAGCTATTACCTCATCGGTGGGTCAAAAAATGATGAAGATTCCTTCCGCCCCCTCGTATGGTGGAAATCGAATAAGGTTACATTACTTTACCCCATGTTAACAGGACCTCCTAAGCCACAGGAGGAAATGGAGAGCCATTTCTTGACTATAACTCACTCCAGAGAGATTTAGAGTTTAGGGGGAGATGCTCCAAAATAGTGTGAACTCATTTGTATGTGTGCTCCACTAAGAGGAAAGCAGCCACATGTCGTCTGGAGAGATTGAGTAATGCAATCCTTCACAGCCCAGCAGCACCACTGCCACATACCTCACTAATAGCAGGTTGATTATCAACAAGACTGTCCTTTAACACATTCCCGACATCTGCTTTCTGTCTAAGCGTGGAGGGTGGATACACATAGACGTTGCAGAACACTCGCACACACCACTTTCATTGTAAGTGTATTGAAAAAAACACCTTCTGGTTCAGAAATTATATATACGCACATTTAATGCATGGTTGTAAAATTGTGCACACATTTACACTCAAACACTTTCATGTGCTTAAATTTAAGTATTTAGACTGTCAAACGCTGCTTCTGCTGTAAAAGACACTCATACACACTCTATTTCATCCATCTATAGTATACACACTCTCAGTGATATCCTGTAGACATTGTTTGACACCATTTTGATTGAGAGTTTTAGACGTGCAGATAACGTGCCATATCCTCTCACTGATGAGCTCTGAGTTTTGTTAGTGCTATATGGGTAGAATATATAAACTTCAGAACTGTCCTGGAAGACCCTTTGGTTTAAGAGCAGTTAGTGCAATTGGTGGGATTGAAGTCTTTTTGTGTGTGTGTGTGTGTGTGTGTGTCTTTTTGTTTTATTCATTTTTTGGTCCAATGTCTCGGTGTAGGACTGCATCCAGCGTAACATAAATTCACTTAGGCTAAAACATGTATATAATCATGAACACACACACACAAATATATATTTTTTTCATTTTTATATCATTATGTAGACTTTCCTAAGATACGATGGTTGTATACTGTACAAACTGCATATTCTATCCCCTAACCCTACCCATCACAGAAAACTTTCTGCATTTTTACATTTTCAAAAAAAAAAAAAACATAATTTAGTATTATCTAGAAGCTGTTTTCCTCATGGGGCATGACCAAATGGCTCCAAAATGAAAAAAAAAAATTCAGGTTTTACTGTTTTTATGGGGACATTTGGTCCTCACAGTGTAGATTAAATAAGCACAGGTGCACACACACACATATTTGTATCACCATATTAGTGAGGACATTGTATACGTCAATTGATTTTATATCAGGTTAATGATTTTTTTCTGATATATCGTGTAACCCAACCCCTACCCATCACAGAAACATGCAAAACACTAGAGTTAATTAATAACATGTTTTGGTCGATTCATAAGCCTTTAATGTGTTCACTAGTCGGTTACCATAATATTTCACTATAATTTAGGACATATGACCCTCACAATAGCTTAATCTGTACAAACACACACACATACTGACTGACTGTACATACAATCTTTTTATATATTAATATACATGTATATATTAAAACATATACTTTGCTTTTTAAATACTGACATTATCAGTTCCCTCTTTTGTAGCTTCAGACCTAACAAAATGGCAAAGCAATTTGGATTGTTTATTTGTTTGTATCGAATACACATCAACAATGATATCAGACTATTCTTGCACTTTACCCTGCAGAAGTTCTATGCAGACTTTCCCCCCCCCCCCCCCCTCTTACCCATCATAATTTTGTATAATGGAATAAGTGAGCCAAAACTGCCATTGGTGTCCCATCCAACAAACAAAAACAAATAGTGCAAGATGCCCCTGGTCTTATGGTATTATTGACAGTACAATATTAACATACAACATTAGTGCAGCAGAGCATCTCTCAGTTTTGCTTTAATGATGGCTTAAAAGCCTTACTACTGATTTACTGGTTCCCCACAAACCCACATCTGTTTGATTGACACATGCCTCCCTGGTTGTTGGGACATGTTGCTGATTGAGGCATGGCATGCGATTTCCCACTGAACCCCATCCCTGATTTTCACTCATTACAAAGCCCTCTGAAAGTCCACGGTGTCTCCTCTCAGAACTGATTTCTCCAGCTTCTCGGTTTTCCTCTCGTATGGCTCCTGCGGCCGAGGCCAGTTGCTTGGGCAGGCAACAAATGGAATCAATTTATACCCCTGGAGCAAGGTGGTTTTGATGACATTTAAAATGTTCACAACGTAAACTCTGGATATAAACATTTCAGGTCAGGAAGAGTTTAGAAATGTCTTTCATAAACATACACAAGGAAGATTTTTGACTTGTTTTTGATAGATGGCCAGTCGTGTGTTCAAAATGTAATTCAATTTGTCACCCTATGTCCTGACAGAGAGAGAGAGAGAGAGAGAGAGAGAGAGAGAGAGGAAAGGTATGGAAGATGCAGGAATAAATCGGGACTTATTAGATCTGAGCAGAAGTGTGTGTATTTTAAAAATTAAAGCAGATTGTGATATCTGCCTTTAGAGAAACTCAAATACACATTAAATAATGGAATCATTATTTAAAGTCAAAGTGAACATACACATATATATGCTCAAATAGAGGTTAAAAATACAGATCTTACACATGAAGGTTATAGTATTGTTCGAACAAAACGTCGAAATACTACGCACATGGCACCCTTTAGCGTCAATATAACACGCGAAGTGATGGGTAGGTTTAGGTGTGGGGTAGGGTCTGCGTCTCATATTCACGCTAAAGGATGCCAGTCAACTTTATGACGCCTTGGGTTCGCGTGTTATATTCACGCTAAAGGGTGCCATGTGCGTAGTATTTCGACGTTTTGTCATATAGCGTCACCTATATGACGCCAAAGGATGAGAACGGGCTGTATTGTTCAGTAACACAGAAGAGTAATATAAGCAATTAATCTTTCAGTGAAAACGTGAATGTTTATTTAGCAATGTAGCCTACTGTGATTTAGAAACACCCCATTGGTTATTTTAATTTATTTAATTTGAAAATGGAAATGAAATAACTTTTATGTTAAATAATTGTTATTATTAAATAAAATGTAAATGTTTCAATCTAAACTAACTCTTATACAACGCAGGCTACTCTGTAATAAGTTGATATCACAAACTCAGAATATAGTACATTAGTTGCTGATGTCACTAGGTGTGTGTGTGTGTGTGTGTGTGTGTGTGTGTGTGTGTGTGTGTGTGTGTGTGTCTTCCAGGTAAACCCAACATTATGGGGGAAAACAGCTTATAAATCATACTGTGGTGTTTTTTGAAAATGTAAAAATGCAGCAAGTTTTCTCTGATGGGTAGGTTTAAGGATAGAATATACAGTTTATACAGCATAGGCGTACAAATCATTATGTCAGTGGAACACAACTGTGTGTGTGTGTGTGTGTGTGTGTGTGTGTGTGTGTGTGTGTGTGTGTGTGTGTGTGTGTGTGTGTGTGTGTGTGTGTGTACACACAAAACATAACTCCCAAAACATAATTTTAGGAATAAAAATGGCATAGGTATAAAGTAAATATACAGTTTTTATTTACATTGTAAAAATGCAGAAAGTTTTCTGTTAGGGTGTATACAGTTAGGGAATAGAATACTGTATACAGTTTGTACAGTATAAAAGACCATTGTCTATGGAAAGTCCCCATAAAACATGGAAACCCAACCGTGTGTGTGTGTGTGTGTGTGTGTGTAAAAGCAGCATATTGTGTCATTTTTATTCTGTAGGAATTCTCCTTCACCGCTCGCTTTTATAATATACAAACAAATATACCATATTTTATAAATATCAACTATCTTATATATATTTTTATTCTTACAGATAATAAGATATTGGTGATGCATTGGAATTGAATTACAACTAGGCTCAATTTCCCAGCCTTGTGGTTTTAGCGTTAGTGTTAAAGGACTAGGTTAGTGTTAAAACCCTACACTGTAAAAGTCTCTTTCTGCAGCTTGACCATCTCTTAATTGATCCTCCATTAGTGCTTTATAGACACTGTGTCCTTCGTCCTGTGCCTCTTTTATAGATACTAATAAAATGTTCAAAGTCCCTGTGCAGCTCCTTATCATGCAGCAGTGTTTTTATGCCCTGCTTACACCGGGAGTGTGACTCTGTCTCTCTACTGTACAGTCTGATGATGAGGGTACGGTTTCACGGCCCCTGCCTTCATGTCGCAGCCTGGCACCATTTTATGACTGGAAAAAGAGAAAGAGGAAAAGAGAGAGGCATTAAAAAAGAGATATGTAAAGACGGGATGGGGTGGAGGGATGCAGGGAAAAATAAGCAAACTTTATTTTCTAATTTCGACAAATATGTTTATGCTAAATGATTTTATTAAATACACACATTTGACAAAAGCATACCGTTTTCCCAAAGTTATAAAGCCTATTTCATATGGCTGACTCTGGTTCCTTGGCCAAGCAGCGCACTGGGGGAAATAGTGATTATAATGACAGGCCTCTGATTTCAGCCTGTGTGCATTGAGTTACTTGTTGTTGGTTTAAATGATATATTTCCGTTTCTAGTTGAAAAAAACCCCAAAAAACAGTGGGATTTAGGAATGTGAAATATGGTGGAATTAATAACTCTAGAAGGATATGATGTGAGCAATTCCTGTATGTACACGACTGTAAATGATAAAAGCGGACCTTATATGTATCAAAAAGCGTAGTATCTCCAGTGCTGCTGCAGGGAATGATGAAGTTTTGTGGCAGACATTCATCATATCACATTTATTTAATTTATATATTTTCAATGCGCAGCTGCGTGATGACAATGTTCACAATGAAGCAAACTGATTATACCATGTTTTTGCAGATGCTGAGACTTGTTTTTTATAGTAGGTCAGTCACTGAAGTTTTTGAACTGAGTTTTAGATTTTTAAGAAGTTTGTTCCCAATGAGAAATGCGCTGTAGATCACTGAAAGTTGTGCATTTGTTATTATTTTTTTATTATTCATTTATTTATTCATTGTGAGACTGCACTAGCAGTGGTTGGTTGCATAAACTGCTTGCTTAGACTGGTTTTACGAGAGTCGTCTAATATTTTTCTTCAAGACTGGTCATAAATTTTAAAACTCAATAACATAAAAAGGTAGATTGGTCTAATTTGAATCTGAAAAGTTAGACTTATTATACCTAACCAACTGCTAGTTGGTCTGACTAGTTCTTAAGTCACAGTCTTAACATAGTATGTTTATGCAACTAGCCCCAGAACAGCAAATTGTGTGGAAGCAACAATGTGTTAACACTTTTCTAATTGCTGTTGAATGGTGAAGATGCCTGTAAAAAGCTTGTAGACCCTTTTACAGTTTAATTTGTGTTTGGTATAGAACAACTGTTCCTGTGATTTTTGAAAAGTTTGTTGAAAAGTTACAATGTTTATCTATTTTGTTTAGAAATAATATTTATGCAGTAAAGGGATGAGAAAGTGTTTGTCTGTGTTTGCATGCAACTGTGTGAGTGTAAATATGGTGCATTGAGTGAAATATTTTGAATTTCTATTTGTTAAACCAATCTCCTTTGTTGTATTAACTCGAATTTTTAATTTCAATGAACTCAAAACTTTAAGGCAACCAGGTAACTTTAAGTTAAACCAACAATAATTTTTTTAAGTGTACTTTTCTGATTTGGTCCACAATCCAACAACCTAGTAGAAGCCCTGTAGCACATATAGTATCAGAATATATTATCTTGACGTAGTCTTGCTTTCCAAGAAGAGATGCAAGAACAACTAAACCTAAGTGAATAATTTGCTGAAACACCTTAAGCCCCTTTCAAACTAAATTACAAAATCAAAGTAGCACTTACAAATAATTATGCTTGTGTTTTTGAATCAGGGTACGAAGGAAAACAACAATTAACAGTGAAAGTTCCCTCATTCACTAACTTTGTCGACTCGCTCTGATAGGAGAGGAAGTATCTGTTTACTTTGTGATTACGACAATTTTGCTGTCGCGAGGCAGCAAATTCAAACCAGTCGCGAGGCTAGATTACTCCAGACAACATGAAGCCCGTACGGCCGCGCACATCCAGTCCTCCGCCATCGGCTGCGATTTCTTCAAAGTAAAATAAACCTTTATACATAATTACAGAGAATTCTGTATATTTTTCTGTCCGTTCCCCTCTAACAAAAAGGGTATATTTTAAGGGCCAAGCATGTCACGCTTAACCACCGGCCTACAAAGTAGATCACACATCGGAGGACCTGACCCGAGTCTCTTGTTTATTCAGAGCAAATTCTAGAGAGAGGGTAAAAGGAGCCTTATTCAGTGCGCATTCCAAAGCGCATGGACTGTCATATTTAGACAGTTCATATATCCCCGCTCCAGAGTTGCCATGTCGTGAAAACATTATCAAAGTAAATATTATGACTGTAGACAGGTTCTTTTATGCAAAGAGCGCTAGTGTGAAGTTGGGTCCAATCTTCGGGCCTTGGGCCGGAGAAGGTGAGACGGCTGTGAACGTGAAAGCACTGAGGTTGCTTAAAAGCATAACTGAGTTATCAGCCGGGTCTTGATTGCGTTAATATTCTGTGCTACTGTTTTTCTTATCAGGCAGTCAACATTTTATGTCAGGAAACAAGCTGGAGAGACGCGTTTGGCTGTGTGCCATGCTGTAAGCATGCACCTCAGAAACCCCACACGTGTGTACGGTGAGATCTGGACAGTGTCCCCGTGACCAGAGACGGATGTGAACAATTACCAATTCTCAAAACACTACTTTACCGTAGTTAAATATATTACACGCCTTACACCCGCGGCTGCGGCCCACTCTCGCTGCAGCCTGGGATACGTGGACCTTACAGAAATCCAGCCACCTTCAACAGGCACAGTCTACTGCAATTAACCAATCATCATCATCATCATCATCATTACCATCATCATCATCATAATCATAAACTCACTGAACGTGCTTTGTACAAGGTGCTTCGCACTAATTTGCACAAGTCAATGTTTTGTTTTATTTTCACTTCTCTTATTGGGACAGAATTTTTATATATGAAAATATCCAAACACCATTTTGGTTTTACAGATATACAGTAACAGATTTAGAGCAGAACGGGGAGTGTCGTAACAAGGTACAAAAAATATATATCTTGCTTATAGTTTGATTTGACCTATTAATGGATGTTCAAGTATAACCTCATCCTTTACATTTAAATGTTAAAAAAACTAGAAATATCGTGGCTGAGCAGACGGAGAGGGCTTATAACATTACTTTATGTAAATTTACTGGACACACTGAGATTGCACAAAATGTGTTTGTGCATAAACTACATTTGACAGAGCTGTGAGAGTGACTTATACACACACATTGGCTGTTATGTAGGCCTATATTTTGAGTTGTTAGCCTGTTTATGTATTTGCATGTATTTTATTATTTCATTTTTGCTGATTTTGGATAGTTGAACCAAAAATTCAGTTTGTATCATTTACTCACCCTCATGTTACTCCAAACCGGTATGACTGTCTTTCTACTAAATGGAACACAATTTTGAAGAACGATTCAGCTGTTTTTGTCCAATGAAAGTCAGTGATGTCCAAAACAGCATTAGACTCCCTTTGACTTTTTAACTTTAAGGTCAAGAAAAGACATATTTTATGTTCCACAAAAGAAAGAAAACTATACAAGTTGTAAATCATGACAGAATTGTCATTTTTGGGTGAACTCCCTGTATTTTACTTATTTACTTTATGGGGATGGGGAGGACATAAAAAGTACAAGTGATTACCACAATAAATGAAAGCACCAAATGTATTTGTCTATCATTTCCAATTCGTGTTAACAACCCAGTGCGGTAGGTTGTAACACAGCACTCTAAGTAGGCCTACTTGATGCCAATTTTTAGAAATCAGCTGTATAGATTTCTAAAATAGGCCTAGTTTAATTTGTAACAAGCATAGCCTATAGGAAAATTGCATTAAAGTTTGACGCATAAAAACAGAGCTCCCACGCAAAATGGGCTAATAATTAGTTTGTTGATAATTAGGATATTCCATGCATGCAGCATTGAGAGTTTTATATAGGCCTAACTTAATCTTGTTGGGGGGAAAAAACCCACAATATTCTACTATATTTTAAGCAAATGCATCTGCGTGTGGTATATGCCCCTGCAAATAAAGCCTCCGCAATAAGTCCGCATGAAATAAATACAGACACAATCCCCCGGCCATGTGGGTGTCCAATTGTAATCCCAACAGACTGATCCACTCCGTATTCAATATGGGGAGTAATTGGCCCTCAATGCGAGGAAATGCGCTGCGCTGCAGCACACAGGCCTGACACTCGGTGCTGTAGCACAGGAAAAGGCGGAACTAGCTCATTTTGATCCTGGATTTAAGAGATGAAACTAATCCTGATTGCCACAAATCAAAACCTGGACTGTAGCCTAATTAGTGAACGCGGATATGGCTCCATGCATCAGAGACAAGTTAAACAAACAATTATATCTGTAGCCTACTACAGATCCGCTTCTCGGAAGCTCAAGTTAAACCGTCGGTCGTCTGACACACGCACATTAATAAAGCTAATTTACTGAAGCTGTCCGACGCAATAAGAAACGAAACGCAGCAGTGTTTATTGCGATTTTTTGGTGATGCGCATTTGGGAATAATGCACATTTTAAAGGACAACAAACAAACACTGAAAATAAAGGGTATTAATCTGATAAATGCTCAGAAAAAAAAAGGTAAAAAAGCTAATTGTTTAATTGGCCTAGTAGGCTAATAATAATTAAATAACAATAATTTTAAATAATAGCTAGGCCTAATATAATGTCTATACTCGGCTATTCGACATTTAGCCTATTTTTTAAAAGGCTATTGTTGTTATTATTGCATTTTTGTTTACGTAGGTTGAACGTAATTTTAGAAACATTTTCTATCTTACAGATATCTCAGGTTTAAATGTGGGCATTTTAAATGGTCGTTTCTGATTTATGGACAGTCAACGGGATTGCGGGCGCCGTTTACACTCAATCACTAGTCGAAGCTCCTCCGACAGCACGCTAAACTGAGGGCATAATGTGTCCACTTGGACTAAAAGCCGGTGTACGGTTGCATCGCAGTAGCATCTGCCTAATAGATATTGCAGAGACTGAACACAATGCTTCGTATGCTATCACTTCACACCGCTCACAGGTAGAGTCTGTCTGTATAAATGCTTTATCTTAAGTTATCTCTAAATGGCCCGCTTTAACCGTCCTGATGAAAACAATCACTGAGAGTAATGTGTTTAGCTTTAGCTTATTTTACAATTTAACATCCGCTTATACCGAAATAAGGATCCACGCTAGCCTAAACATTGCACGTGTTATTCACGATTCTTGAAAGATAGACTAGGCGAAATCGATGTAGCAAATATAAGAAATCCACTGTATTTGAGGATCGGCTGTTAATATCTAAACCTGCTAAACTCCCCCATTCACTCAGACGCTTTCCAGAGTGCAGCTTTAGGCCTAATGATTGTTGTCAAATCATTTGACTAATGACTCCACAACTGCAGCATTAGCTGGAACTTTTTTATTCATGACCAAACAGACTGTGACACTGAGTAAGAAAGTATTTGCTTATAATATAATATGCCTGATAAAACAAAACCAGCAAAAATATATAATTAGGCTACATTGAAAAGATTGGAATAACAAAATTATAATTTTGAGGTGTGTGTGTGTGCAAAAGTTTGATTTAATTAATCATCCTCAAATCACTAAACCTCTAAATTAGAGTAATTCAGGAGATAATTAGTCATGCATTAAGTCCTTTGCTGAGACCAATATGATCTGGTTTTATTGCTGTGGTACAGAGTTACAAATAATTCTCATTTGAATATTATGCAAATTCCCAGCAGGCATCACACACATCCTCAGGGTAGCTTTGAGAAATAATTAAAACGAATGAATACATATAAACACTCATTGCATACAATAAATTTAAACAATATGATCAAAAACACAATTCATGATGATAATTTGCATTGCTGCAGGCAGCAATGGTTTGTAAATAAAGGTGTTTGTGAGCAGGTGTAGAGGGGGACTGTTAGTGTGAGTGTGTGTGTATGTGTGTGTGTGTGTGTGTGTGAGAGAGAGAGAGAGAGAGAGAGAGAGAGAGAGAGAGAGAGAGAGAGAGAGAGAGAGAGATGCTTGTGGTATCCATGGTCATGTACAGCATGGATGAAGGTTACTGTCTCTCTTGTGTCAGTGTGCAGGTTACTGTTTCTGTGGTCACATTGGCCTCTAAGTTTGGCCTCTAAGTTTGGCCTCTATCTGTGTGTGTGTGTGGCTTGGTAAATCCTATATTATAGGGACAAAATGTGTGCACAAAGATGGCAATATCAGAAATCCTTGTCCTTGAGGGGACATTTTTTGGTCCCCGTGAGGAAAACAGTTTATGAATCATATAGGCTAAAGTGATGTTTTTTTGAAAATGTCGAATGGGTATGGGTCTGTGACGGGTAGGGTTAGTCTAAGGGGATAGAATATACAGTTTGTACAGTATAAAAATCATTGTCTATGGAAAGTCCCCATAAAACATGAAAACGCAACGTGTGTGTGAGAGTGCCGACTTTGGCTAAGTCTTATTCTGATATATTACCATTTGATCCTTCAGTTTCCTGCCATTGATCAAGCCCCACCTATTCAGCTGATGGGCCAGAGGAGAAACCCGATCACCTAACAAGAAAGAAGCAGAGGAGAGAGGAAGGAGAAAATGAGAGAAATGGTACAAGCCTTCACCACAGCCTCTTTTCCCTTCTTACCTAGAATACATCCCACTCTGTGCATCTCAGTTTTTCTGTACCTACTTTACATTTACACATAATTCATCAGCGGCAGCTTGTCACCATAAGCTGCCTGTGATTCACATTCAGAAATGCTACCAGGCGACTAACAATATTATTCTTATTTAGCATCTTCCCAAACTGTACGAAGTGTTGCAGTGATCACACACAGCAACACTGTCTTGTATATATGTCGCTAAACCACAGACAGGCATTACAGTATCATATTAACTCGATGATTATTAGCTGACAGATCTGTCATTAAGGCAAATATCAGGAGAGTGGCAATTATAGTCTGTGGATTCCTTTTACACTGACATACATCATCCTCATCTTCTCTTTTACACATACACACACACAAACACTGAGAGACTGAGTGACAGTAGATCAACTAGCCTGGCCCCGTGGAGGTCATAACCCACACCATCTGGATCTGATCGAGCTGTGCACAGAAAGGTGCTGCGTTTGTAAGGCATGGCCCCTTTAGCAGTGGGAACCTGCTACGCTGTTGCTTTCATATTCGACTGTTGAAGCTGGGCATCTGAATGCATATTCATACTTTGGTACTGCTGAAAGACGAGTGTAATGTTTGGAACTACTAGTGTATGGAAAATTCAGATGCTGGCAGGTTTAATGTGATGATTTAGCCATCCAATGTAAATGTACAAAACATTATATTCTCCCATGTGAGGGGGTAAGAAAACAATGACAGACTTTTAGGTCTTTTTTGTGTAAAAGAAAACGTTAACGTGTGTCTGTCGGGAAGCTGTTCAAGTCTATGCTTGGCCTGAGAGAGCTCAAGTCATTCACTCCAGCGGTGTAGCTGTCAATTACTGTCCTTATCGGCTTACAACTGGGGAAGGTGAGCGAGTGACAAACCTCTCTTTGAGGTTTTAGGTTACACAATATGGTAACAACAAACTGTCACTGGGCTTTAGAGGCCTCATCGAGGAACCTGGGGAAATTCCGCCCTGGGTCAATGCACATAGTGTCTGATTCCAGGAGTATTGGGTGAGATTATCTCTTTGCAATGAACTTAAACTTCAAAATCTGCCCTAGTTGACCAATATCCACAGTGTTGGATTGAGCTAAAGTCTGTTCCTCCCTCTTGTTGACTATTTTTTTTCTAGACTTATTTAGCACCACTGAAGTAAATCTGTGGCACTTTAAATGCTGACGGATACGTCTCACACCAGATGATATATAAAGTTGGGTCTCAGTAGCCCATGTCCTTCTGTGGAGTCTTGTGGTGCCCTTGTCACAACGGCACTGACAAATGATCAGGCTCAAATTACGGCACACTGCCGCTGTCAGTTCCACAGAGACATGCAAACAATATTTTGATGAAACTAAATTAAGCGTGTAAACGTTTCTCTAAAGAATCACAGCAGACCAACACTCTATTCTACCTGTCACTGCTGTTGCATTTCACATTTCTTTCTCTTTGTATAACTTCTGAATTACTTAGCCTGAGAGTAAGCGAACAGAATCAGGCTCACCGCTCACGGGACATAATGCATGTAGATGGGAAAACTGTGCCAATTTGAATCTTAAAAAATTAACTGGTCATTAAATAGTGTAGGTTTGCCACTATAGTTTCGCCAAAGTTCTTGATAGCTATTTCTAAGATAAACATTTTTACTGTAATATGCTGATGTTTATGCTTTTTGTACAATTACATCCTAATTAAATCTTAAAGACTTAAAAGGATATAGTCCACACTAAAATGAAAAATTCAGTCATAATTTACTCTAATACTGTTCCAAACCTGTTTGACTTTATTTCTTATGCAGAACACATAAGAAGATATTTTGAAGAATGTTGAGCAAACAAACAACATTGGAGCCCATTGACTTCCATTGTATGAAAAAACACTGTTCCATTGTATGAAAAAAGACAGTTTTTAAAAAATGTATATTATTTTATGTTTCACACAGAAAGAAAGTGATACAGTAATACCAACAGCAGGGTAAATAAATGACAATAAGGTTTGTTTTGGGTTGGAGGAACAGCTTAACCGGCATGATGAAGGGCATACATTATTATTTAGATAATGAAACTCACAATAAATTACATTAAACTGCAGTATGATAAAGTCAGATACTGGTGTCTAATTATGTATTGTTTAGCAAAGCAACCTCTTAATTGTGCAGTATTGCTGTCATATCCGATTATTTCCTATTATGTAAAGACGTGAGATATAATTTTGCTAGTATGTTTTTGGTATTTAAAGGTCAAAATATGAATTATTGGACAAAATAAAGCATTTAACATGAGGCAGAAAAATCACAGAAAGCAGTCAATTAAAATCTATAAAGTATATCAACTTTTATGTTTGCTAAATTTATTCACTAGTGATTCCTGCCAAGCAATGTGAATTTATCAAGATATTAAGGTTCTACAAATGGTTATACAAATTTTTTATTACCAGATACAAACCATCTGAATTGTATATTTAGTTTAAAACAAAACATTGCAGCAAATTATCTGTCTGCAAAAGTCTGTTAATGACCTGTTTCTAATTGGTTAAAAAAAATGTCGCTGTTGACCAAAGATCACTCTAAAGCATCAATGGTTGCCATTGTTGGTGAGGAAAAGCTGAGAGCGCATGAAAGACATGGGAAGCAATAAAACCCCCCAAGGGCTCAGATTTCTTCCTCTTTATTCATATCTCCCTCTAAAGCAATTATCCATTTAGTTTGCTAATTTAGCTTTTCCTTTAAGTCTAGCATGAAGCAGGGTTGAAATTAAGACCTCAAACAGAGAAAATACATCTTATCAGAATACATCAGCCTGCCATCACAATGATAAGTGATGGTTATTACTCCAAGGGTCATTTCACTGTTTATGCCATTTCACAATATTGTTAAGCGGCTCGTATTTTACATGTGACAAAACATGAGTCTGTATCTTTTCAGCAGAATCTTAAAGTAAATAAACGGGGCCCTACCATAGCACTCCCCTACTGAGAGCAGCTAAGATTGCCCCATCACTCTTTATTATTTTTTCTACTTCACTCCTTGCTTTTATGCATTTTATTAAGAGCTGTAAAGCTAAGCGTCTTTTGTATAAAATATATACAAACTTCATTTTATTAGACCACAGGCCACAATTTCACTGTTTGACAAGAAAATAAGTTGAAGTGAAAAAAGTCACATTGCTCAGCTCCATCTAAAAGGCATTTAAAATGTCACTGCATCTGACCAAAGATATCTTTAACAGCATCGATGCATCAACAAAGGCCGGATAGTCGGGCTAATGTAGGACTAATGCAGAAAGCGGGAGCTTGTTTTTATTACTGCGCAGCCCAGTGTTTGTGCAATTTCTCGATTTTCTAAAGCCCACGTTGACAGGCCACCTCTTTGAGCCAAGCCCCAGCAGATGTCCAAACATCGGTTAATGAATCCAGCAGGACCTGTGCACCCAGTGCACAGAAGAAAAAAAAGCATGGTGGCCAAAGCAGAATAACTCAAATGGAATAGCCAATAAGTTCACACATCCAGGAAACAGAGAGTTTAATGTAATGTTGTGGTTTAACAGTTATAAACAAAGCAGACATCTTCAGCCCAGCGTAATCCTGAGAGGACTCCTTTATGTGACTTTCTTTGCAGGAAACGTTGTGATGAATCACTTGACCTCTGATCCATAGGCAGCGAGGGAAGTGTGTGTGTATGGGTTTCTGAGCCGTTTAACCAAAGTAAGTGTGTTGCAGTATGTAGAGTGTGAACAAACATTTTTCTTGTTCCATAAACAAATATTTATGTATACACTCAAAATAAAAAAGTTCTGTTTAATATTTTTTTGTGAAAACTGATACTTTTTTTGATTGATCTAATGGGTTAGTTCTATCATTCAAATGAGGTTAAACCACTGGAGTCACATGGAATACTTTAACAATGTATTATCTACCGTTCTGGGCCTTGAATGTGTAAGTTGCGTTGGATCTCTATGGAGGGACAGAAACCTCTCAGATTTCATTAAAAATATCTTCATTTGTGTTCCGAAGATGAACAAAGGTCTTACTGGTTTGGAACGATACGGGTGAGTAATTGATGACAGAATTTTCAGTTTTGGGTTAACTAAACCTTTGCTGAATCATAAATGTTACTGACCGCAAATGGTAGTGTGTGTGTACTTCTATCTAAGATGCTTTAAATGATCTATAATGTGCCTTAGACTGTATTTTGAGCTTTTTGTAGTTTGTGTCATAATACAGCACAGAGAAACTTAAAAAATAACAACAAAGCTGAGGTCTGAATAATGAGAAGTTATATTTGTGTCTAATTGCTAAACATTACTTTTTTGTGTTCCCTTTTTTAATAAAAATAAATAAATAAACAAGAAATCATTAGAGTGACCTTTCTTGGTGTTTGCTTTTGATCCTGTCTGCCTCCTAATGTAGAGTTTGAGGAAATGATCCAATAAAACAGGATCATCTGTCTAAGAGCAAGACGGCTATGAGCAAATCAATATGATACTGTATACTTCAGTGTTGACTCACCTCAGAGCAGTTCTTCAGCCTGTGTTCCTATCTGATGGATTAATAAATGTATAAATGTTATACTTTACTTGCATATCCATCCATCTATCTATCTATCTATCTATCTATCTATCTATCTATCTATCTATCTATCTATCTATCTATCTATCTATCTATCTATCTATCTATCTATCTATCTATCTATCTATCTAATGTCCTTACGAAAAACCTTGGGTTTAATGTATATGTATAATGTCATACAATGCCTTTTGCTTTCTGCTCCCTTGCTGTGAAAAAAAAAAAAGTAAAATATGACAGTATGGTTTTAAGTTTTATGTAGTCTAGTCCAGCAGGCCTAGTCATCCTATGGTCAACAGTTTTTAACATTTTGTTTATGAGAAACAGGAAATAATGATAAAGTTAAGACAAACAATCTGATTTTCAAACTCCCTTTGCAAGTTATCATCATCATCATCATCATCTTTTTTGATGAAGTCCTAGTCAGACTTAATTATGGCATAAATATACTGATTGTTCCATACAGCAGAATTTTCCGTTGAGGAGGGAAACTATATATCAAAACCAGAAATTTTCACTCTTCATAACCAATTTATGGTAATTGTCATATTGATGAAAAGACAGTTATGAAATCTGTCTTTGTAAATGTCAGGTTTTCATTTCAGAGCAACCCATTGCACCGACTTTCATGTCATGGTTCTCTATATTATTTGTTTTTCCACTGCCTGTTGGGTATCTCGGCACAGGACAGTGATGCTTTCGTTTGTTTGGGCCTCCACTGAGGATGAGAAGCTCGTCTGAATCAGTCATTGTTTGTTTAGTCGCTATCTACCCTCCATATTTGGTTTACAACTAAACTTTGCAACGTGAACTCTCTGCATCAAAATGATGGTTCACTTGAGCAAACCAAAAACAGATCTGAAACAAATTTATGTGATGTTAGTTTTCAAACTTGCTCTCTTAAAAAGCACAAAAACATGTAATTGTAAAAGCCCCAGGTCAGGATGTTAACCAAAAATACTCTATAATAATCTAGCCTTACTTCAAAAATATCTGCACATGTTATTTTCTATAGCATTGGGGAATAAAATAAATGCAGAGAGAAGTTTAACTGTAATCTTGGCTGTAGGGACCCGAGGCCGTGCCGTTGTATCCCCAACAAGTCATCAGGATCAAGTTGCTATCCACCGAGGAGGGGATTCAGAGAGGATTGAGTGTTAACCGTCATGGCTTCCCTATAAACATGCAATCACACTGACACAGAGCCTATTGTGTAAAGGAGCAGAGAAAGTATGGACAATAGGGAAATGTTGGATGGAGAGAGAGATTGCAAGAAAGTGAGAGTTGAAAAAAGCTTTTAAAAAAGACGATAGGAAGAAAGTGAGAGAGTGACTGAGACAGAAAGGGAAAGGGAGCTGCGTGTGGATGGATGGACCTGCAGGCCGTAGGGACTGGTGTAACAGCCTCGCTCTCAGGTGTCCAGTCGATAACTGATGCATTAGTCTAGAGCTCTTTGCCGGTTTTGGGTTTAAACACACATTTTCTTAATACAACATGACCCCATTTCCCTCTCTCATTAATCATGAAACATAGTTAGACTGGCCCATTCGGCCTCTGACAAAGGGGACAAACCTACTGTTGAACCCCTTTCACACTGCTCACATTGACTCTTATATGCCTGTTGACTGATGAGAACTACTGGATTTTCTTTTAATACACAGAGTAACTCAAAGTTAAACTATGAATTCATTTATGTGCTGATTTGTGACCTCAATATACAAGTTTTCATATTTGTTTATATTTATATTTCCTGTTAAGCCCAAACTTGGACATCCATGAAGGGATAATACACGATTTCCGGAGCAACTGGTTACATCATCTCTTGAGGTACAGAAAAAGTCTTAAAATACATCTGCCTAAGTGGTTTGTAAAAGTTTCATGAAGTTTTGTCTACAGACATCCATAACACATGCACATAAGACACAAGTGAGCGAGGATTTCAGGTCAGACTTTGTCATCACTTCATGGATTCTAGTTGTTTGCTGTTTGCCATTGGTGTGTTTCCAGCCACCCACACAAGCTTGTCCGGTCTCTTACCCAGCAGCCCTCAGTCCTTCGGTATAGTCACATGTGTCAGATGTTCCACTGTGACTAAACATTTCTGCTCCCATTGGTGTACACAGTTTGAATTCCTCAATTCATCTTATAAACTTGTTTATGAAAGTAAACACTGTGCCTTGCGGAGACAAGTCATGATCATTATCCATAATTTCAACAAAATGGTAAAGGCAGGACTTCAGAACAGAGAGTAAAATGAATTCTGCTAATTCATAAAGAAAAATACAGTTATTTTCCAGCATGTGTCGAGTTGTAGGTAAATCCCCATGTTGCCAATGACAAAAGTCTGTTGTTGTTAATTTGTATATATTTTATCAAAAGAACACAAAAAAATGCCAAAACCATAAAAAGAAAATGAACATATACTATACCATTCAAAAGTCTGGACACACCTGACTTTATGTATATATATATATATATATATATATATATATATAATATATAATATATATATATATATATATATATATATATATATATATATATATATATATATATATAAATGATATTATATATATATATATATATCATTTATATATATATATATATATATATCATTTATATATAATACATGTTTAATAATAAAATAATTTTAAATTGCATTGTTATTATTATTATCAATTATGAATAATTTATATAAAATATATATTTATAAGTATATCAAGTTACACCTTATAAAATTGAGTGTGCAAGGCAAAGGTTCTCTTCTTTGCAGAGTTAAAATGTTTTGGTCATTGCATAATGCCTATACTTCCATATGTGTAGTTCCATAGCTTGATGATTTATTAATAGTATTTTTTTTTATAATAGTAATAGCATTTTATAATAATAGTAATAGCAAAGAATAAGTCTAAAAAAAATGTATCTAACTTTTTTTGGTAACTAATCAACTTTTTGTGTAAGTTTTTTATGTATTGCACTTAAATTTGTAATATACTTTATTTTTAATATTTAAATATTAAAATAAAATATTAAAAGATATAAAAGATATTTTAAAAGATATTTTAAAATATTCATCATTTTTTATAATTTTTTTCAGTAATAGCTATTTGTAGTGTGCTGTTGAAAAAGACATGTAAACACATCAGTCTAATGAGCTGTCATTATTCCCACAGTATAGACTGATGAGAGACTGTGACCAGTACATTCATCTTGTGTTCTCAAAAAATACAGAGCTGAACCTGGGTGAGGTCAATACTGCCATACTCTCTATGGGTTAAAGCTGCCTGTGTGAGTGACTAGCGGCAGCTCTATAAAGGCTTGTGAGATTGTGCAGGAAATAGAGGAAACTGGAGTCTGAGGGAGACTGGGAGACGGAGGCCACAGCAGAGCAAGGAGGAACAGGTCAGATTGGGTTTACTGGCCTGTCAGTCTGTCAGTGATACCCCCTCTGCATCAGTCTGTCAGCACTGCATACAACACACACACACACACACACACACACACACAGACATGGGTCACGCGCGCAAAACTTAAAAATACCCTTTTCATAACAAATTTGCAGAGTGCTGAAAAATGACATTTTCCAGCTAGCCTAAATGAGATATATAATACAATATAAAATGGAGCTTGCTGATTAACACCCATTCTGAGTAGATGCAAATATTGTGGATTTTAAATATGTTTTGGAAAGCTGTGTGTGTCATCGTCAGAGGCAAAAACTTTGGAGAAATTCAATCCAAAACTGTGGCCGTATCGATGAGTGACGGGATGTTGCGGGAGAAGCAACACCATGTACACAGATACCTTTCGTGATACTGTGAATGTCTTCCAATATACACACTCATGCACACACCCCCACAACACACTCTCAGAGATGGTATTTCAATACACAGACTGGGCAGTATGGAGATCTTTCTGTCTGTGTGGTTTCCTGTGAAAGCTTAGCAGCTGATTTTACCATCGACCACAACAATAGGCCTGACAACAAATACTCCTAAACATACACACACATACAGAAAAGTTGAGACCAAGAGAGAGCTCAGTGGATGTGTGTTGTGTTACAAGGTCAATAAGATCAGAATGTTTATCTTGATGTGTAGCCGACCCTACTTTCAGACATTAAATTGCTTATTACCTATTAAGGCATTAAGTTAAATAGTTCATAATTGTCTGATATTCTGCCCTCTGCCACCATATTCAATATCATGATTTGTAAAGTTCCATCATTGTTGTCTTCTGTCTACTCAGGGACACTATCTGGCTGTGAACCTGATGGACAGATCAATTTAGACCTTGAGATTCTATCGATACCAATCCCCATGTAGCCTCTTACCCAGTTAAGGCCACTTAAGCACAAGAGGTCCCATCAAGTTAACATTGATTCCTTCATCAATCACCTTCTGGGTGGACAGACAATGGGCTATTTTAAAAGTTGCAATGTCGGATGGCCAGACATTGAGGTAACAGTGGCAGTATTTTAAGCATGGTGCTGTGTCAATAGTTGTAATGTTAGCTACATGCTACGTACGTGTACATGTACATGCGCTTTAAACGTTAGATTTCTGTCAGACTAAAGCGATCAAAAATTTAAATAATTTAAAAAAGCACTTTAGTACAGTATAGATTGCAGATATTAGGGGTGTAAGAGTACATGTATTCGCCCTGAACCGTCACGGTACGGATATATCTGTGCATATTAATGTATTTATTATAATGGTGGATGACAGATGTTGTTGCCGCTTTGAATGGCGATCTTTTAAATCAATTGCCTGATCATTAAAATAGTGAACAACTAGCGTTACCGCCTAATTCATCATTCTCTCACAGGTTATGCTTTCACCCCACATCTTCACGGAAGTCTCTGTTTTCTCTCTCTTCTGGAACTGGGACTATCCTTCTCGACCCCCATCCATTTCCCTTATACAAACTGTACCACTGCTTCATTTCTCTTTTTCCCCTTCCTCTTTCTCTCTCTCACTCTCCCTCTCTGCGTCCTCCCTTGGCGCTCACTTGGGCGGGCAGCCGAATTCCTGTGGGCTATCCGGTTACCGGTTGCCGTGGAAACCAGTGGGAAGGCAGCTCCATTAATCATTTAGAGCGCGCTCGAAGTGGAGGTCAGCCTGATTGCAGCGGATAGGGTATCATCCCTGTGTCCCACCAGGGACCTCCTTGATTTGAATTAAAAAAGATTAAGCTCGCCCCCCCATGCACCCCTACCACCGTGGCCCACCATCATCATCGGCCCAGCGGTATCATGTGACCATGCTCCACGAAGCCACGCGGATTAAGAGATCGGAGCTGTGCGTTTGTTTTTCAGAGACTCGCTGAAACATTAGATGCACACAGGTGTCTACAACAAGGAGTCCAGGAGCTTGTGTAAGAAACGGACAAAGACCGCGCGCACCCCTCCTGGGCTTTCTTGTCTTATCCTCCTATATTGTCTTTCTTCTTATCCTTCTTTTCTTATATTCTATCAGTTACTCGTTGGAAACTGGAAGCAATAACTCAGTTTTACTCTCCCACTGACATTTCCCTCTCTTTCAAGCCTATGAAATGGTGCATTTGTTGCAAAACCTTTTTATAACTTAATAGGAATATGATTTTTACGAGCGTGTAGGACAGCTGCCGCTGGCCAGGGAGAACCGAGGCCAGACGTGTGCGTGGGTGAAGTCGGTGTGACAGCTCTAGGGTCACAGTCCACCAAAGCCTGAAGTCTGTCTGGTTGGGGTTGGATCACCTTGATGAAATGTAAAGAGCAGGGAAATGACCGAAAGCGTTAGTCCATGTGAAGTGGCCCTTGGGCCTCTGCTCGCCAGCCCCCTGTTCCCCAATGACGGCAGCATGAGTTTAGATTTACAGGGCCTCTGTGGGAACAACACGGAGAGCCATGAATCATCCAGGCTATGAAATAGTGGCACAGCCAGCTCCGCTGCAGTGGCTCCCAAAGGTGCCTGCCAAATTTACAGGCGCCTGTACCACTTCAAAAACTTACCATAACTTAAATCCAGACGATTTTATCGTTCCATAGAAGCAGAAAGGGAGATACGAGGAAGGTAAAGGGTGAGGGGGGGAGATAGATGGTTTGGGGGAAAATTACAACCTCCTTCATGTTAGTCAATTAAAATTCCAATGACAGCCACTTTCAGGAGTTGGGATTCTGCATTCTGTAATAGAGCTTAAACTAATACTCATACGTAATGAGTACAAGCTGTGTTGCCTTGATAAGCTGAGGGATTTATCCTTGTATCCCAGTCATATGGGCTAGCCCAGGAGAGCGATGTCAGTAAAATAAGAGCTCCAATGAGATTATTATCGGCTCTCCTTGTTAAAATTAATGATCTCGACACCTTGCTCGTCCAAGTTACAAGGAGTTTGGCTGGTACACCGCCTTGTTAATGTCCACTTTAATAAGTGTTTCAGTAGCACCAGCCTCGCAGGGCTTGAACAGATGCTGGCCAGCAGGTCAAGCTGCTATGAAGAGACAGAAATTAGACAGGCAATGTGAAATAATGTCTGTGACTTAAGATCTGTGTGAGAATTTTTCAATTTTCAGATTTATGCATTTATTTAAGTGAACATTAGTAAGATTGCAGTCGCGATGTAACAGAAGTAGCGACATAAATTTTTCTTCCATATTGTGACGTACATCCGAGTGAAACAGATTATCGGAAAAGAAAAAATGAAGGGAGGAGACTTGGTTTAATCCATCTGTTGTTGATTGGTTGAAGGCTGATCTGAATGTGAGCTTGCAGTCCATGTGTTTGAGACTAAATGATTGAAAAAGGTTTGGCACACATCACCACAGAGAAGTCTGAATGCATGAATGAATTGTTCAGAATGTGATCAATTACATGCAATTAGAAAATAAATTTGGCTAATTTTCATTTCATGCCGACTTCATTTGCATACACTAAAACTCTCTTTTTGTTTCAATCAAGTTGCAAATCTGTTAAACCTTTTCCCCAAAAAACTTTTTAAAAAATCAGCATTGCATATGCATGTAAAAAGTACCATTCAGAAACCATCATAATGTCTTCACAACCTGGGCACAGTTAACACCATGTGAAGACTAGTATTTCAAAATTGTTCACATTTTTTTAATTGGGTTTGCATCCTAACGATGTTCAAATTACATGAAGAGTACACGTACTATAAATTAGAGGAGGAAGATAAAGGCCAATGAGAATGTTCTCTGCTGAGAGCTGAGTTGCTGTAGTTGAACATGTACTTTGCTTTGGAACGTTGAAGATAAATGACAAATATCCATATGAGGAGGAAAATCTTCTCCAGCCAGTGGAGCTGCCTTTTGAGAAGAGTGGAGCTTTCCTGGAGTTCATAAGGCATACAGAGGCTACTTCTGCTGTCTAGCCAGATAGTTGCTGCTGTCTATAGTAGAGTAACATTGCATGATGGAAATATATTTTTACAGAATTTTTTGTTGTTGTTTATTTTTACAATGTTCATTCAGCGTGAAATACACTACAGTGCAATCAGGATGTTTTGATGTGTTTATTCACATCCAGTTTTTTTTCCAGTAGTAAAAATACATTTCCTCAATTGATTCTTCATTTTCCCAGAACAATATTAATATTGTGTTCAATTGATGCATTTGTTACCGGCATCCTACTGTAATTCATGTTGATTAATTGTAGTAAAATGTTTTGGGCAATGTGATTAATTAACACTTCAAGCCAGACACTGATCTCTTTTCTCAAATGGCAGTTGTTCTCTCCAGTATTTTTTTCCGTCATAAGTCTATATTGAAAAAGATTCTGTTGGTAATAAGGTTTACAGTTACATTTTTTTTTTTTTTTTTTTGGTTATATTTTTGAGAAATGTCCCTATCAGTTGAGAAACACGAACTAATATTTACTGATGCGTGCTACACGTGGACTCATCACACCTGTCTGAGCCAAGCATGTTTGATACCTTGTTAAGCTGTTCTTTGTTGTGGATGAAACGGGTTGTGTCAAAGTGTTAGATGACATTGGATGAGCAGCAGATGGCCTGTTATCTCTGTGAACTAGAACTCTGTTGCTCTGATCACTTTACAAATACTTCAGTCCACCCACTGAGTTGGTCACTCAAACTGAACATGAGCTGATAAGATAACATTTACCGCCAGACAAGCTGTAGGTTGACCCTCGTGTTGAATGAACTAGAGCAGCAATGGTAAAAAGAGATAGAGAGGGTCCAAAAAGAGATTGAGAGTGTAGCTGCAGTGGAAAAATGTTTTTATCATTCGAACATCGAGATGAGCGGAATACTGTGAGCCATAATTCATATTCTATTTTACTTTTGTCATTTACTTTTGTTGAGTAGTATGGGTTACAGTTTATTTCAACAGTCCTCTTTAGACTTTCTACTAACTATACAGTAAGTAACTTTGCAACTATGTCAACTAACTCTCATTAGAGTATTAGTAGACTGTTAGGTTACAGTTAGGGTTAGTAGAATAAGTTGACATGTAGGCTACTTGTAAAGTTACTTACAGTCATATTACTTATTAGTCTACTAATACTCTAATGACTGCTAATGGGCATGTAGTTGCAAAATTATAGTTAGTAGAATGAATGAAAGTGCTAACATACAGTTTATATGGTAAAAAGTTGTGAGGACATCAGGCTGTGTTTCTGAAAACGTGATGTATATTCTGGTCTTCATCTCCAATTTATTTGGTAAGTGCTATTAAAGACTAGAGAGGGGAGAGGCTTGATTTTCTGAACAGGTTGATAAAAGACAGAGACCAGCCGAGCAGAAGGGAGAAGAGTGCTTTTTCTCAGCATTGTGCGGACATTCCCACAGTTCAGCTTTAATTAAGCAAACCGCACGAGCGACTAAGGAACAATGAGACATCTGTGTGTGTGCTTGTGTGTGCTTTTGTGATTCTGCGGTTAAAAACCACAACCAGGAGCAGGTCTGCTTCAGTGATCACAGGTTGCTGTTACATAGATTCTAAAGCCATGTAGGTGTTGCCATACTTGTTTAACTGAGTCGTCGAGACGTGATTCACAATTCACATGCCGAGACAGTCGGAGAAAGAATGTGATGATAATGGCCAGCGGTTCCTGTGTATGTGAAGTACATATGTACGCTGTGTAAAAGATGGATGGATGGGTAAAATCCAACTTGTTTAATGTCTTTGTGGTGGTCAAAACTATTTTTGATCCAGTGAACTCCTAGAGACCCGACTGAACGCTGATGACAGGCCCTAAAGCTACGACTGCTATTTATTACCGCTGTAGCATTTCAGCACTCTGGTAAAGTGAATGTGAGCAGGTAGAGCTCAAAAATGTATCATCCTTTCACTGATAAAACAACAGAGAGCAGAAACAGGGCGGCTATAAATCGCAGATTGATTCCAGACCTGGATTTTATAGTCCAGCGGTTATAGAATATCTGGTCAGCGTGATTCTGCCGTGCCCCGTCTATTATCCAGATGACCAACTCCCATAAACCGACTTTTCACGTAATACTTCATTCTTTCTTTCATGACAGATTTTTTTTTTTTCCAGGGTTTATCCTGTTTTTCCTTTGCTGTCCCTCTAGTGGGATCAATGTTCTGTATTGACTTAGGATTTTAAAATCCTGCCTTTTGTTGCATGGACTTTGCTTTTATTACAGGATGGGTCTCATTTTACCTATCAATCACTGAGATGTCACAACAGCTCTGAGCTCTTTAGCCTTCTCAGAGAGAGGGCAGGAGGAGGAACTCCTTTAGGCCAGGATCAAGACCAGACACAGAACATCACTTTAGCTCTCTCTCACTTTTCCCTCTGCTCTCAGTCCATGTGAAATGTACATTGCAATGGCATTCGTGCTGCTTGTCTGTTCATTAGATGCTTACTAAGTAAAAGATATCGTTTTGTGATAAATTTGCATCATTCAGGTTTTTTACGTGTGAATTTTAAGTGAGTATTATGTGTCATAGAGTGTATAACTTCATCCCAATACATGTTTTTGGAATGAGTTGAACAGCTTTCATAAATTGAACTTGACTCGCCAATAAACCTCCCCTATTCTGCCGTCAGGTCGACTGCAGGACAAGCCCCTCTTGCCAATCAGGAGAGACTGATCTGACTTAGTGTTTTGTAAAAAACACAAACGGTGAAATTCATACTTCAACAATGTCAGCTTTCCTCCGCTTGCCTGTCACTCAACGGAAAAGGCCGCAAAGCTTCGGTTGCAGCCACTGAAAAAAATACAGATGCTCGAAAAGAAGATCCTGTGTCATTTCCTGTTCCTTCATTCACTTCCTGACCTTTTCTGCGATCGACTCTGTGTTACTCGCCTCCCCACCCTCTACCATCTGGTACTTCCTGTGCCCGGTGCTGGCTTGTTTGGTGTGGCGGTCGCCTCTGATAACCTGACGGAGCGAGTCGCTTGAGCTTTTTGCTGGGCAAGGTGCCAGCCTCCTCTCCACTGAACCTATGTTTGACCGAAAGCATGAGGAGCGGGTGTTTTTTTTATTTCTCTTGGATGCCTCACTCAAAGGCCGGTTCTCACTCTGTCTAACCTGCACCGAGGCCTTTCGCAGCTCACAGAACAAGCCCTGACAGAACAAGCCCTTCTGTATGCAGAGTCTTGCAAAATGTTGTCTTTTTAAAATGTGCAAATCAAGGAAACAAAATAGATCCTGTCTTTAATAAATGCAGCATTGAAAGCTGTGGCGAATTTAAAAGGTGAAAAACAGGTGAAGGCCTGTCTTCATTAAATTAGTATTGACATACATAACCCTCCATTTACGCTTTTCTCAACTAAGTCAATGTCTTCCTTTCCTGTTCCAAGCAGTCCTGAATGATTGAATTAGCGACTAGATTAGATCGGACAAAAACTACAAATCTGCTGATCCAAAAGCACTTTAAGTGCCTATTTCCAGAAAGGACACTTCAAAGAAACCACTATTTACTGCTCAATTCTTTATTTAAAAACAACAACAATAATAATAAATGTGCATTACAAATGCTATTTGATTGTTTGCCTTTTGACTTTTTTGGCTGTAATTTAACAATCCACATTGCTTCTGTATTATTGTTTTGATAATGGCTCAGTTCTTGAGTCTAAAAATCTATTGTTTAATTGATGGTACTGACACTGTAAGCAGTTCAGGATTAGTATTTTTTTATTTACATAATTGATAGTCCTAACTTGCTGCAATCAAATTGGTATTTTGAAGATGTTCTCTCAAGGAAAATAAATGTAAGGCATATTAATGTTGTTTTATATAAAGCACCAATTAGTACCCTTGTATCTATAGGCATTTACAAGCTCACGAAAACAGCACCAGGCCACGCAAATAACACCCTTGATGCTACAAATGCCCACGACTGCAATAAACACTCTTACGCCCCTTGAAAAGAACCGAGCATTAATGAGTTTGCCAAAGCGTCAAACTCCAATGTTGTATTTGCTTTTCCGCTCCATCAGGGAATATAAAGTTTAAGGGCCTTTCGCTATCAGTGACCCAAGAAGAGGAGGCATTTGTTGAAGAAGTGGCTGTTTAATTGCGGAACTGCAAGGCTGTGCAGAAGGGTGCTAATGCGCCTCTGAACAATGACACCTTTGGAAGTACAGTTACAGGAGAACAAGGCCCCTAATTTATGTCAGCACTATTGCAGGGTTGAATTTATTGATGGTAATGCAAGCTGGTGAGATCTGCTTAAAAAGCCCCAAGGCCTCTTATTATACAACTTGTCTGTCTTTCACACTAACCTGAACTGTAACTGTAGAATCTTAGCTGACGTGAAGGACATATGGCATCCAAGGAAACCATTAGAAGGACAGTTACCCCTCTCGCTCAGAGGAACGTTAATGAACCCAACGCCCCCCTCCCACTCTCATACTGTTGAAGTGTTGCTAAAGTTAGACTGTGCATTTTTATAAAGGGAACTGTGGAAGTCATTTGATGGAAAGCGAATGCTAATTTTCTGGTCGCTTAAGGATTATTATTCAAACACGGGGAGAGGAAATATCAGCATGGAACTGGAGAACAGGACGAATGCAGAAAGCATCTGGCCTGTAACCAAGAGGTCAGCTGGGAAACCCACAGTCCCACATACACGGCTGGGTGTATATATATTGTTTTAATGTGCAGGCCTGCACTCTGTCTGCATACTTCCCCCCCCCCCCCCCCCCCCCCCCCCCCCGAAAAGTGATTTTTGTCAAGGGTTAAGATGAAGACGTGTTCTATAGGCATGTTGACTCTGAACCCCTTTGACCCTCTAAAAGACGCAAGAATGTACTGACTCTCAATAATTTCACCTTTGTGTTTTACTGCAGTGGTGGGAGAGGAACATCCAGCTTTATTGGCGATTAGAGGCCCTAAAATTTACCCAGTACCACTCACTTCCCTCTTTGAATATTAAAGTTCCTCTCAGAACCTAATCAGGAAGCATTGGGCATCCATTTTATATATTCGTATCACATTAGAGGTCAACCTCATCGTGACTGTGAGGTTATCGCAACAAATACAGACATGTCGATACCAGTATTGGTTATAGCTTGTAATCTGCCGACTCAACAGTTCTGTGAGGTGTATCTTACTACAGGCACTGCAATCAAAGCCATAGTGTCTCTAGAGGACAATATTGATGTTTTGTATTTAGTATCCACACAAGTGTAAAAGCCATATACCGTTAAAGGGATAGATCGCTCAAAAATGAAAATTTGTTCATCATTTACTCACCCTTGTGTTGTTCAGTGCATCCTTGGAAAATAAAATAATTTTAACTTTTTTGTCCATACAATAAAAGTCAATGGGGTTTAAAACAACACTGGACCCCACTGAGTTCTACAGAAACAAGAAAGTCACTGAAGTACAGTTTTTGAATGACATGAGAGTGCGTAAAAGATGACCGAATTTATATTTTTGGGTGAACTATCCCTTTAGCCTAGGCTTCTGAACTCTGTGCTGTAACTGTACATCTCCTCTAGTGCAGACCAAACCTTCCCCCATTCCTCACAGGATGCCAGGAAGCCTCTGAACAGCTGCTTAGACACTTGTCTGAACTGAGTTACTGCAAGGTGCCATTCTTTCTGCTTTTATTAATAATATTACTATAGTTGATGTAAATATGGCTTTGGCGTAGTGTCTCTATATCAGCGGGCCACGGCTGTTCGGCAGACCAGAATTATGACCCCCGTTCCCCTCTCCCTCAGGTGAGGCTCAGGCAGGGGTCTGCAGGAAGCCATAAGCATGCTGGGCAACAATAAATATCCAAATGCTCTCCTTTCATTTTTTTTATTTGCTTGTAGTTGATACTCGGTCATAGCTTCATACAAGAACATAAATAACTCCACAGGCTACATCTTGAAGACCTAGTTCACCCAAAAATGAAAAACGTCATAATTTACCCACCCTCAAGTTGTTCCAAACTTGTGTGAATTTCTTTCTTCTGCTGAACATAAAAACATAAAAATGTTTTGTTGATGGGACCCATTGACTTCCATAGTATTTTTTCAGCGACTGTTTGGTTACCAACATACAAAATGTCATATTTTGTGTTCAGTATAAGAAAGAAAGTTTACATAGGCATACAGGTTTGAATACAGGTACATTTTAAATACCGTTTTTACATACGGGTATAAATACAGGTTTGGAACAACTTGAGGGTGAGTAAATGATGACAGATTATTATAATTTTTTTGGTGAATTTAATCATTTATGAATTTTTCACACAGTGAGGATTTGTATGTGTAGGAGATAAATTATATAGATAAAATCAATAATTTTACTTGAGATAAATTGTACAGGCATTATTAAATCTTACTTGAAATTAATTTGGAGTGTCATAATCAAATTAGACATTTGTTGCTCTTTTTCACAACTTTCTCAAATGCCTCTCTTTAGTGGAGGATCACAAAATTATTACAATTATGTTACATTATCAAAATGGTTTCACTTAAAATGGTTTCACACATCCTGTTGACTATAAGTAACGTTACACCTACATGTAGTACTAACTCTCATTAGAGTAATAGAGTAGGGTTAGAATAAGTTTACATGTACTTGCAAAGTTACTTAAATTCAGTAGAACGTCTATTGGAGGATCATCACAATAAAGAGTTAGAGTAGACTGTGTTTAATATCTGCTGAGTTAGTTGACATATAGTAGCAAAGTTACTTATTGTCAACAGAATGTTGGGAACACAGGGACCATTAAAATAAATTCTAATGGGGTAAAGAATGTTATGTGTAAGGCCAGCTGTTCACTCTCTTTTCATCATCTATAGCATATATAGACACTTCTTTCTTGAAGACACCATCTTACAACCATCAAGCCTTTTATCTGCCCTGACCTGTGGGTGTAAAGTCCTCTTTAATGCGTAACTGCTGAGGACACTTGTCCAAACGTCTGCTTCAGCTGCCACTTATACACTCATGAATTATGATGGCAAAGTTGTTGCTGTCCTGCACAGTATTTGTGCTACTGTGCTTAGTAATGCATGACTGCATTGTACAATGAACGATGTAGCTGCTTCCTCTTTATGATATTAACAGTTTTAATTGGTTGGATTAAGTTGCCATCTGATCAAAATGGAGGAAAACAGGCATTTTATGAAATCTGTCAACAACGTTTGACATTTATCCGCGCGTTTTTGTCATGGAACAAGGTTGTGTAGTCGGGCATGGAATGAAATGTACATTTAATCTAAATTTGATCTCAAATACAAAACAAAATAGAAATCATCAGTGAAATCAGTGATTATTTTTTTCCAGGTTGTGCTTGCAAAATAACTAACAAAGAGGGCAGTATAGTTACACAGTCTGTGTACCAACCACTAACAAATGTCTTAATTTTAGCACACAGATTAAATTAACAGTTACCATATAAACCATGGTAATATTTATCACATTAACAATATAAACGATCCAACAAGTCATTGTGTCTATCGGTTTTGCTTTATTATGGAGATTTAAAAAGACTGTAAAAGACTAAGGCTATGTATTTAGTTTATATCTATACAGTTTTGTGAAATACAGTCTTAAGATTTTACATTTTCAAATTAAAAACTATTCAAATTTAAAATGAAAAAAAAAAAAAAACCTTTGATAAAGATAAAACCTTTGCACAAGAAAATATTTTGTAAAGTTGTAATCACATCTATGATTACAGGCAAGGTTCAAGTTAGGTCTAGTTTGGGTAAAATTATAACTGTAAGTGACTGAAACATTACGGACTGACTTTCTCCTTTGGAATGGACACATGTAGCCATCCATCAGCTCTGTGTATTTGATATGTATGTGCATGAGTCTGTGGGTGGCCTGGACTGATGGTAATGTTGCAAATAGTAATCAGTTGACAGTAATTCCACTGTCCCCAAGGAGACGCTTCTCCAGCACATCCACACACACACACACACACATTTGGCTTCCATGTTTTATGGGGATTTTTCATAGACATAATGATTTTTATTCTGTATACGAACTGTATATTGTTTCCCATAACCCTGCCCCTAAACACAACCCTCACAGAGAACTTTCTGCATTTTTACATTTTCAGAAAACATCATTCTGTAAGATTTATAAGCGGTTTTCCTCAAGGGGACCAAAACATATTTCCCCGCAAGGTCAAAAATGCCTGGTATTGCTGTACTTGTGGGGACATTTCACATAACACAACCCGGAACGTAAGGTTTACTAGGACCACACACACCTACGGCCAAAAGACATACTTGTGAAACTACACCTGATTGATATTATTATAAGCAAATGGAAACACTGAAGTAGGCTTGTATGTTTTGTTTATTTAGACAGGCTGGATGTATCCTTTTTAAAATATATACTGTATATTTAGTAGGCGTAAAATAGTAGGTGTGTTCTATTTAATATTTTTTTAGGAATAAAAACATGCATACATGTTGTTGCATATAGTGTTATGATGTGTTTAAAAATATCAGACATGTTTCATTATATTAGATTAAGTTGTCTTTCATGCAATATAATCAGAGATATTTAATTGATGTAACTCAGTGTGCTTATTTTGACACACTTTACTTTTAAAAGCATGGAGTATTTCAACAGTTTATTTGGTTCTATATTCAGAAACTGAGGTGGCTTTAATAAACAAATAGTGTTATACTTAATTTTTTTAACCCTAAATTATTTTCTGAGAGATAACTTTTTTTTTCTCTCGCTGAAGTCATGGAAAATAAAAAACGCACATTAAGAATGTTTAAAAGTAAGTTTGTCATTATTATAGTCTCATTTACCTCTATTGCCTCAGAGCGCTTTATTGTGCTTATGTCTCTCTTATATTTTCATTTATATTTCTTATATTAATTAACAACCAGGTATAGTAAGTGATACAAGGTTAATGCCATAACACACAAGAAATGCATAAAATGCATATCTCCTAGTGTCTACAAGTGCAAAACAGCAGCCATCAGACCTTTCTTTCAGTGACCTTGGTGTTGATAGAAACTAATGCTGACCTGGAGAAGTGTGAAACATGGAAAAACTGAGGCAAGTAATATGAACATATGTTCATACTCTTCAAAAGCAGTTATATTCAAACTGAAGAAAAACAATCCCTGGAAAAAGCCTCCTCTCTCGGCATCAACCAACAGCCACTTTTCAAAGATCCAGTTCTGTTAAAACTCAGTTTAATACATCTTACTGATTACACTATTAGCTTACCATTTTATTAAATATATTTTCCAGTAATTTGTTATATCACATTTTCCAAGACAGAGATGTATAAGTTAAAAATAACTACCAATTATGAACATTCCTTTAAATGGTGTATATGCTGAATCTGTGATTATTCTTGCTACTGTGCAATAGTGAGGCAGTAGTAAAATGCAAATAACCTCAATCACATTGTAAATGTTCTATCATAGACAAAGATTATCATTTCAATATGTAAACGTTTGTACACACATCTAACCAAATGCAAACAATTGCCATGTAATCTTTACAATATGTGATTTCATATTGCCGCCTTAGAGTAATTCTATAATGCAGCTGTTTTTATCTTAAACAGGAAAAAATACTTTATTATACTTACAGAAAATTTATATATACTTTTAAAATGCCATGTCTGAGTAATTTCATCAAGCACACGCTATAATCGAAATAAATGCATTTGGAAAAATAGCTTACATTAGAAAAACATGATACACCTTCACATAAGGTATAAGGATCACACCATACAGCACAACATTAATGTGTCAGCTTCTGTCTTACCTCTTCACTTCATGAGACAACTTACTTTTATATGCATTCAGCTGTTTTTTTTATAAATTCAGTCATGTAATCCATTGTAAATCGCAGAATGTATCTACTTTCTGATTGTTTTATAATCACACTAATGTTACAGTAAGCATAGTCCATAGTGACCTCTATAACCGATACACACTTAGTTCTAACACTTCATAACAGCAATATTATTACTGATATCAGGTAGCCTATGATGTATTAAATATTAAACTACCATATTTCTACCACAATGTTAAAAAAAGATTCAGAAAATGTATGTTTTTGCACGCACACAGCCCAAGCAGTGAGATTCCTCAAATACGTTACTATTCATTTTCTATCATTCATCTTTATAAAACTATAAATGCCAAATTATTGACTAAAGGGTATTTTTTTCTTTTCAATTCTTTCTTAAATAGCCTACTGTCCTACAATACCGAGAGAAATGCCAGCACTGAATTGACCTGTTTTGACTTTTTGTTGTTTTTGTCTCATCTAAAGATGCCTTGCTATTTATTTCACTTCTATACTCCAGTAATTATAATTTACATTCAGAGGATTTTAATATGATTCAAAACTTTTCTCCGCTGCCGTGCTCATTATTTTATCATGTATCGTTTCTGCTATTTTCATAACGAATTAAGCTTGATATTATTTTGAGCTAATCTTTCATTTGTATCTCTGCATTCTTGAGTTGAGAGACTGGCGCAACTGCCGTTCCAGACTAATCAGAGTCGACACAGTTTCCTGGGAGAACACTGTCACAATAAGTTGTGCACCAATAAACATTTCTAATAGTTTCATTTAAACCACATTCTAAACCACATTTCTAATAGTTTCAAGTCAAGACAAAAGCTGTTAAGAGTACAGGAACAGCCAAAAATGGTCAAATGTGTTGCATACATCACCAATAATCCGTTACGCCTCCAAGCCCGCATTTGATGAAACGCACTTGTTGCATAGATGGCAACATCATCGTTCTTATTAAGGATATCATCGGCCTACAATAGAAATGATCTAGATCATATAATACATTTCGTTACCAACCGAATCAAATGTGCATTCATTGTGTGAGTTTTAATGTGTTTAATAGGTGTGTGTTGTAATACATTTATGTTTCGATTTATGTTTTGGGCTAATATGTCTCAAACTTTGATATAAAATACTAATATTTATCTATTTTCGAAATCTTTAAATCTGAAAATTACTGTCTAGTAAAATGTGCTGTACTGATAGGTCTTAACACTTACACACTCGTTTTTTATTGTGCATTAGGCCTAATGCATGTCATTAAATCGATTATGTTCAAAATGATTAAGTTCCATACACACAACCTTAAGCATTATAATTTAAAAGGATAAACATAGAAAATATCTTTCTTTACAAACAGCAAAAAATGGATCAGAGATATAAAACAAGTACCCTACAATTCTGAAAACATTACAGACATTGTGTGTGCACTTGTTTTAGTCACTCCCTATATTGTATCAAATAGGCCTATACATTCTCTCGTTATGTTTAGTCTGTGTGTTTAGAAGTAGGCTACATTGGAAAGTGTCACAGGGCTTCCTATCTCGATTGATTGCATTATGCACACTTAGCCTATATCGACTAGGTTTTTAATTATTATTAGGCTATTATTAAATGCAACTAATTTATCTATTCGCGCTGAAACGTTATTTCAATATTTAATTACGATGGGTGTCTTGTTTTTCTTCCACCGAACCGCACATTACACACGTCTGGGTTTAATTCTTTCTATTCCCGCTTAACATGACATGTCTGAAAGAATGTAACTCATCAGGTCTTGTGGTGCAAGCCACGGAGCAGCCGCGCACTGCCGCCACCCTGCGCTTTCCAGAGAGGAAAAAACATCTTGCAATAATCAGTCCAATTAGTGGAGGTCGCGCTGCGCGCTCTCCGGTTAGCTGTGGGAGGTTGTCAAAACAGGGGGCGGCTATTAGACGAAACGCGATCCCCATTCATCAGCATTGTAATAATCACCGTGCAGACGAGCAGCGCAGGTCCTTCGAAGTTCTGATCAAAATGATCCGTGGAAACAAGCCGTTTACAAACAGTGTCAAGGCGAGACGAGTACCTTGATTTGGCCTGTCAGTGACATCCCCCCCACCCCACACACACAGAAAGCATCCAAAATCCTTTCAATGTGTGTTTTCCATTGCTTCACTGTACTGTTTTAGTTTAATCACAAATGTCACAAATGGAAAGGATTGGTAAACCTCAATTTGTGACTATCACCGAATTAGCTCACTATAGCCTTGGCTGTTTAAGTGTAGGCTATTTTATAGATTATCATTTTATGTAAATCAGAGTCAATTGTTTAAATAGTCTTGAATTCGCTGTCATCAACAATATATTGGTAATAGTTTCAGTCCAGGGAATGATCCACATAGATCAGGTAAGGATATCAAAGTAACATAAGAAATGTTTCCTCACAGCTAAGTGCAACAATGATACATTCATATCAATTTCCAAGGGCAGTGCTGTCTCCGATGTTGGCATTAATAGCTTTGTTTTTTACTTATCACAAGATCAACAACAGTCATTTACACTAATTGCGTGCATTCAACATTAAACATTTTACCTGTAATCTGAGTCTAGATTTTAGGATTGTTGTCGTTTATGTTAATTATATGTCTAATTCTATATTTTATATTTTGTGTAATAATAACAATAATAATTGTTGTTAACAAAATGTCAACTATTGAATTAAAAAGATTCTAGTTTTCTTGATTTATCAGATCACAAGAATGTCTTCAAAATACGTCACACACATTGATTACTTGTTTATCATTTATTCGTCAGAACTTGCATCGAACGTGCAGTAGCCTATAGATATTTAGAACCATGTAGCTTGCGACTGTATTACGCAAAATTGCCGGTTAAAAGGGTGGATTGGAACTTTAGCATTGTAATCTTTCCACGATAGAATGTTACATGCTTTGACGTGTTTTGAATAAGTTCTGAAGTCTTTTTCACTCACAAGCCACATCACAGGCCTTCACTGCACCAGTGCAGTTTAAAACTGCAAACACAGTAGAC
Organism: Tiaroga cobitis; assembly: GCA_030578255.1. Lineage (NCBI taxonomy): Eukaryota > Metazoa > Chordata > Actinopteri > Cypriniformes > Leuciscidae > Tiaroga > Tiaroga cobitis. The sequence continues at coordinate 34,223,640 of CM060603.1, forward strand.
CTTAAACGAAGCAATTTTCTCTCTCTTATAACAAGACTGGCATGTCTCAACAGTGTCAGCTTTTTTATTTCATGTAGGCTAATATATGATTTTGCTTAACTTTCTTGTGGCCTCAAGAATAATTGAGTTGAAATCAGAGTGTTCCTGATGAAAGCAGAACTTTGTTTCTATGCCACGGTACACGGTGAGTTAAAGTTCAGTCAACAGACATGGACTGATGATATGCCAATAATGGTGTGCGTAACAGGCATCATTAAAAGATGGAGCTGTAACACTTTCGCTAAATATGTTTCAGGAAAAACAATGTTCTATAGCCTTGGTTCATATAATAAATATGCATACATGAACATCTTATACTTCGATTAACTTAAGTCAACAGCATTTTTAATAAATCTAAATTGTCTTACCCGCACAATCGTCCCTCGCAGTGTTTCCTATCCCTATGATCGTTGTTCATTCTAACGTGTATCCTTGAAAACCGCTCTATACTTAAAAACGCCCTCCAACCCTGTTCCACTCTAGTCCATAATGCCTGGCATCCACGCGTGTGCACATGGAGAAACATACCCCCCTTTTTATCTTCAACAACTGCTAAATAATGCATAACACGGGACAACTAGTCCGATTAAGCTACTGAATTGAACAGAAAGATAAACTAAATAGATAGGCTATATGTAGGCTGGACGTTCTTGCAAACATATTGTGTCATATTGTGATTTTCTTTTATTACATTTGATAGCAGTAATTATACTGCAAAAGAGTTAAAGAAACCCTGTGAATGATTTCTGAGAGTTCCCCAAACGTTGAAATAGTTTTGGTGTGATCGACCAGTTACAAAGTGAAAGGTTTGCATAGGCAGGGTGGATTGTCTGCGTATGGTCACTCACTTATGGACTCCCACTTATGGACTCCGGGTCCTTGGTGTGGAGAGCGTCTGGAGCGCAATCCTGCTCTGGCACTCTCATCTCAACTGCTGCTACCTCACTACCTCACAGATCAGCGCTCTTTGGTTGCTAGAAGTGTCTGTCAAACCCCCGGGTAAAAAAATGTAATATACAGAGAAAGTCGAGGCTATATTTCGATGTCGGTGGGCGGGCTCTAAATGAAGGGAATAATCTGTCAGCCAGCCCAAGGAGCCACCTCAAAGCATATCAGGTTACCTTGAATGACAGCGTAACCATGGCAAATAATTTGACTAAAACTATTGTCTTATCCTCATCATCCCCGGGTCAGATAACCAACCAATCACAGTTCACATAATCGCTTTTCTTGCCAGCTTAGAATAATATTATTAAAACAAGAGAGCGAGGTCTTTCTTCGGGAGTGCGTTATGCTGAAACGACATAGAAGAGGTGGCGAGAGACTCGCGCAGGAGCAACAACTTTCTTTCGTGTGCTTTAGATGGATATACGGTGTATTATGCTTGCTTGAACGGATCTAAAGTTTTGTGCCTCTCTTCGCCAGGAGTGGGATTTGATTTCGTCTACTCGAGAAGTCGTTTGCCTCCAAAGGTTTTACTTTAAATCTGTTGAAGAACTGTCGCTGTCATCGGTAAAATAGACATAAAGTAGAAAAAGTGGACGTTTATTCGTGACAAACCATGTCTATGCTTCCAACATTCGGCTTTACGCAAGAGCAAGTGGCGTGCGTCTGCGAGGTCCTTCAGCAGGGTGGAAACATTGAACGTCTCGGGCGCTTTTTGTGGTCTCTGCCGGCTTGCGAACATCTCCACAAGAACGAGAGTGTGCTCAAAGCGAAAGCTGTGGTCGCTTTTCATAGGGGAAATTTCAGAGAGCTTTATAAGATTCTCGAGAGCCACCAGTTCTCTCCGCACAACCATCCGAAATTGCAGCAGCTGTGGCTCAAAGCGCATTATGTCGAGGCTGAGAAGTTGCGGGGCCGCCCTCTTGGGGCTGTTGGGAAATACCGCGTCCGAAGAAAGTTTCCGCTCCCTCGCTCCATCTGGGACGGCGAGGAGACAAGTTACTGCTTTAAAGAAAAGAGCAGGAGTGTGCTGCGGGAATGGTACACTCATAACCCGTACCCTTCCCCGCGGGAGAAGAGGGAACTAGCAGAGGCAACGGGGCTAACAACAACACAAGTCAGTAACTGGTTTAAAAACAGACGTCAACGCGACCGAGCAGCGGAGGCTAAAGAAAGGTACGGGTCTATAGTCTGCAGCTAAATAACTGTTTATTATTACTATGTGTTAGACGTAATTAGAAAGCATTACGTGGAATGCATTCATTCATGCCGTGAAATTAAGCCAGAGGTGAGTAGCTATAATATAAGAAACTTGTATAAAAGAAAATTCCCTTTGATAGATAGCCACACAGTCAAATGTCATTTGTTCTCTAGTTCTGTTAAGGTCACTTTATATAATTATTAAGCAATAGCCTACTATTTTTTGACAATATAGGCTTACTTTTCTTAAACGACATTTTTAGGCTAGGCTATATCCTTTTCTAAAAAAAAAATACACAAAAACCGTACCTTTTCTAAAAAAAATACACAAAAACCGTAATGTGTGTATTATGGTGTAATTAACTTTAGGGGAAATCGTCCATTTTTAATTAATTGGAATGTTCTTCGGATTGTAAGAGTTATCTGTACGTAGATTCTTGTTTAGAATGTGTGCAGTTGCAATCTCCTTCTTAACGGGTGTCTTGTTTCACCCGCAGGCGAGGTAGTCAGGTTGAAACCACAGTGTAAACCATTAAAAAAATATTCCCGATTCTTTATCCTTAATTAATAATTTATGAAAGAACCTTTTCTTGACAAGTTGTGGTTGAAAATCAGTAGCGGACACGGTTCTTAACCTAGACGATTTATTTCCTAACCATATTAATAAATTATTTGGGCCTATCCTGCATTAGCTCGCTAATATGCTTGAACGTTTTTTATTGTAAATTATTAATATCGACACGAATTAGAACAAATGATTGATAAAGACACATACACACAAATGTACACAAATCGTTTATGCCCTATATTTGTATCAAGGGGTATATTATATAGCCTAATTCATGGGCACATGCTTTTTAAAAATGTCCTTTTATTTTATTTTATTTTATTTTATTTTATTGATTTTAAGATGCTTTTTCCTAATACAGTATTTACAATAATATTTCACACCTACAGAACCAACCCGCTGTCTTCAACTTATAATATTAATTGTTGTTTTAGAATGAAACAAATTTATGAATTAGCCTATGACATTTATTATTATTATTATAAGAAGAAAAAGATGTTAACCACATATGATCATATTTATTTGTTTGTTTGTTTGTTTGTTTGTTACTTGCTCCTGCAATGTCAGAGACATAAATGGTAATTATAGCCTCACACTGTAAAAGAAAAAAAGAAAAAAGAAAGTTGCTGGCTTAAATTAAGTAAAATGAACTTAGATGTTTAAGTAATTTCAACTTAAATTACATTAAACTGACTTTAAAAATTAGCTGAATCTTGTATAACTTATAAAAAAGTTGAACATTGCTTAACTTATTTTGATTAATTAAAGCAATTTAAAACACATGTTGTCATAACTTATTGATCATATTATTTTTTACAGTGTATAGTTTTGAATACTAAAGCTTTAACCCTAACTCATTTTCATTTTCACAGGGAGAATAATGAGAACTCGAACACAAACAGTCACAACCCATTAACGTCTTCCATGAATGGAAATAAGACTATTTTAGGAAGCTCGGACGACGATAAAACGCCGTCTGGTACCCCAGATCACACCTCGTCAAGCCCGGCTTTGCTCCTCACGTCAAACTCCGGACTTCAGTCTCTCCACGGCCTCGCACCTCCACCTGGTCCCAGCGCCATCCCAGTGCCTAGTGCTGATTCCGTGCATCACCACCACCATTCATTACACGACACTATACTGAACCCTATGTCATCAAACTTGGTCGACCTTGGCTCTTAAACACGTGGACCCTTTCAAAAGGACGCTTGTACGTGAACGTTTAGCGTAAACATCTCAAGACACGTATAAAACAAAAACAAAAGAGACAAGCAATGGACAAAGAGAGTTATGGATGTTTGTCGACTGACCTACTTGCAAAGCTGATATGGAGGGCCTTGATAGAGGTATTTTTCTAGAATGTAATGCCATGATCTATTGTTAATAAACATGATAAAAACGTCTTAATTGTTGATATCAACATTATTTGATATCGTTATTAATTTAGATTGCAATTGACCCAGGAATCCTCAGTCGCATATTCCGTTTGTTTACATTTTAAAAATGTTTTAAAGGCCATTCATCGTTTCATTTGAATGGGATTTCGTTTAATGCAATGCTTTAATACCAACGACTATGGGGCATCTCTTCGTTTTTATTTGTATTTTACTTTTGGAAAGCGACTGCATGTAACCTTTGGGATCAATAAACAATAAACTCCAAACTCATCATATAGTTTCATTCATATACCCTTAACCCTTAACAATAAAATCAGATGCATTTACCGAGCAAAGCAAATGTTTGAATGGTTTTGTTCTAGCCTACATGCTGTCCAATGGTTTGTTGGGCAGGTGTCCAGATTTGATATGTTTACTAAGACATGCATTTGGTCACGTGGTGGTATCGAAAGTTAAAAAATAGTTTTAAATTGTGTTCTTGATTAAGCTATTGGAAGTTAAAGTTTTTTTGACGTTATAAAAGTTAACGCGATGATGGTACAAAATCTAAAGACAAAGTATTTGACCACTGCACTGACAGATTAGCCTTCAAACATTGAAGTGTAGCCTGTGTAGGCCTATATCCTTTATGTTTAGTTTGTTATGCCCAATTTTCCACAGAAAACAAATACAAGCTAGCCTGAATTATTATTTTTTTAAATACTTTTTCAATGTTCAGAAACTTCAGTGTGTTTCTAGCTAATCTGATATTTAGATATACTATGTCACAAATACATAAATAGTCCAATCCCGCACAAATTACACAGAATGTTCCTTCTTTTTATGATAATTGTATTACACTGTAAAAAATGATTTAGTTATTTTTAGATATAGACAGATAGATTATATATTTTCTTGCTTTTATTATTATTAATAATATTATTTAGTCAGTGAAAGAATAAGTTGCAGTTTGTGAAAGTGATATCGTGAAATAGTCATTCAATTAAATGTGAATCTAAATTATCTTACAGTTTAATTACTTTTATCGACCTACTTTCACACCATCAAAATGTTTTGCAAAAGCTTGGATTCAGGAAACTTCTTTTATTAACAATGCCATAACACGAACTGCTCAACATTTTGTAGATGTAATATCAATCATCTTAACACTCTAACCAGTTCTTCTGAGGTCTACAAGTACGCAATAGGTAGCAAAAGAGTTATAGACAAATCTGTTCACACTCATCCAAAAAGGAGCTGATGTGATGTTTCATGGGCTATCGCTTGCTGCATTCCTTATTTCCCACAGGGTTAGGGTGTAAGTAGCTTTGGATAAAAGGATCCAAATGCACAAATGTAAAAGTTTGTATTTTACTCTCATAAATCTACATGTTTACAGTGTTTGATGTGGTATTAATTAATACGTTAGTGTCCGTCCACGGGATCACGTTAGTTTTCAACTCTGTTCACACGCAAAGTAGGCTATTTCTTTCTTTCAAACATGATGGTAGCAATTATTTTGAGCAGCCCCATAAACTTAGAAGACACCAAGTTTGTTGGATTATAGCATTCTCAAAAAACAAGGGTTGTATCCCCATAGAATAGCTAAAGTAGCCTATAGGCTAATATTGTCCAAGTCCTTTTTAGAAATCAACAAGTGCCTGTAATGCTACATATAGGCTACAGTATGTTGTCTATGCAGGCTTTGGGAGAGGCGGACAGGTCGTAAAAAATTCGGGCATAAGATGTAAAGAAAAGCGCTCTCAGTAGTGAGGCTAATACGCTATATAAATGCAATCTTATACGCTGAGTTAATGCTGGAAAACATGTTAATGAGGAGATGACGTTTAACAGTCTTGCAATTTTGCGTTAGTTGCATTCCATCACCACTCTCCTTCACTACCTCTCTCATTGCTGTTATCTCTTTCTTTTTTCTTCTTCTTCTTTTTTAAAATATTTGCTCCTAAAGGCAACCGTTTTAACTTTGACTTTCCACAGAGCTGCATTTTTTATTTTAGCTTGTTCTGTCAAAATAGTTCGGTCTCATGGAAAACTAAAATAGGATAGCCTATAGATGAATAAAATAGAAAATGTGACACTAAACCACAGGCACAATAATTCATGCGTATTGGTCACTACTATAACTGGCTTTAAATGTCGCAAGACTGTCAAACTACTTTCCTTCGTCGTTTTTAACCTTTAAATCTATTTTTATTTTAGACAGCTTAAAATTTTTATTTATTTATTTAATTTTATTAATATTAAAAATTACATTTAGAATTGCCTCAAGAAGACAATTAACCAATTAGCCTTCGGTAGATTCCACTACACCGAAATGTATAGGCCTATTTGTTTATATTATCAGTTAATATGATTCGGCCAACATTTTTTTTATTAGCTATGGCCTTCAGTTGCAATACCAGAACTGGGTTATTCTTTATGTTGTTCTACGGGATTTATATTTTTTAATATTTTTTGTAGGCTAGCTCTAATTCAGATTCACATCGCTATAGCATTGCAAGTAGGCTATGATTTTTGTGATAACGTCCTTGAAAAAAAAAACATAGCCTAATAAAAAATATATTTTTTTAAAAATACTCACGAATTGAACTTTATGCATAGTAATTAAACTACTTATGTCAGATTGCTAATTTAAATAAAATCGAATGGGCCTATTGTTTGATATTTACAGAGAGTCTGACTAAGAGTTAACACATAAATTCCATATGCAATCCTATATTAATCGGAAATACATAGGCCTAACTGTCTACTCGGCGTTATGTATCCCTTTATAAAATGTTCAAGAGAAGGAGTTCCTCTAATGGCAAAATACTTTTTTTTTTCTTTTAATATCTACTCTATACAGGTAGGTTTGGGACAGGTATAGGACACATTCCTGGTTGACAAGGTTTCTTCAATGACAAATCAAGTCGCAACCAGTGCGTCGTGTCAAGAATTGCCTTGTGCACGCAGAGTAGAAACATTTTCACACATAGCCTAAGACTATGAAACATCTTCACTTGTTTGGGACACTGTTACTTTTAACTTAGGAGGCTGAACACAATTTTAACTAAACTCTTGCTGCATACCTCGTTGTAGCCTACTCCACATGACGCATATAAATAGTAGAGCTAAAAGGTGAACTGAGCTTTTAACGCAGAAATTGCACGCATTCATTCCCCAGCCCTGGTTGCAACAACTGAAGAGAAGTTTTCAAGCCCAGGTTGTTCCAGAATCAAAGTAGGCTATGCTAAAAGACACAAGGTGGCCTTGCGACGCATTGGAAAGATATAGGCCTATGTGTAATACTTAACCATATTTTGGGGGGGACAAATGTACCCTGAATTGAGCTAAATCTGACAAAACCTCCTTTTGGGAACGCCATCATTTGTAAAAACGCTGTAAAAAAGAAATAAAGTAAACAAATTTGTAAAACTGCAGAACGTTTTCTGTTACTGTTATTAGCCTAAGCTAGAGCTACTGTATAAAATCTATTACTTTTATATTTAGTTAGCTATAAAAACCCATAGAGGTCTATGTCCCCATCTAGATTTAGTAAACGCGCGGGGGTGTGTGGTCCGGGTAGGCTGTTGCCTATTGGCATGCGTTGTGGGGATAAAACCTGAAATTTTGGAAGTTATGGTTTGTGTGTTTTTTTGTGTGTGCTGGTTGGTTGCTTTGCTACAACCTAAACAACATCAAAAATAATAGCGACTGTGTGAGAGCATGAATGAAACTCTTCAATTGTGCATACAACTCTTAGTGTAGTGTAGTGCACGCAATAGTCATTGACGCCATCTAGTGAACGAATGAGTAGTTGTAGAGAGGCTGCTGGACTGAAACATAGGCTAGTTGTTTTAGGCTTAGGTTACAGCTAAGCGAGTAATTGCTATAATAAAAACGAAAAGACTGTTGAGAATATGTGAGAATATGGCACATACAACAGAAGAGTGAAAAAACACGTAAAATATATATAAAAGGTATTCTTCTACAACCACAAAGTGCCAAGCAAACATTGTGAGGGAAAGGGGGGAAGATAAGATGGTTATTTCCATTCACTCGAATAAGTGTTGGGCATTCAGAGAGGGACTGACTGACCAACACAAGCCTTGTCTGAATACGAGCAGTCTAAAACCTTTGGGGATATAGAGTCTGTTTTCAGACAAGAAAATAGGCTACACAAACTTAACTGTCCTTTAGGATCCATTTGATCTAATTTCATATTTATAAGAAGACTTCTAATATCAGGCTATTGAAAAATGGCTGCTCAACAAAAAGTGATTGTCAACCTGCCCTCTTTGGACATTATGGTACACACTGAATGATTATGATTTTCAAATATAAATATTACAAATTATTTAAATGACAAAACAAAGGACAAAAAATGTTTTGATTAGATACAGATATTAGGTATACATTTACGATATGTAATTAAATCTACAAAAGAAATTGGACACATATTAACATTTCAGCATCAGAATCTTGACACTTTGATGAGATAGAGACTTGTCATAAGGATCCCTTGGCCCAGTTATAGCCTTTTTCCTCTAGCTTGTGGAGCTTTTAGCCACAAATACATGTCATTATCCTCCCTGTACTTCAGTTGATGGAAAGGGAGAATCATTTATTCTTTCATGTCAAAAGTACATTTTCTTTACAGACTTTTTTTTCAAACCCTGAAAAATGCCATAATATCAATCACCTTCAAAGGGATAGTTCACCCCAAAATTAAAATTCTGTCATCATTTAATCACCCTCCAGTTGTTCCAAACCTGTATGAATTTCTTTCTTCTGCTGATCACAAAGGTAGGTATTTTGAAGAATTTGGGTAACCAAGCAGTTGATGGACTCTTCAGCTCAACTCATTGTATGAAAAAAAAAAAAAGTCAATGGGGTCCATCAAATGTTTATTACTGACATTCTTCACAATAACTTTTTTTGTGTTCAGCAGAAAAAAAAGAAATTCATACAGGTTTGGAACAACTTGAGGGTGAGTAAATTATGACAGAATTTTCATTTTTGGCTGAACTATCCCTTTAATGATTTTCAGGGAGGCCTGAGAGACCCAGGCAGAGGTTTTAACGGGGTGTTCGCGACACCTAGAGATTCAGCGGCAGTACTACAGGGGGTTCACCAATTTATAGTTTAAATATGATGTATATAAAATGCGATATAAATATAAAAAGCTAAAGAATATTAAACAATAATAAGTTAAAGTATATGACTGATTTGATGACTATTATAATGAACTTTCTGTTTTTGTTCTATTGTTAAAACTATACCCCACTGCTGGTTGTAACAACGAGGTGGATTTTAACAATGATAGAAAACGTCGTGGATATTATGCTATTTAAAATTTTGCACGATTTTTTTTTTTATGTTAGTAATCATCTACAACAAAATAGAGAGAACTTTGGTATAGACTAAGCGAATACTTACTACAATAATCTTTAGAAATAAAATCAAAAGTTGAAAAAGTTGTTAATATTTTTTTTTTTGATTTACACATAAACTGACCACTAACCGCAACTTTTAGATGGCATTTTATTTGTATATCAACTGTCATGAACTCACTGGATAGTGGGATGTCATAGGTCAGGGATGGGCAACTTCAGTCCTGGAGGGAGAATCAGAATCAGAATGAGCTTTATTGTCAAGTATGCTTATACAAGGATTTTGTCTTGGTGTGCACAGACAGCGACAAGACATAATAAAAAATAAATATATAAAAAATACACAATATACAAAATATATAATATATATCTACAGGTATGCTTTATTTTGCAGGTATGCAGGTTTTGCAAGGGAATGTGAATATGAGGTGGTATTCTAAATAAATATGAGTAAAATAGTATTTATTTATTTACAATTTATTTATAATCCTGAAGACCTTGATTGATTCGCTTGTTCAGGTGTGTTTTATAATATTAGGGTTGGAGCTAAACAAACGCAGTAAAGGATAGATCCGTGCTGCCTTCAAAAATCAATCAGATGAAGGTAGCTCAGTAGAAAGGAACCAGATGTGACACGATCATAGGATTCGAATGTGTGCTGTTCTCAGATGCAGCCATTTATCACTTTGGGGAGCGAAGAGCAGGCCACCGTTGAATGGCTAAAGTGCAGCTTCCACCTCCCAGTTTTACACTCCAGAGTACTGGCAACATGGTGAACCTCGATCCTTGTCTTTGCCAGCCATATAGGGAATCGGTGTGTAGTACACATCTGAACATACTTATGGGTTTTCAGGACGATTACAGGCAGGTGCTTGTGAACATTTGGAACTAAATTAAAGACTGCAGGATGTTGGTTTTTGCCACCCCATGTTCTAAAGCTGTTTTTGACCCTAACAGAGGCTTTTTCATTCACACCCACATACCCAAGATAAAGCTACACAAAATATGACGACAAAACGGAGTACTCTTGTTATGTTTTTTCTTACATGACAGTGGATAAATAACATGAGAGGGATCTGATTTGTTTTTAATTTGAACCTAAACATGGGGATACTGAATTAGGACTTACTCAAGTATAAATAAACACATATACATACATACAAATAAATTAATAATTCTGCCATGTAAGTCTCATTCTAACCCATCTGGGCGTTTAGAACTTTCAAATAAAACCCTTATTCATAAAGGGTCATGAGCATTTACATGTATAATAACATAATATGCCTATTATATCTACAATATAAAGTCTAATTTATATATATATATATATATATATATATATATATATATATATATATATATATATATATATATATATATATATATATATATATATATATATATACACTCACCTAAAGGATTATGAGGAACACCTGTTTCACCTGTTAATTTCGCATTAATGCAATTATCTAATCAACCAATCACATGGCAGTTGCTTCAATGCATTTAGGGGTGTGATCCTGGTCAAGACAATCTCCTGAACTTCAAACTGAATGTCAGAGTGGGAAAGAAAGGTGATTTAAGCAATTTTGTGCGTGGCATGGTTGTTGGTGCGAGATGGGCCGGTCTGAGTATTTCACAATCTGCTCAGTTACTGGGATTTTCACGCACAACCATTTCTAGGGTTTACAAAGAATGGTGTGAAAAGGGAAAAACATCCAGTATGCTGCAGTTCTGTGGGCGAAAATCCCATGTTGATGCTAGAGGTCAGAGGAGAATGGGCTGACTGATTCAAGCTGATAGAAGAGCAACTTTGACTGAAATAACCACTCGTTACAACCAAGGTATGCAGCAAAGCATTTGTGAAGCCACAACACGCACAACCTTGAGGCGGATGGGCTACAACAGCAGAAGACCCCACCGGGTACCACTCATCTGCACTACAAATAGGAAAAAGAGGCTACAATTTGCAAGAGCTCACCAAAATTGGACAGTTGAAGACTGGAAAAATGTTGCCTGGTCTGATGAGTCTCGATTTCTGTTGAGACATTCAGATGGTAGAGTCAGAATTTGGTGTAAAGAAAATGAGAACATGGATCCATCATGCCTTGTTACCACTGTGCAGGCTGGTCGTGGTGGTGTAATGGTGTGGGGGATGCACACTTTAGGCCCCTTAGTGCCAATTGGGCATCGTTTAAATGCCACGGCCTACCTGAGCATTGTTTCTGACCATGTCCATCCCTTTATGGCCACCATGTACCCATCCTCTGATGGCTACTTCCAGCAGGATAATGGACCATGTCACAAAGCTCGAATCATTTCAAATTGGTTTATTGAACATGACAATGAGTTCACTGTACTAAAATGGCCCCCACAGTCACCAGATGGTGTTCCTAATAATCCTTTTGGTGTGTGTGTGTGTATATATATATATATATATATATATATATATATATATATACACACACATCTGGAAAATGTATTGCCCGAAGAAGAAAAGGTGAACGCACATGAGTCCTGTGTCGTGCCAACAGTGAAGCATCCTGAGACCATCCATGTGTGGGGTTGCTTTTCAAGGGAGTGGGCTCTCTAACAATTCTGCAATTGTTAATACATTTTAAATACATTTTAGTTCACTGTACTAAAATGCCCCCCACAGTCACCAGATGGTGTTCCTAATAATCCTTTAGGTGTGTGTGTATATATATATATATATATATATATATATATATATATATATATATATATATATATATATATATATATATACACATTTGTTTAAGCTGATCACCAGCATCATCTTTACCGCCTACTTAGCTTGATGTGGATTTCTTAGCAAATGTGTAAACAAATAAATAAATAAAGGTTTTCATACTAAATATTTGATTTGCATATTTGGCCAGTAGGTGGCCTAAGTGACTACTGAAAGTTACCTGATCTGGTGTACAGCCTTGGCCAAAAGTTATGGCACTGACACACATTTTGTGTTTCGCAAAGTTTGCTGCTTCAGTTGTTGTGGTTTTGATTTACATTGTTTCTAGATGTGCCCAAAAAGCACAACATCACTTTCACAGATCTTTACCTTGACTCTTCCAAGCTGGTGAATGACCTGCCTAACTCAAGCAAGCTGCCAAAGTCTTTAGCCATTTTTAAGAAACTGCTTGAAGACGCATCTACTTTGTCATTAACACTTACTATTCTGTATATCTACATAGAAAACTAAATACAAATAATAATAATAAACCTTGGTATATGTGTACAGTGCCAGACTAGTTACAGCACTTGCAAATTGTTTCCCTATTCTTGGTTTGGCCTCTATTGCTCTCCTCATTTGTAAATCGCTTTGGATAAAAGAATGTGCTAAACGATTAAATGTAGTGCAGATTATTTTTAAATAAAAGCTTCATTTGTCAAAGAAATTAACTTTATCACAAAAACTCAAATTTCACTTTTTTTTTTTTTTTTTTTGCCCTGGCATAAAATTACCAGCTAATATCAATTCACTAATCATTTCATCAGCAAATAGGAAGTGTGAACAAGTTAGTCACGTAAAATCACTCTATCATTCTGATTGGATTATAAGAGCAGACTGATTGCTATAAAAAGAGGGAAGAAGTGCATCCTGTCAGTGTGTTTTTGTGTTAGCAATGGTTAACTCCAAAGAAACACATGCAGCCATCATCACTTTGCATCAAAATGACCTCACATGCAAGGAAATTGCTGCAAAGAATATTGCGTCTGAAAGTGTCTAAGGCCTGCGAGTGCAGAAATTATTTTCTCCGATGAAGCACTCTTCCGACTGTTTGGGACATCTGGAAAATGTATTGCCCGAAGAAGAAAAGGTGAACGCACATGAGTCCTGTGTCGTGCCAACAGTGAAGCATCCTGAGACCATCCATGTGTGGGGTTGCTTTTCAAGGGAGTGGGCTCTCTAACAATTCTGCCCAAAATCACTGCCAGGAATAAAGATTGGTATCAAAACGTCCTGCAAGAGCAACTTCTCCAAATGATCCAGCAACAACTTGGTGATGATTTGTGCATTTTCCAGCATGATGGAGCACCATGTCACAAGGCGATAGTGATAGTGATAGTGATAGTGACGTGGCTTGGAGATCATTACATTGAAATTTTGGATCTGTGGCAACCCAGATCTCAAGGCGAGTGGACAAGAAGCCCACAAATTGTGATTAACTCCAAGTACTAATAAGCCAAAAATAGATGTCCATCAGTCAGGATTTGGCCCAGAATCTGAAGGTTATGAAGAAGAAGGGTCAACATTGTAAATATTGACTCTTTGCATATACTGTATTGATTGGCAATAAAAGCCTATAAACTTAAAAATGTTTATCATTGTCCCGTACCCCATGAAACATGTGAACAAATATACAAATACTGAAGCAGCAAGCTTTGTGAAACACAAAATTTATGTCACTGCCAATAGCCTACTTTTGGCCACGGCCGTAGAAGTTAGCACTTAGACAATATAAGAAATGAATGTGTTAATATGATATAATATTAATATTAATTATAATATTACTACTACAAAATTAAATATTATATATATAATTTGTTTTTTTAAATGGATAGTTCACCCAAAAATGGTGGTTTTGGAACAACTTGAGGGGGATTAAATGATTTTTCATTTTTGGATGAATTATCCATTTAAATAACTTTTAAAATAGTGTCACTGAACATTGAAAGGCAATGCTGCAAGGGGAGACACTGCTATGTAATCATTTAAAGCCCTGCAGGGAATCCAAGAAATGTTCCTGTAGGTAAGAGTGTGTTTTACTGTCCATTATTAGAATGGTACTCGGGCACTTACCCTGTATTTAACTTAAAAAGGCTGCGCTCCAGCTAAGCCCATTCGATTTTTACATTCAGACCGTAGAAACTCCGGGTATCAGTGATGAAAAATTAACAAGGGAGTCCGGATTCCATTACATTCCGAGCCGCCTAACTCTGTGATCTAGCACAAATGGAAACCCAGTTCAGTGTACAAACATCATTTGACTTACATGTGATTAATTATTGATGTGTTCACAGTGTGCTTATTCTGCATCATCTCCCGGTGTGGGCATGAAGTGGAGAGAGGCACAACTATAGCTGAACACATTGAGCAACTTAACTGCAACAACAACAACAAAAAAAGGTGTATTTAGAGATGTATTTTTAGAGCTATACCCTGTTTGAACTCCAACTTCATTTCAAATAACTGATTTGAAGTTCAAATATTTTTGGGTTACACTTAATTTTAATATTTATTTGTTACAGTAGATTAACATTAGAGTATTATTACACGGCTCTGTGGAATACTTGATTCTGATTGGTCAATCGCGCCATCCAGAAAACTGCTGAAAACAGATAACACAGGCTCATCGGGTTACTGAAGTCAGCAGCGCTATACGGTCCGTGTATCATCCGATCATTTGATTTCCAATTTGAAATGAAATAAGCAGAAATGAGAAAACGGCACCTTTATTCGTTTTTTCGTTTTTTTTAAAAACCCCGAAAAAACGAGATTTTCACAGGCAAAAAACGAATACTAATACTTCAAAATTCGTTTTCCACATGTGGGCGGTCATGACTCATGAGACGCCCCCTTCCGCTGATTGGTCAAGTAAATCTGAGCATGTGACGTCATCAGTTATCGCTCAGGGCTGCGTTTCCCAAAAGCATCGTAAGCCTAAATTGATCGTAAAAACGATCGTACGACTGATCTTAATATTATGGTCTGTTTCCCAAAAGCATAAGTAGCACTTGAAAATCTTCGTAGAACTACGAGTGCTCTGGCGTAATCGTAAATCCCCAAGTGCATCGTAAGAAGACAGATTTATGAGGTCACCTGCAGGACAACTGGCAGATTACACTTTTATCTGGATTTAACAGATTACACTGCAACGTAAGTATAATATATAGGTTTTGATTGTACTTTATTTTACACTTTGTTGTACTCGTGTTTTGTTTAAATGAATAAATGAAATAATTAAAAAGGGAAGAAAAAAATAGAAATACACATCTAAATTAAATGAATGAACAAAAAACAAAAAATCATAAAATAAGTAATCTGGGAAATATGCTTTAAAGACCGGGCAAAATAGGGATGAATTAAAAAAAATCTGTCAATGACTTGCTGACGTGCACGAAAACCAGACATGTATTGGGCATTTCTTGCGGACCTCCCTGATCTTTGAACACGGTTGCAGTTAGTTTGCAATGTGACAATGTCCTTCCAGATGTTTTGTTTTTCCTTATTTGTATGGTGTCCTTTAAATCTGTTAAAAATAAATCTCCTCTAAAAGGACATTAAATTTTATCTTTTTGAAAGGTCTCTTCTCTTGCTTTTGTTCAGCCATTTTGTCAGCCTGTATAGGTGTTTTATATCCATATACTTGTCTTGATTTCGAATCCACAACAAATGACGATTATTAGGTTAAACGTTCAGAATACGATTCCATATAAGGTTATATTTCAGCACTTCGCGAATGGACAGCGACGCTTAAGTATCACGTAGAACGCG
This sequence comes from Tiaroga cobitis, assembly GCA_030578255.1. Taxonomy (NCBI): domain Eukaryota; kingdom Metazoa; phylum Chordata; class Actinopteri; order Cypriniformes; family Leuciscidae; genus Tiaroga; species Tiaroga cobitis. The sequence goes on from CM060603.1 coordinate 34,239,681, forward strand.
TTCTCGCGCGTTCATGTTAAGTGAATTTTTGGGAAATGGCGTGGAATTGCGGCGAGCGTTCGTAACCTTGCACGTAGAGAGCGCTCTTAAGAGCTAAGATACATCGTTATCGGGAAACCCGGCCCAGGTCTGTTCAACAAAATAATAGTCCTCAAGGGTAATCTACCCATTAAGGATGTAATTTGACTTTTTGAAAACCCAAACAAATCTTCAGAATCTACTGGTAACTTCCTTATCCTTGTGGCAAACTTTTACTTTCACAAACAAAGGTTTCTTAAGATAATTCCTACTTTTAAAGAAAAAGTGAAGTAAAATATTTAATCAAATCACTAAGAATAATTGATAATAGAAAATGTACTTCTTTTTTAAATAAATATAGAGATAGTGTATGAACCATGATTAATATCTGTTTGCTGTTTCTTTTTTTCTTCTTTGTTTAGCTCTTTCCATTTTTTGTGCTATGATTGTGCACGAATGAGTTTATTTGTTTAATATATACATTGTTGGAAATGTTTTAGATTTCTAAAAGATGTGTGTTTGCACTATTGTAATTTTTTTTTGGAATAAAAATAAATAAATAAATAAATAATAATAATAGTCCTCTACTACCGCTTCTTAAACTGTACAGGGCAGGTCCTAGATTGGGCTTTCTTCTGTGCAACTTAACGCGTTTCACAGAAATATTTACATCAGAAATATTAAATATTAGTCTGCCACCAGCCTGTTTTATTTAGCTGTGCGGAGTTAAATCTGTGTGGTGCTGCGCTAGACAGCGCCGAGTGGGTGAGGCACAAACCAGTGTTCAGTCAGCAGTCACAACTTTTCTTTTAGACAGTATAAGCTCCGTTTTGGACACGGGATGGTCATTTTTTTTTTTCAAATTGTGTTTTCATTAAAAATATAGGCCTATCATAACAACTTATAAAGATCAAAATCTACAGAAGACATTAACATTTTGATGTTAGACTATGTAGACATAGATGACAGAGATGTTGACATTTTGAACAATTTAAATTGAGTTGGGCCAACTCAATTTTTGGATTTTTTTCATTCTAAATATTAATTATTGAGTTGGGCCAACTTAATTTTGAACAATTTAAATTGAGTTGGGCTAACTCAATTTGGGAAAATTTTAATTCTAAATATTAATTGAGTTGGGCCAGCTTAATTTTGAACAATTTAAATTAAGTTGGCTCAACTCAATTTTTAGAAAATTTAAATTCTAAATGTTAATTATTGACTATTGAATTATCGAGTTGTACACTTGGTCGCAATTTCCATTGAACTCTATTGGTAACGACGGAACTTGCGACCATAGTTGGCTAACGATGCTTTCGGGAAACACACCCCTGAGCGATAACTGATGACGTCACATGCTCAGATTTACTTGTCCAATCAGCGGAAGGGGGCGTCTCATGACCGCCCACATGTGGAAAACGAATTTTGAAGTCATGTATTTGTTTTTTGCCTGTGAACTAAAAAACGAAAAATCAAGCCGAAATCTCGTTTTTTCGGGGTTTTTTTTAAACGAAAAAACGAATAAAGGTGCCGTTTTCTCATTTCTGCTTATTACATTTCAAATTGGAAATCAAATGATCGGATGAGATACACGGACCCTATACGCTTGCTAGGAACGTTTTTTCTTCGTGGAAGTTTTGCGTTTGGTGAGCTAATAAAAATATTAAAACTCAGTCAAATCAATATTTTGTGTAAAGTTATTTAATGATGTCATCTAGTATGGTGGACTCGCTCTCTCGTTTCATACAAACGCAGCTGCTGCCATTTTGCGTCTATTGTTTTGTCCACTGTTGGATTATAATATAACAAACAGGTACAATTTAAAAAAAGTTTCATCTCAAATCAATATCTCTTGTCCCCATAATTATTTATGTGGTGAAATGCTGTGTAATAAGTGGTATGACTGTAGGCTACCGTATCCCTTAAATGTCAGTCTATATTGAACTTGCCACTTACGGTAGCAACTGCTTTCTAAGTGGAAGCTTAGAAAGAACTAATAAAATATTTCAACTCAGATCAATATTTCATGTCTAATTCTTTACTTATGTGGCAAGTAGCGTGTAATAAGCGAGATAATGTACTTCAAGCCGGTTGTTATCTCAAAATAAACACTGACAGGGTGATCAGGACCCTGATGTGAAACGGATGTTGAGTAGGCTACATATCACATAACATTATTGGGTTATTATTAGGGTTAGGGTTTGGTTTTGGGTTAGTTGCATGTAATTTTGCATAATTTACTGTTATTAAGTACATGTAACGTGTGTAAGAAAGAAACTGTAAAATAAAGTTACCATATTTTGTAGTTTTTCATGTATCTAGGGTGATTGCAGGTAGAGTGGGCCCCTTTTTGTTTTTTTATTTCCTTTTCTTATTACTTTTGTTAACCTTAAGGTTCAGCTATAATATTTCAATTTGAAAACAGTGTATATAATTTGTTATTTGCAAGGTATACACCTATAAACATTTTGAGATCATGCACTCCTTACAAATTTATTTTCAGGTAAAGTGGGACAGCTGGTCTGGTAAAGTGGGCCATCCCTGATTTATCAAAAAGTATCCTCTGTCTTAATTAACAACACATGATTTATTTATCACATATTATCAAACAAACATATTCAACAACATATTTTACAAACCTAAAATCATATGATAGATGTTGTGTTGACATCAAATTTGATGAAATCTGAATATCAGAATGTGGATGAAATTGAACTCTACAACATTAAATAAGGGACTATAACACATGCAACAACAAATAGGCTAACAAGAATTGAAAAAGATGAGATTGAAGAAGATTGATTTATAATGGTAACCATTATTGTAGAACTTTTTCTGTCTCTGTTTTCTGAAAACACTTTAAATTAACTTAAATTGTGTCCATATTTTAAAGCTTTATATTATGAATCTACATTTTGCTCCTCTCATCCTTTTTTTCACTCCACAGATTAAATTTAATGCCTCGTCTTATTTTCTGTTATTTCTTTAAAATAGCCACTAAATGTCAATTTATTTGAATCATTTGAGTGTAATTAGGACTGAAGGTTAAAGGTCGTCAGACTTCACCTGAATCCCACTGGCCCACTTTATCTAACACATTCAGCCAGCAATAAATAAACACCTTTCAAGAAAACTACACATTTTTAAACATTTTATTCTTTGCATTTTATTCCCTGTTAACTGTAGTAGCAAACAAAACAGGAACTCTCACAATAATATTTGTTTACATTTAGTGAGCAACCTTATAAGTTAGAAAATAAAATCTTATGTCGGAGGGTTTTCTACCTTTAACCATGAGGGTGTCCTCCTTTGAGCTGTGGCCACACCCACCAATGTCATATTACATCAACCAAAACTATTTTATCATTTAAAGAAATAGTGTCCCTTTAATTAAATACAATTGTCGTGATCTGAAAGTGTAAACCCATTGAGCACAGAACAATCTAACTTAAACAGCCCACTTTACCTGATGGCCCACTTTACCTGCACTCACCTTGTTAGTCGCAATTTTATGTTCGTGTGGACTGGACACCTGCAATGTATCGTTTTCTATTAATGTGTGTTTTCTATCACAGCTTGAAGACCCGAGCTACAGAGAACATTTCTCCACAAGATGGCGTAACACGCATACGAGATCAACAAATATGCTGTGCCAGACGCGCTTCAGTTCAGTCCTTGAACACAGTTGAGATTGGATCTGGTTTGTGACTGCATGCACACCTTTATCGTGTAGACTAGCCTACTCCATTCTACGGTTTCTGTAATTCAGACAACATTTAACTAAACTATGCAACACTTAGGCCTACATTTTACATGTTTCATAGCAATTATAATAAGCTCTGTAAGATAGATAAATTATTAAATTAAGTAATCTAATAAAGGTATGTAAAATAAGTCCTTGCTCTCTTTCTCAAATTGCCTAATTTGAGTCTTGCATCTTACATTCTAGTTCTCTAGCTTTTGCACTAAAGAGAAAGATTTGAATATAGGCCTGTCTATTTTTTATCCTCTGTCTGGAGCATGAATGTGAGTAAAAACGCCAGTTGTAGTTCATCTAAATGATTTGCAAGCAAGACACCAGAAGCTAACGTGACATCTGTTTAAATGCTTTCATGCTAATACAGTCCTCTCGAATAGCGTCTTTGTTAGTGCGTCAAAGATTATTTACAGAATGAGTCAATTGCTAAATGGTTTGATGATTGTTGAGCGGAATCGCCGTAGGAGGCGGTTAGGACTATTGGAGGCTGTGGGGTCGAGCTCTGGCGCGCAGCGGGGCTCCAGTAGGAGCGCGTTAATTGAGGAGGCAGAGCCGAGGCGGGCCAGTGGAGCACAAGAGCGCGAAGAGATGGGGTAGGGCACGGTTCTTGGAGCTGAGCGTATTGTTTAGAATAGATGTATAGCCTAAAATATTAGACCAAAATCCTCTCTCTTCCTATCCCCTCTTTCTCTCGAAAATATATGTGCACAATGTCTCTTGGCCTCAGCTAAATTTACACTCACGTTTTTACTATTCTGCCATTGTTGTTATTGTGGACAGCCAATCTATTTTTATCTGGTAGGCTATAGGGCCTATCTGATCGATTTTGTTTTTATGTGCACCTATTTGTAAATTGCCCTACTTCATCAAATCACAGAAAGCTTTGCCTGTTAGAGCTGAAAAAAATGCTGTTTTATTATGGTTAAGGTCGCATTATTTATTATTATTATAAGCTTATGTTGTTGTTTTAGTGCAATAGGGTAACTGATCGCAGTACGCGAAGTGTCTACTGTATTAAGGGAATAGATTATGGTATGCTATTTGAACATAACATTAAAAATGAATATTTTATTTAGCCTACTGCATTCAGCTGCAACCATGTGTAGCATGATACCAATTTGAAAAAAAAAACACATGCATAAAAGTTTTTTTTTTTGTTTGTTTGTTTGTTTGTTCTTACATTCGACGTGCTGATATCAGTTGAGCTAGTAGTTTGAATGCTCTCAGTAGCAATATGTTGTTTCCGTCAGTATACGACGCATGTCTGCTTGCTTAACACCCAGCCACCCACATGTGAGAATGGTGAATGATTCTGGAAATACTCGAGTTTTTAGACCTCTGTAACCTTACAAGTTGTTGTGGTGAAACAAAATCTCAATATTTCTACTTTTTCCATAGTTCGTAGGATCTCATCCGAATTAACCTTCAAACGGGCTCTTACACTCTGATCTTACAGCTGATCCTGTATCATAGCCTCTTGTGACCTCTAAATTACTCTGTAATAGAATTACAGTTTTTAATCCTGCTTGCCAAAACGCCTCATCACAGGCTGCTGGGTCGAGAACAACACTCGCAGAATTCCTTAAATGATTTATGACATTTTTATTTATTAATTGACTTTAGCCTACTGAATGAAAGTCATATAGTGCTAATTCGTTTACTTCGTCTATCAAAAAAAAAATACAAAAAAAATACAAAAATCCGTGGCTGTCTCTGCGAAGCCAAGTAGTTCTGCCTCTTTAGTTATTGCCCTTATTTCAGTTTTTGGACCATAGTGGGAAAAGGAAAGACGAAGCAGCTGACCTAAATTAAATAAATAAATAAAAAAGCCTATAGAATTGATCCAAAGGACCCAACAATATATTGGGTAAAATAGAATAATGAAGTGATGTAACATTACCTTTGAGATGCGAGGAGTTCAAATGACGAATCATTTAAAATATGTCAGTCGTTCAGGAGCAGTTAATGATCTAAAGTCAGGATGGAAATTAGGCTACCGCCAACGTTTTTGTCACATTTTAGCTATGCATGATCTGAAAATAGGCCTACTTTTTGGATTGAATTATTACCCCAATAATCTGATAACATAAACAATAAGTCAGACCAGAAACTATCATCAAATGTGTATAAAATGAAATGTGTATTGTTTTTTTTTGTTTGTTTTAGACATTTATCGGTTCGGTCATTGTCCTTTACTCTTCCGCCTAATGCACATCTTGCCACAGTCGCGATATAGCCTCACAGTGCGGATTCTAGCTCCACGTACCTTGTCCTGTGCTTATTTGTGAGAAGGGGACTGTTTCGGGAGGGGAAAGGCCCAGTCTTGCCAAGAGTGGTTGCACTGACAGGCTATGCCGAGGCTCCACGCTTTCAATCCGGGTCAGAGGGAACTGACGCTCATTCAGAACTGCATGAATACACACGAATAGAAAAGTTGTGTTCAGTTAGCCGATGAAATCAGAGAAAAAACAGGGCTGTACAATCTTTTCTCATTGCCGTCTGCGGTCCAATTGCATTCATTTGTCTCTGTGCCTTTAAGGTTATGGGAACAGGACAAAAAAATCTATTCTGCCTTTTTGACACCCTCGCCATAGGGATAATGCACACATATAGGCACTGGATGTGTATGAAAATGTTATGTAGCCTATCGTTTCTCCAGTTATCACACACACACACACACACACATATATATGTGTGTGTGTGTGTGTGTGTGTGTGTTTAATTATTAATCTTATGGGTTTAGATTAATTATCTTAAGATCTTATGTGTAAGATATGGGTCGTTTGTAACAAAACAAATGGGGCGACGCGTAGTCTGTTCAAGATATTTTACTGTCAAACTATCGATTTTTTTAGCGATGTATTTATGATAGCTAATAAGTCAATATAAGCGATTCTCGTAAATTAATTTCTTCCATCACACTCAAATTATTAGTAGTTTACCACCAAGTTTTTACCACCTGTTTATCAAATAGCAGTAGCCTAGTCTATTGTATTGATATTATCCTACAGTTTAAAAGAAAACTGCCCTTCTCTTAACCAATTTTTCAGTCCTTAGCATGTTTAAGACATATATCGGCCAATAAATGAATGTAGTCTGAGAGGATGATAAAGATCAGTGTAAAGTGAGTGGAGAGCTCCATCGGCCATTGATTGTCCATATCTGTTTTCTGCAGATGAACTTCAGAAGTAAAACGTATCCTAGTCTCTCGCGATCAACTACCAATGAATACAAATCAAATGCTTATTTATTTTAGCGCATTTATGTCATCAAATGTCGTTAGGAGATATGAGTAGGATATTTCCAAATGGTATCGCTCATATTTAGACTTGAGAGGACTTAACATAGGCATACTACATAATTACGAACGTGAGTGAAATAATAAACACAATGCCTTATTTAACATTGACGGTTGTGGGAGATAAAAACTACAGCTTTCGTTCAGTCTTTAAGTTATCTGCCGTAAAACGGACAGACGGGAATCAGAGGAGGAGGGATAGATGATAAGGGGCAAAATAGTAAAGAAAATGTTAAATCAGTTTACGGTTAAGAAACGAGTCTTTAGGCTACTTTAAACAGAATTAGTTAATGATACAAATGGCTCCTGCTCAATAAAGTTTGTTTTTGTCTTCGGTGCATTGACGAATTCGACAAAGTAATGAAGTAAGTTTTAATAAGTAATTTATCACATTTACAAGCAGTTTCTTATTGTTTAGTAAAGTTATTCTTTATTTAGAACAACATTTACCTTTAGTATAATATAGTAACGGCAATAAACTGTTTGTGTTTGTTAAAGTGCGCTGTAAGAATTCTGGAGCAAACTAACTAAACTTCTAAATGAAGTGCTCTGTGTGGTTTTCTCTGTGTTAGCTACTCGCCCAAAGGTAGCTTTTTCCTTGCCTAGCTCAATTTGGAATGAAAAGCCGTTTCATTGACAATGGGACACTGGTCCAGGGGAGGAGTCCTCCATGATTAGTCAATTTAATGGTGTACACTTAATTTTTGCATTGTGTACATTAGCCACTGTCTTTTAACAAAAAGAAAGACGAATTTTCAACGTGTCACAGTGAATTTTTTGTTTAAAAAAAGTTCCTGTACTACAAATTGTGTATGTTGAAGAATTGTTTTGCACATTACACAAGTGATACACTTATTTCATGCTCTCCGTAAACTGGAGAGATAATAGTTTGTTGTTGTAGGCTATAGAAAATGACTTGTGGAAATGACACACATAATGCAGTTTTATAACAAAATGGAATACTGTATTTTCAGTTTAGAAACGTATACATTAACAGAAGCACGCAAGAAAGTAACATTGAATTATAAGCGCTGGACTGGAAACATGAAATAGACTTGGTCAGTCGATGATGATATCCAATATTTTGTCTTTTGCATTAATCTCGAATGATAATTCATGGTCACTTAAGAGTACTTTTCATGGCATAAAACAGAGAAACAAAACGCCTAGAGCACTTACGTTTTGACGAATAGTTTATGTAGGGACACCAAGCCAAGAAAAGTGAACAGGGATAGAAAAGAGAATGGGTATAGCAATATTATTTACAGACTTATTTCTACACATATATTACAGACTGGGAGAATGATCGCATTATTTAAGATATACATAATTCAATATAAAATCTCGAAATAAAAATAAAAATCTGATACAGTCAACGATTCAGTTCCACATTTGACCAGTACCCCACATAGGCAGTGACAGAAAGTGTAGTAAAAAGGTGCTTACGACTCAAATGATTGTCTGATGAACATAAAGGAAAAGAGGATTGCATCCTGGCTGCTCGTCGTCGCTCGGACTAAAACAGAAAAAAAGGCGATGGACACCGGTTTCTGGTAATTCCCTCTTCACGGTGGTCCTGGTAGACATAATAAACGTGGGGCATTTCCCCATATACAAAAAAAAAAAATCAAAGAAAAAATATATATTTAGTTATATATATATCATGCAAGTGATGGGGTGGGGGAAAGGTGTGAGGTCCATTGAAAGCGCTTGAAAAACACGTGCTTTTATGTTTTTTTTTTATATAATAGTAATATCAATTGGTCCTTTTTCATCTTCCCCGATAATTAATAGAGTTTATTCAGGTCCATTCTCCTGTATATATTTCTCTGTTTGCGTATCATACGTCGCATTCCGAGTCACTTGATGTTACTGAAAGAATCGACGTGCCCGTGTCGACTCGCTCTGTCATACTGGAGACACTGGTCGTTGGACTCGCTGCAGTCGATGGCGACTCCGCAGAACTGCGTGGAGTGCAGCCGGATTCCGAAAGGGACCGCATGCCATTCTGCCCTATTCCTTGATGCTGGAGCCTATAGCAGAAAAGTGAAAGAATGGTATGCCATTAGAATAGAAAAGTCTTAAGCCATTTTTTTCACTGAAAAACTCGCCTCAATTTTAATGTAATTAGTATGATATATAGGCCTATTAAACGTTTAAAACGATATAGAACTAAAAAAAAATAGAACTCCAATAACTCTAAACATTTGCTTACATGATCAAGTGGATGCTATAGCTATACAATTACATAAAGCCCTGTTGCTACAAGGATTAAGTACATACCAAAAGCATATTTATAATCTATCCTCGAGATTTGATGGACTTCTCAGGATATTTGAATCTTGTAATGATACAAATAAGTATTGTTTTCATTTGCATGTTTATATGTTAAAATTAGGTGACGTCAGTTAAAGATTTGATATATTAGTGTGCTGTATGACAAAAAAGTCATAGTTCTTGCTATTATTAGCGATGTGTGGTCATCCAGTCAAGTGCAATCTGTAGATTTATCTATTAAATAATATAAATCAGTTACACCAGTCAAAGTGTGGACTTAGTTTTTGCTGCATTTTCATTCCCATGGCTTACTATTAAGCGTTTAGGAAGAAAAATAATTCGACTAGGCTAAATCATCTGAAATAAAACTCACTCTAACTAATTTAGGCGGTGTTGTGTGTAATATAATTACGAAGTACATTGGCTAGTCAAATTTTAGCCTAATAATTTGCACAGTGTCAAATATAATGGGCTAAACACTAGAATAATTAATAATGCTTTATTTCTCAATGTTGTGGGTCCGCAGGGTTACAAATATTTGTATTTACAATCTCATGTTGTAAAACACGTCTGTGTCTAAGAATATTTGATAAACCACTCTCTATAGTATTACTTTGCATTGACAATTACTTTAGGATTTACTTTTCCAATATTGCAACAGAGATGCTATACGTAAATTGTTTTTGTTTTCTCCAATTAGGCTTTATCCATATTTGTATTGTTATCTATAGCATCTAAATTTAATTTATTATCAATGTTTTTTTCAAAACAAGATTTAAATTTTTGATGTGTTAAAAACGACAAAAAAGACTTTTGTAACAGTGTAAGCAGAACACAATAGCTTTGATGTGAAGCACATACACATTTGATTATGGTATGTTATTTTAACTATATCAGTTTTCATCGATGAATCAGAGGGAGAAAAATTCCATTGCCTTTTCACACTTTAATAAACAGATTACATGTCATTTGATCTATTTGCTTTTATGCTCTGGTTAAAACTTTCTAAAGATCTTGCACATGGCACAAATAAAATGTCGTCTTTCTCGCTCCCTCATTTTTTTTGTCTCTAAATCTATTTGATTCTGTTTTTTATACTTACACAATACATTGTGTTCACATATTTCACAAACAGTTAATTTATGAAAATATATTACGAATATTACGAAAGAACACTTCCATTGAAAGGTAAACATATATAACGTGACTGACCTGTTTTTTGCTGCCGCAGCCCTGTCTCGTTGTCTCCGGTTTTTAAACCAATTTCCGACCTGTGTGGGAGTGAGTCCAGTGGCTTGAGCCAGTTCCCTTTTCTTGCTTGGGTTTGGGTAGGGGTCCTGAAGGTACCACTCCCGCAACAGACTCCGCGTTCGCTCTTTGAAACAATGCGTCTTCTGCTCACCGTCCCAGATGGTTCTAGGCAGGGGAAACTTCTTTCGCACCCTGTACTTATCAACCGGTCCTAGGGGACGCCCGCGTAGTTTCTCGGCCTCCTGATAGTGAGCCTCTAGCCACATTGCTTGTAATTTACCATGCGAGTCCTTGGTAAACTTGTGGTTCTCCAAAATATGGTAGAGATCACGAAAATTGCCCGTGTGGAAGGCAACCACAGCCCGGGCACGAAGGATGGATTCATGCTTGTTGATCGCCTCGCAAGCACCCGGCGCCACTGGAAGCGACCATAGGAAGCGACCCAGCCGCTCGATGTCCCCGGTCTCCTCCAGCGTCTCGCAGACGCTCGCCACTTGCTCTGGAGAGAAGTTTAAGGTTGGTAGCTGAAACATTGACAAGTCTTCGGGAGACCTGGAGCTGGGCGCACTGCTCGCCAACAGCAAAGGGCGATCAGCAAAGTTTGGCAGGAAGAAATGAGAGGGATAAAGCTCTAAAGGCGATCTGAAAACCATGGAAATGACCTGGGAGAGAATGAAATTTGCGAAGGAAAAAAAGACCGACGAATTCGGATTGAATGATTCAATAGCTATCGCCTAATGACACCAGCCTCATAATATCTCCCCCTAAATCCACCGTGAGTGTAGCATTGAAATATTTTGTTTCGCTTTTCTATTGGTCTTCTTGGTGTCGTTGTAGCGTTGTCATGGCAGCCCTGCCAATCACTGTCAAGCGTGCCAATCATTAGCCAGTACGTAGAGGCTTTCACCACTTCGGCTGCACGCACGGGGGGTTATCAGGAACTCCAATCTCAACAGCACCCTCCCTTCCCTTGACTCGTGTGAAGTCGAAGCAGTGTCTCGCCTATTTGTTGAATGGAATGAGCAATTAGAGGGTGGAATATTATTGTGATCTTAACGAGGCTCGTTAAAGTTAAGAAGATATGTAGGGAGAGAAGGCAGGGGTGGAGTTTCGGGATGACAGTCACGGACACGGGAATTTAAATGAAGCGCTAAAAACGGAATCCACGACAGGGTGCAGATAGGCTATTTCATTCTTTAGCGCCTCGTATGAAGCTGGAGAGGATACGATGTTACGCCGGCTCGCTTAACCCACAGCCTAGTAGCCTAGCCTACATTAGCCGTAAAAACATGCGATCTAAAGGACATACTTGTTCGCTGTGCCTATATGCTATCGCACGCCGAAAACTCCCGGATCGTTTTTATATTTTGATCGCATTTCTATGCGATTCTCACACAGTGACAGACGTTTACTAGTGGACGCACATCCCTGTGGCTCCACTGATGCTTTGCACTGCTCAGAGACCGAACACTGCCCCGTTGCCCATGCATGTTGGAAAAAAGCACGTGATCATTGATAACTTATTTTTATTTTATTCAACACTTTTTTTTCGCAGTTAAGCTATATAATAGCCTACCAGTATTGTGTGCTACTTTTAGGTTGTAAAAACTAGAAAGACTTTTTTTACAAGAATGAAGGATATAATATATGCCACGAGATTCGGCTTCCAAAGGCGTGTTGGTATGGGTTTCATGGCTTGCATCAAAGAGTCTGTGCTGTACTATAGCCTATTTAGACAGTGCCTAGTTCGTGTAAAAATGTACGCGTCCACTTGATAAAGAACAATGACCATGTTATGAGAACATAAGCCGCAGTATTCAGATTTTCTCTAATTTAGCTATAATGTTGACATATTTTAATGCAATTTCCTGAATTGTTCTGGTGTTCAGAACTGCCTCTTTCAGATACTAAATTACATCTTATCAAAGTATACAGGTAAATGGGATAATATGTTTTTAAGTCCTATTCCGTTAACTTTATTAGCCACTATCACATATTCACAATGTAGCCTACTGCAAGCTCGTGTGTGTGTGTGTGTGCGTGTGTGTGTGTGTGCGTGTAGCAGAATGAGGGGCGGGGAAGAGATCTTAATAGAAGTATTGGGTCACGTTCTGTCTCCAGGATCAAATCTGTTTGTTCTTCTGTCACAGGAAACTTAAGTGAAGTAACTCCAAGTGGCACTTGAAGTGGTCCCTTCGGAAAGCTTTTTGGACTGGAAATAACCTGTGTTATTTCATTTGACCGTATTTTTTAAAACCCACTTGGTCAAGCATGTTTTACATTTAGAAAAGCTCTTAATTATGCCATATGATACAGGTCCGTCTCGGCGAAAACAGTGTTTGCATAGTAGCCTACGGTTCAAATGTGATTTGGAAATAGTACTCGCATTTAGTGGAAATTGCATAAAAACAGAAAGAACGTGCCAAGTTGCCGTAAAATCACTTTGTTTAACATAGCCTTTGTTTTCATTAAGCAAGTCATTAGCATCCCAAATAACTTCATTCACCTTATTTAATCGTCTTTTTATCCCATATAGCTTTCATTGCTCTATACTTTGCCAAAATCAGCGGGGAGCAAGGTCCTGAATGCCGATGAACGTTTAGCTCTGTCTTTTTTAATACTGACAAAGACCATGAAATAAGAATACAGACAGTGGATTATTTCGCAGCTGAACATTTATTATTTAAACATGTTTCTAGTTTCAGTATTTTTAAGTGAAGGGACATCAGGGGTTTGAAACTTAACACGTAATTTTGGCGTTCACATGTCTCCCTGAAAGAGCTTTAATAAAGTAACGTGTCGTCACACAGCATGCCAGAGATCACTGAGAAGAGCTCGGTCGCATGAGAAGGTAAGCAAACCATTTCTTAGCTCTCGATTCAAACTTGCTCTCACTTCTTACCACATGAAAATGTGTCCTCCCATCCTCTCACCAATGTTGGCAACTACGCGGTTAACATGCATGAGTAATTTTGAGCATTGTGTGGTGAGTCGGGGACTTCCATGCAAGTGTTTGAGGAGGAAAGTGCACGGGACACTGCCTTCTCCGATTAAAGGTTTTATTTCATTTTAAACATTTATTCTGTTTTTACATCCACTCAGGTCATCAAACATTGCCAAACAGGAAATCGATCTTCATGCGACGGCTGCAGAAAGAGAATCTTCTCGGGAGCGGTGGTTTGAGTCTTTCTGTTTTTATTTTTATTTCTTTTTTCTTGTCTTAAACCAACCCGATCACACTAAATGCGTCTTTATAGCACGCATGTGTATTGTCGTGTAATTTATACGCTAAAGTGAGTTTTTACGTGCATATGATACGCATTGGTTGGTTAGGGTAGGTTTAGGTGTGGGGTGGGGTGCGTGTGTATTATACGTTTGGGTAGAATTAGTGGTGTGGGGTGCGTGTGTATTACACGTAAATGAACTGCGTATCAAATGCACGCTAAAAACTGCGTCTCATATGCACGTAAAAACTCATTTTCGCGTATAAATTACACGACAATACACGATGCGTGTTATAGAGACGCATTTACGTGAGAACAGGCTGCTTAAACTAACTTATGGGTTGTACAACTTGATGTAACTCCATCGATTTTTTTATCCATTGCTCACTCTTCCCGTATGTCACGTCTATTTCGTCTCTTTTTTTCTTTCTGAGTTCTTCATTTCATTAATTTATAAATGATCTATTGCTGTTTTCTGGTGCTATACCGCAATAGTACCATCCAAAATGGACTTGATTTGAATGTTGCTATGATGTGTTGCTTGCGTAAGTTTTAATATGACCTTTCTTAAAAATAGCTAATTGTTCTGAGACTCACCAGAGAGTTGGTCAAATTCGTAAGTGTTTAGGGCTTCGTAAAAGACACCAACAGATTATAAAGCGAAGGCGATAGATTAAACAAAAAACATCGTTCAGTAGGCTACCGCTTATATTCCCAGTTTATCGCTCTTGAAGTTGTCATCCTCTGCCGGGACGTTGCTCTCCACTCCCTGAATCATGCAAGACAAGTGCAGCTTGCAGCGTTGTGGGGCCGTCGTAACGGGGCGCAAATGCCCCTTTATATTCTCAGCTCAGGGTCTTAACCTAGGCTGTATTTTGAATCCGCTTGGCTTGTTAAATGTAGGTTGTAGTACAATGGAAGCGTTTTATTACCTCTGGCTACGATGTCACACCAAGGTAGCCAAGATGCCAGCCCGGCAATTCAGGGAAAATGTTTAGTGTGACAAATGTTTGATATTTGGAAAAGGAAATTGTGTCATTTGTAATGTTATGCTGATCATAGAACTCTCTTTATGAAATTCTCTATTATTGATTGATCTTTTTTTATCATTTAGTTGCATTGGCTAGTGTAAAGTATGTGTAGTTTGTAGGTAGGCTATGAGTTCTTGAAACCTCGATGATATGTTTGATTTCATTCTTTTTTCTTTTCTTTCCTTTTTTTTTTTTTTTTTTTTTTTTTTGCTGGGGGAGGGAGGCGAAATGCGAGCAGCATTTTCAACAGAGATGCCCCCTCCCCTCTTTTTTTGTGTGGTCTCATTAAGTGGGCATCCTGCTAGGTCTGCGGAGTTATACGGGAGCTGTCCAATCACTGCATTTGCACGGCTTGTTAGCGACATTTAATGAGGGTTCTCTGCAAACCAAGTGAATGGCGCTTCAATGTTAGATTTACCTTGTGTCAACTCGTTACTTCTAATGAAGCCATTGGAGGTTTCGCTGGTGAATGGAGCCGGACGACTGGAACTGCAGGCCCTCTTTCTTCCGGTTTCTCTCAGAGCTTTGGCTTGGCCCAAATCCTTAGGCTATGTGTGGTGTGGGTGGTGAGGACGAGCACTGTATTTTGGGGGGTCGAGGGGGAGTAACGGAGATATTCATATAAAATAGCTACGTTGTATCCATTCTATTGTGCTTTAACTGATTATGTTAATTTCAGGACCAGGATTTCATCATATCCAGAGCCTGTGCTGTGAGTGATAAAGTAGGCCTAATTCTTCTAGCCCCCACGTCGCGATAAATGTACATACCATGCACATACTACTAAGTACAGCGTACTTCTTTAGGATTATCCACTACAATCTACACATTTTTTCCACAATGTTTTGATATTTAGGGATATGTTTTGTCCAGGTGTTGCATGTGCAAGAAGGCGTTCAGACTAATCTTGATACAAACGTTTATTAGTGTCTAAAACGAAATGCATTCAGTTATTTAAAATACAAGGCTACTAATAATATAAACAATAGTGATGATGTTTATACAATGTAGTATGACGACTGGACGGAATTTCTTTATTAACATGTTTTCTAAATGTGCTATTTGAGTTTGTTGTGAGGCATGCAAAGTTAGATGCATCATGTTAATGATTTTACAAAACTGTAGCCTACATTCACTGACATTAACATAGTAAATTAACAGATAAGTAAAAAAAAAAACGTTTAACTATTTTAAAACAGCGTGCTGCTAATTACACAAATTAAAGCATGCGTTGAGACTGGGACTGCATATTGCCTCATGGTTCTATTAGATTCATACAAGTTTTGATGTGAAATTTGAATTTCTCGAATTAACGAAATAATTGTTTTTAAAACATGACAGAAACTTGAAGAAATGTCGATTTAATGTTTTACATAAAAAATGTTTTAAGAAGTAGTCTATAAGTATTCGACGTGGTTATACCCTATTAGCCTACATTTTCAAACATCCTGTTGTCATTCACACGGGGTTTATGGTCTTCCTTTGCGTTTCGTATTGGTAGCCCTATCAGTTGTTTTGTCAATCTTGATCAGGTGCAAAGTGACACGATATAACCATTGAAGCCGCTGTCATAACGACCCGGGGCAACCCGACAATAATTCATAAACGCTGGCAATCTGTCACTTTGCGTCTACGGGGAGTTTTCTATTAGAGCTTTTAAATGGGCAGAAAGTGAAACACGGGTCTGTGCCTAGTAAGACAATCCAATCTGGAGCAAATCGTCAACATGGGCAAATTATTAGCGCCTCAGTTGAGCTACTGCTGAAAGGGCAGACCCATTCATGAATTGTGCTCAATCTCTTCGTCCATTCTCCCTCAGTCATTCATGCTATAATGATTCAATTTGGGCTTGTTGGAAAATGAGACCCAAATTCGGGTGGGACATTTGAAGATTTTTCGCTTTAACTAATTCTTAATGAATAATTAAATTATTTAATTTGTCGTTAAAATTAAATGTGTGTGTCTTTTTCCCTCTCAACATATCATCACTGTACGTTGGATTGGAAATGGCATCAATACATCTAAAGAAGAGTGATGGATGAAAAAAAACATTGAGATATACAATGTTGTTTACGGTCTAACAATAGACGTGCTGGATTTTCAAATATAAATTCGAGGCAAACTGAAATAATTAATGCCTACATTATTTGCCATAATAATACACTACATAAAATGTTGATCAAATACCGCGATAAAGATGTCCATATAGGCCTATTTAATGAGCCTATCGACTTGTTTTTTTTTAATATAATTTATTTTTATTTTATGTGAATATGACTCATAATGTACTAAAGTGCAACTTTTGAAGGAAATGTGCAAAATGCAACCTGCCTTTCTCTGCTCCGCCTATAAACTGCTGTGTTTAACATAAGCCTTGTCTTTGTCCTTCATTTGACAGGGAAGTCAAGTGACTGAAAAATTACACGAGTGAAACCAGCATATTTAAATAGGACAAGCCCTGCTATTGTTGCTTGACGTGTTTTTGTACCTGTTATCGAAAATGACAGGGATTGTTTCTCGAGAATGATAAATAATAATTGCATTTTGTTTTGCACACATCAGGTGTTTTTTTCTGGAATTTGACTTGAGACACATTTGAATAGCTTATGTATTGAATGTTTAATAAGGGTGCTCGTTCTTAATTTTTTATATTGGCATCATGTAATGTGTAATCATGTATCTTACCATTAAAACATCAGTGATTAATGCTGGCTGGTTAAAAAAAAAAAGCTAAAAAAAAAAAAGCTAAAAACATTGGCTTATGTGTCTGCGTGACCATGTGCTAACCTACAAAATCTCTCATTTGTAAAGGTTAGTAAGTTCTTTGGTAAACATTAAACTCTGCTTATCTCTGATATCAACTGTAATTCCAACTCTCTCACTCATTCACCCATTAAACAAACAAAAAAGATGATGCAAAATATGTATTATTGATTGGTCAGATTTTGGGCTGCACTGGGACAATTCCTTATAAAATTTTTCCCTTTCATTTATTTGAGCAATTTAAATATACCTTGTCAGAAGTTTTAAGTCAAGGAGGGGAACAGAGTCATCGAGATTTGTAGGCCTATGATTACTTGGCAGTGACTGAAAGTGTAGCATCTAGGACTTGTTATTCATGGGTGAAAAGAATCTGTCGAATAGGATTTCTGTCTAAAGAAGGGTTTGACCACAGAGATCAATAGAGGACGTCTGGATTGCTACAGGAGATGCAATGCGCTACATCGCTGTGACAGGTACAAGGCGCTACTTTGAGGAGACGCGCGAAATATCAACAGGTATAGGCCTAGATAGGCCTAGTGTAGCCTATCTAACGAAGAGCTAAAGGGGGGGGGAAAGAAGAGTAATTTTGAACTTGTGAACTCCTAATTTTTGTAACGGGATACTGACAGGAAGTAACACACAAAATAACTCTCTTAAGTTTTGGTCTGTTCCTCGCGAAAGGTGGAGGTTTTTTATTTCATTTTTTGCTACTTTACTTAGTCTTGATAGCCTAACAGAATCAATTTCTGGTCTAGTTGTTCATTTTTTACATTTATATTACTTACAACAGAGGCTGCAAAAACGGTCATTCTATTTCAATTAATGTCATTTGGAGAAGATAAGGAAAAATACAGGATGTTATGTTTGTTACTCTGTTTCTCACCTATTAATGGAACCTTTATAGCCTATTGTCTGATATAAAATGATACTTTCATAAACGTAACACATTTCTTTCAACAGAATTAATTATTTGTAGATTTTATGTGAATGTATAATGTTATAAAGTGAAGCTAGAGTCAAAGGGGTTACAGTCAAATCTGTGACTTATTTACGACTTTTCAATTCACAATGAAATTTGATTTCCTTTGGAAAGCTGTCCATTGCACCCACTGACAATGTTTCCCTCGTGTTTGGATAGCATCCACTTCCAGAGTTGATCGATATTAAGAGTTGACTGGGAAAAAAAACTCAGTGTTTGCAAATTGCACAACATGTTGTTCTGGCGAAATCTTGAAACACAAATGCAATTAGATGCCAGTCTGAAACTTCTGAAACGTTCATTTTTACCACCCCTTTAAGATATAGGCCTACTTGATCACAATTGTTTTTGCAGATTAACGCATATGTATTTTTAATTAGATCACTTAATGACATTATTAGGAGATACTCAAGCAGATGTCAAAACGTCTTAAAAATGTTTATGATTGAATGACTGAGCCCAGTGTGCGACGCATTATCCCCTGGCCAGATGAAAAATTAATGACTGACAGCTGTAACCTGTATAGCCTTGCCTGCCCTCGGTCTTTCAATTGCGGAGATGGTCATCACATCCACCGCTGAAGAATCATCACTATTTGCTCAAATACGTCTATATATTGATTTATGACCTGCAATTCCCTGATAGCTAAATATATGCCTACAAAGGGAGAACGAAACCCCAAATCATCAAAATAATTCTCTACATTTTTGGATTTCATGGGTTGTAGTAGCCTAGTCTCATTTGCCAGAATAATAGCAGTGTGTATGTGATTAATGTTTAGTTTAGGCCTTATTTCAAGGGTTCTCAGACTGCTTGCTTTGAACGCGCCATGCATGCACGCGCACCCAGACAAGGTGAATCTGAAGGCAAAATGTCGCGCAGAGGTAATGGGAAGTTATTGGGAGGTTGTCCTACCATATTGTCCTGCAGGTCTGTGGTTCACGGCGGGGTTAAAGAAACTGTTGATATCTTTGTTTGCTCTCTCCGCCAAATCCTTTTCCTTCCTAAAAAAGGATGTGTCCTGCCCAGCAGCGCTGCGCTCACCGGCTCGCACCCTGTTTGTTTTTATAGGTTTACAACATTGACCAAAACAGGAACACAAATAATATTGCGACGTCATAAACTGCACGGTATGGACTTGTCTTTTGTGAAAGCAAACACCCGTCCTCGAACTAAAGTGAATTCTTTGTCTGGCTATTTTTGTCTGCAATAACCCAGAAAATCCTTGTACTTCTGCCTATTTCCGAGTAACTTGCTTTTGTGCGAAAAATAGCCTACATTTACTCAGTCTTCCAGCAGGCAATTAACCAAAGGTATCGATAATGAAAGTAGGCCTACCTTTCAAATGAAAGTAAATGTGCTATTAAACGTTGATTGGGTTGTTGATAATACACAAAACATAAATTAGCTACAGGAATAAATAAATTAGCTTTATTTAAAAGTATTCTGACGAATAATTTAAAAGAGTGCTGTGATGTTATGATTGACTGTGTACGGCTGTATAAACAAACCAAATATATTTAAATTGACTAATTGTAGGCCTACTGTATGGTTGTTGTTATATGTTAATGTAAAAATGGACTTTGAATATCATAATGAAGTATATTTCATGATCTTTTTTAAATCATGGCAAATGATCAGTTGTACCAGCCCATGTAGCTAGTCCTTTCAACCATTCTCTACATTGCACTGAGTTATCTATGTTGTCTTTGAAAGCTATGGTTCATATTACTGAGGAGCTTGCAGTATTTGACCCATCAGAACAATAACATTGTTTGTCAGCCTGTCACTACTCAGATGACTGAGCTGCTAGCTGTGTGTGAGTGTGAGAGTGTATGCGTGTGAGTGTTAGAGTGTATGTGAGAGCGACTGTGAGTGTATGAGATAAAGAGACAGAAGGGGAGGGAAATATTGTTATGTCCTCTGTATTCTACAACATGACTTGAAGCTCTTAGCACTTTTTAGTTTTCTCTCTCTCTCTCTCTCTCTCTCTCTCTGTGTGTGTGTGTGTGTGTGTGTTTGGGTTTGCATGTGTTGATATAGCCTCTATTAGCCTCATTAGATCTGTCTGCAGAGCATCACAAACAAGCTGAACATCATTAGAGCTCACATCTCTCTCTCTCTCTCTCTCTCTCTCTCTCTCTCTCTCTCTCTCTCTCTCTCTCTCTCTCTCCCACTTTTTCATTCTCCTCATCTCTAAGTACTGCTATTAGGTGGTGTAACGTAACAAAACCTAAACATCTTAAATGTTGTACTGTTATTTGTATTATTATACTGTTGTGCACTGTTTTTGTTAAGAAATCTTCAGAATAATAATATATGTTTAAATGATTACACTGCTGGATGCCATATTTTATTATTATTATTATTATTTATTATAATATATTATATTTATTATTCAGCAAGGACACATTTAAATTTATCAAAATTACATTAAAGACATTTATAATGATACAAAAGTGTCCATCAAAGAATCCTGAAAAAAAAAAAACATCCACACTTTACGCAACTAAACAGCACAACCATTTTCAATAAAAAAAATAAGAAGAATTGAGCGCCAAATCAGCACATAGAATGATTTCTGAAGGATCGTGTGACACTGAAGACTGGAGAAATGATGCTGAAAAATTGAGTTTGTCATTAAAGATTATTATATATATATAAAACAAAACAAAAATCATATGATGTTATATGTGTTTTTGTGTGAAGTGAGTCTAAAAGTGCAGTGGAATGTAACTTTTCACACTTACTAGATCCTTGAATAAAACATAGTGAGCTATTAACATTCAACCAACTGACTCAATCAAATAAATGAGGCAGGAATGTGCTACATGACTCCACTGGACGATGTGAACAATAACAAAATGTAGTGCTGTGTAATCCTTTATCTAAAGTATAAATCCTAAATGAAATTCCATAAAAGGATTAGTAGAGTGTCACAGAGGAGCCGGTTAAGAGTACCAAAGGTAATTTGTAACCTTAGCAACTACTGGAAATGGGGATTATCACAGCCATGTGGGCCGCTTTTGTGGATTGGGCCAGAGTGAGGTTGCCCAGGCTACAACCCGGATTCCTAAATCATCAGAGTCAGAGACAGATTTATACATTCTGATTTATTTAAAGGAATTAATTCTAGATAATTTCACGGTGTGAGTATTGATACATGTTGTTTATTTTGTTTTCATTTTTGGCAACCCTTTACTCTTGCTGCCACATTTTAAAAATGAATTAAAACGACATTAAAAAGACATTTTTTTGTGTTGCTGAACGTTATTAAAAACCAAAGCTGATCTATGATTTGATTTGTAACTGGATTTAAGATGTTATCCAAAGCTTCAGCTCAAAGCAAGAAACTCACAGTCTAACACTTAATTGTGGAGGCATTATCCAGCAAGTTTAACCACTTTCTTGTTGGGACTTCTCAAATGTCTTATTGCTTAATCATGTGGAAGTGACAACAGCCAAACCCTCTCTATCTCTCTCTCTTCTCCCACTCTCTCTGTCATTCTATTTTCATTTCTTTGTAAGTTTGGGGAAGCTATTAAAGCAACAGTAAAAGGCTTCACAAATGACATTTGCTGACATTCAAGGAAGTGCATTTATCAGCCAAGTACAGTTCACCTTGGTGAATGAAATCCATTTGTGCCAGTGTCTGCCTGGTGGCCTCTCTTTCTCTCGTTTGCTCTTTCTTTCTTTCCCTCTTTCTCTCTCTAAATTGATGCCCAGCGAATGGGGAAATGGCGAGGTGGCCACGGTGCGGCAGCTGCTCTCAAATGTCACGCTGGAAAATCGTTAATGGGCTAAGTGTAGCCTTTCCGGCCCCAACTTGTCAGGTAATCAGAAATCTCTGACTCCTCTCCTTCCTCTCTCCTCTTCCCACATTTCCAAGCTCCCCAGGGCCACATCCCAACATTAATTACACGTTATTCTGTTCGGAACTCCACCGCCGTGAAACAGATAGACTGCTTTTAAAAGTCAAGACACTGGAGGAAAAATCTTCTCTGCTTGGTTATTTATTATCTACAGGGAAGCTATTCGTATTCGTCACTTGTTTCTAAGACTCATGCCATAACTTTTAAGGGACTCTACATAATGGTCGCACAGAAAGGACAAGAGGCCAGTGTTTCTTAAACTCGCCGACATGTGACCCATACCTGTTTACTGCCAACACTGTGCACATTACATCACTGTAAAAAATTATATGAGTTATGACAACATATATTTTTACGTTGCTTTAACTCATCAAAATAAGTTACGCAATTTGCATTTTTTTGTTACACAAGACTCAACTAATTTGTTTTAAGTCAGTTTAATGTAATTTAAGTTGAAATGACATAAACATCCAAGTTGATTGTACTTAAAAATTTAAGGCAGCAATTGTTTTTTTCAGTGATGTATCTAGTAGAAATTTGAGTTTCTGATTGAATGACAAATTGTATTTTTAATTGCAGCTTGTCTGTACTACCTTGTCAAATTTGATCTGCTTTTTGATTCATGTAAACACTGTATACAAGCAATAAACAAAAGTATTTTCTGCATTATTATTGGTGATGTAATCTATGTGAGAATATTTTTCACCAAATCAACCACAAAAAAAAAAAGAAGAGAGAATGTTGTCACAATTAAGTGAGTCACCATTTTGTATTTTTGCATATTTACAATCAAAATTGTTTGCCTTATCACATTTTGAGTATGATTGTGTTACATTTCATGTGAAATTCAACAAGTATAGTATAAAATCTAATGTAATGTCATTTTATGAGGACGTTTCAGTATGTTAGCCTACAAATAATTAAAAGATGTTTTTCTCATAGGTCTAATAAAATTCCTCTACTTCAAGTCATGGAGCTGGTTATAGTCATTGTGTAAATAAAGTGAGCCTAGCAAGATATTAGCATATACTACTGTTGTATGAAGGTGATTAGCATTCTACCGCAGGAGAAGCCACCACTCTTCAGAACGCTTTGTCCTGAACAATAGCCAGGTCAGGCCAGGCGCTGTACAGACACGCAAAGTCATTGTTGAAAGAGCTAAAGGGAAGTGGCGTACCATTGCTTAGCCATCAGAACATCAGCTCCATTTAGCATGGGTTAATAACCTATTAGAAAGAAAACGTGTTGCGTTGATTTATGATAACATTTATTCACAATATATAGGTGAGATTTAGATGACAATTTAAAATCATGTATTCATTTTCACATGATCCTACCAATTGTGAACTCCGTTTAGCTTTTTAGCTTGTCAGGTCATACCTTAAACTGTGCTGTGCATTTTCAAGTCTTTTGATAGTCTCCCCATTGAAGATCAGAACATGTATTCGTGAGGACATAGCTTGGACACAGAGGCTTCTGAATGGAGATGACCTTTAGTCTCAGAAAGCTTTCCAGAGTAATTACTCTTTTTCTCCACATTCAGGTACAAGATTGCTGATTAAGTTTCTCCTAAAGGCCGTCTAGGTCCAGGAGTTGTGACTCTTATTCTCAACCTCAAGGTGGTGCTGATGGGGAGAGAGGTGGTACTGTAGTGTGAATACTGTAAATATGCCCATTAAAAGAGTGAGTGTAAGTATCTGAGAGCGCAGACATTTTATAGAGAAAATTAGAGAATTTTATAATGATTGGATGTAGAAGATGCACAGCACAACATAGATGCACTTACGTTGAGGGATCAAAGTCGTGAAGAGGTTGTTGTCGGTGTCACAAGGTCTGTGTAACACACACACACACACAACACAACTACTGTCACCGAGAGAGTGGACAGGCTTTGGATATGTGCAAGCTACTCTCAGCAGTGCTTGTCTACTGGCAGCCTGACTGAAAAGTGCTTTTTCGTGTTAGAAAAAAAAATAAGAATTCTTTTTCTCCTTTCAGTAAACTCCCTTGACACTGAGTTACTGCTGACAGAGCACTGTGTCTAAAAATCTCTCATCGTTATGATATCATGCCATGAAAATAAACTGCCATGGAGTCACTGCCTTATCAGTGCACACCTCTGAATAAACCACGTGCCTGGGACAAAGCACCATTACATTACAGAACAGTGTAGCCTAATCATTGTGCATTATCATTGCAGATAACTATGCTCCTTTTAAATGTTTTTTTTATTTTTTTTATCATACCTAATTAATTTAATACCACACAAAAGCACCAGGTCTGCAAAGAGGGTGGAGAACAGCGGTGAGATAAGATTTCTATAAAATAATTTGTGCTAATAGTGTCAGTGACTGTAGCACTTCACTGCCATCAAGGATGCCTTGCTTTAAACAAGAGGACATGCATTAATCATTATTCTTTCATTTTACTTCAAGGAGCACATAATTAATTCTTCATCTTGAACTTGGAGGGAAAAGCAGAATTCATTTAAAGCCATGCAAGATAATATGAAATCCCCTATGGTCTGATGATGATGTAGGGCAGCAGGGCTGTGCTATTGGTGTCCTGCTGTTCTAAAGCAGATGCTGCAATAGCAACATTATGGAATTATCGTTTCTATTTAACTTCAGGAGTACTTCATTACAACGGGGTCAAACAAATTAGCTGTTAATGCATTGGCTGGGGCACAAAGAAATGTGGAAAATTGGATGGCAGAGCTGATGAAATAGAAGACATTTAATGTATTGTTTATTATATTTATGGTTAGTACGATTTTTTATGTTTTTGAAAGAGATCTCTTATGCTCACCACGGCTGCATTTATTGGATAAAAAATACAGTAAAAACAGTAATATTGTGAAATGTTATTACAATTTAAAATTACTGTTTTCTATTTTAATATATTTTAAAATGTAATTTATTCCTGTGATGACAAAGCTATTTTTTTACTCCAGTCTTCAGTGTCACATAATCCTTCAGAAATCATTGCTGCTTTGCTGCTTTTGAACCTTTCTGAATAACTGGGGGGGGGGGGGGGGGGGGGGACTGTGTCAGAAACTACAACATTAGAAAGTCCCGAACTGGGATATCCTGTCTTTCTCACGCACAACTGATAGGCTGCAGATAAATTATAGTGTAGAGATGGTGACACAAGAATGAATGCTGACAGTTGTAATACAACACCAAGATCAAAGGATTATCAGGGTAATAGTCTGTACAAATCTTCATTAATGCCTTAAAAGATAACGATGATGAGATGTTTAAAAAAACTTTAAGACCTTCATTGTCTCCACCTTATTATTTTGGAGATTTTTTTATACGGGCAGATAACTTGAGAATCTGTCCCGACAACAGCTTATCGACCCAGACAATGTTAAGTATGCAAAATACATGTGAATTATGAGCATAAATAGCATTTGAAAATCTTATTTATGACACAGAAGAATGCTTTGTGTTTAATCCGACTTGGAATGTGAGGTGTTAAAAATGACAACACACACACACACACACACACACACACACACACACACACACACACACACAGACACACACATTCACACATAGGTTCCCAGGGCATATTAACTGCATGTTTCTTGCATGAGCTGTCAATCTGAATCACAAACCAAGTCCGGACAGGGTCGTGTGCATGTCTGTGTTTACAAAAGTTGATCTGAGCCTGTGCAGTGTGCACAAATTCGAGTGCCAAGTGTGTGAGGGTTTCACTGATATTTTGACGTACATAGGTGCCCTGAATTGAGGAAATTAAAGAAGTCTTGTGTTTGTGTGTGCACTGCATCCTGAATAAGAAGCCGACGTGCCTGGGCAAAGAAGGGTGTTCTGCTTTTAGCATTTCTTAATGCACAAAGGCCAAGGATTGAGTTTCATCTGTCTCCAGTTTACACAGACACTAATGAGAAGGCATGGAATTGGCTATTGCGATTACCTTCTAAACCCAGCCTGTTGCTGTTGGAGCAAGGCCTTAGGGCCTGCCTGGAGCCTGACTGACATCATACTTCATCACAGGGAGACATTAGCCATATGAATGATAATCTGACAACATGACACTTTAGCTAAGATCAACAAGAAGGGTAGCTAAAGAATCAGCTTTAAAGCCCTCTGTAACATGATCAGGTTTTTTATCAGCATGTAACCAGCACATAACATCATTGCTATCATTTTCTCCACTAATGACGGCCATGTCTACGAGCGCGCATTGATGTCCGCGGGCCGATTGTGTAAATGAAACAGAAAACGTACAAATTACATTGTCAATTCAAATGTAACCAGGTAATGCCGCCCATTCATTTCACCAGCCAGCCGTGTTTTCCCTGTAGTTATCCTCTGTGACAGAACGACACGTCGACGGCATGCTGGAGGAAAAAAGCGACAGGCAACAGCAGTGCCTAACACCAGAGAAGAGACATGAAAAATTCATCGTCCCTGGTAAATCACTGGGCTGTTTAATTTACGTGGGGAAGAGGCCGTGTCGAAGGCCAGTTGCTGTTCTAATTAAAATGATACAACTCACAGAATTGGCGCGCTCGTCACCGGCGGCCTCCATAGCGTCTGTCACCGCCCGCCTCGCGCATCTTCAGACTATTTGAAAATCAATTATCTCAACAAACCAGCTGTAAGGACTGCCAGCCACTTATTCCTGAAGTGAATAACGTAGGCCTATTTGAAATTCATTACGGCACGGAGGGACGGAAGTCTCTGGTGTTTTTTATTTTATTTATTTCCATTATTTATTGCAAGCCTTAAACAATAATACACAATCTCATTTTCATGTCCTCTTAACCTCCATGACTATTACATGATTTCACCCATCTCACCTCGCCTCTGTCTGCAGATTCTGGTGGAGTAAAACTCGCTGGTTATTTTCATTTATTTATTAGGCTACATGCAAATCAAAGCACTCCTGGAGGTGCTCTCCCGTTTTGCATAAATATTGATGGGTACAGTGCAGCAGGGCCGTCGCCAGAACATATAGAATGGGGGGGCATTTCATTTTCATGGGGGGGGGGGGGGCAAACTTTTTATGATCTACAAAACAGACACAAAAACAATAACATCCTCTATTTAGTCTAATATAACTGAAATAGACCAAATTCTATATTTAAACAACACCAAAACACAAAATATTAGGTTTTTGATCATAGGCGGAGGGTGAACCAACACCATGAGGATATGCGCTTCCCCTTTAAAAACATTTACTAGGCTATGCAGGATTTGACATGGCAGAAAGCTCGCAAAGAGCGCCTATTTTATTATCTTTAAAAAGCGGTTATAGCCTACAACTTCGCGATCTCACAAAGTTTCTAGGCTATCAGTAAAGCTGATACACAATAATGACTTATTTACATACCCTAACTGCTTACTATTGAGAGGATTTGTACGCGCGTAACTAATCCACTCACCGCTCAAAACACCGGAGTTTAGCCATGTTCTTTTATTAGGGAGAAAACTGATCCTAGACCAGCATTTATGGACAGCTTTTCCCTCTAAAAGCAATCAGAAGTAGGCCTATATGGAAGCTTGTTTTCGCCCCGGAATAAAAAAAAAAAAAAGATAATTGCGACTTTTTAACTCACAATTCTCACATGGATTTCTCTCAATTCAGAGTTTTTCTCACAATTCTGACTTTATAACACTGAAATGTGACTTGTAGGCTATATCACTCAACTCTGATTTTATAACTTGCCATTTTGATTTTATATCACGCAATTCTGAGAAAAAATACCTTTTTCTACGTGGAAACAGTAGGCCTATGCTGTTTTTAGCAGGCAAATGATTCGGAAAATTCGACAAGCCCGCTTGGCCAGGGGAAGGTAGGCCTTGCGCAGAGCCTTACACGCTCCGACTAATTTTCATATCTCTGAAGACAATGTGTTATTTAAAATTACAGAGATTAGTGCACCTGCGTGCTAAATGCTGCTGACGACATTTCATTATGGAATACTAGGCTACGTTTTTTTGCTCTCAATAGTAAGTTTGCTCAATGACCATATGATTAGGGGGGCACGTTGTGTCATCTTGGGGGGGGGGGGGGGGGCGATTGGCGACGGCTGTGTGTTTGTTTGTGCCGGGGGAGGAGGGCGCTGAGGGGGGAGGAGGGCGCTGAGGCGGGCGGGCTGCTCAAAACATTATCTTTGGACCGTCAGATTGACCTAGTGTAAGAACCCGCTGCACATTTTGATGACATCCTTTTTTGTCACCTCTTTTGCAGGGTAGATGACAGTCCAGGGATGAGCTTCAAACAGCGGCGTGTATAGGCTACGTGTATATGTAACAGGCCTGTGGAGTGTTTGTGTGTCAAGGACGTTAGCGGGGTGGACAGCTGATGGACACCAGCGTGGAGGAGATGTGATAGTGAGTTGATGCAATGTCACTCGCACTCAGATCTAACCTGAGCGCTCCCTCCCTCTCTTTCCCGGTCCGTCCGGTGCCTCGGTTCCTCCCTCTACAACTGCTTTCTCCCTATCACACTCCATTCTGCACACCCTCTTGCTATATCTCTGTCTCTCACGATGTTCGTTCCTAGCCTTGGTTTCCTTAAGCCCTTTGCGCAGGATCAGGTCGCAGGCGTGAAGGGGGGGGGGGCGTTGTGGCTGAGAGAGAGAAAGAGAGAGAGAGCCAGAGAGTGCTTTATCAGCAGGTCTGCTGGATGGGGTTGTCAGGCGTGAGTCAAGCAGGGTCACCGTGGTGACAGGAGGTGTCACTTCCCTGCATCTCCGCCTTTTGTGCCACCAGCTGCAGTCTTGAGCACGCTTTTCACAGACCTGACTGGAGCTGTGCGCACAACATGTGTGTGTGTGTGTGTGTGTGTGTGTGTGTGCAGCGTGTGATCAAGATACTACTGCTTTTTCCAATTATTCCTCTGCCAGTGAAGTGAGGCTCTGCTGTAAAGGTGGTGTGGATAGAAATGGTGTCCTGTGTTTTGAGATTGATGAAGGTTGCAGTACGACATGACCTAAGACCAAGCATACACACTCATTTGTAGAAAGCATTTCTTGTGTATATTGATCTACATCCTATGCACTTCTTCAGGCAAAATGCCAGATATATTGCAGAATGAAGCACAAGGCAGAGCTAGTTTTGAGTTTATAGTTTTATTCTCAATTTGTCAGTTTAGTTTTCTTTAGTTTCTATTTCCTGGTTACACTTTATTTGGTAACACTTTATTTTACAGTGTCCTTGTTACATATGTTACATGTACTTGGTAATAACAGTAAATAATGCATAATTACATGCAATTAACCCTCAACCAAATCTTAATCCTACCCAAACCCTATAGTAAGTGTAGTTGCTTAGTATTACTCAGTACTTAAATACATAATTACACTGTAACAATGACCCCTTAAAATAAAGTGTAACCCTTTATTTTAATGTGTCCCGGTTACAGTGTAATTATACATTTAAGTACTGAGTAATATTCATTAATTAATTATAGGGTTAGGGTAGGATTAGTTGCATGTAATCATGCCTGATTTATAGTTATTACTATAGTAAATACATGTAACATGTGTAACAAGGGCACATTAAAATAAAGTGTTACCATTTTCCCTGTACTATTTTAGGGCTGCCAAATTTGATAGCCTACCATGAAAAATGTATATATTGAAAATATATTTGTATCAAACTCCAAAAATAAAAATGAATTGCCATTTTCTACAATACAGTGAGTGTATGTCACTGCGGTGTCCATTGTGCATTTGCAGTACAGTAATGTAAGATTAAGTAAAGGTGTTTCTTTACTCTCATTCTGCCTCAGGCTGGGGGCTTACAGCAAATCAAAAGCAGAGCAGAAGGAAAATGGGGTCAAATTTTCTTTCAGCCGCCGTAATCTTCAAATCGTTGAGAAATTACCTCAGGAGTGAGCGCCAGCAATTTGTTTCTATTCTGAGTAGTGGGATGAGAAGGCCACTTGAATTACTTAATTTCAGAATTTGACGAACACACAGACATGCTATGCACCATGTGTGCTCAGCACCACTGAAAGGGAGTTGTTTACATGCAAAAAGAGAATGGGAGCTACAATCGATGGCCAGGCCATTACAGGATATGCTTAAATGTGGCAGAAACGTTTTAGCAATTTGGCAGTGTCCAGATTCTGCAGAAGGAATTATTTGATCAATATCATTGCTGCCTAATAGACAAGAGTAAATTATATGATCAATGCCGCTGCCCCGTGTATGCAGGACAGTGATATATACACACTTTGTCCTTGTGCATGCTTCTGCATGTATGTGGCCAGTGATTGTATTTAGTATTTCTTAATGTCCCTCTGTAGGCATATTGTGGCCTAAATGTACATTAGAGGCTATGAAATGTAAGCTTATATTCAAACATTTGCAGCCATTTACTGTACAGGCCATGTTGTACTGGATTTGTATGCATTAGCTAATCTTTGATACTGCGATTTCCGAATTTGCATTAACCAGGAAATCATTTTAACTCTGAATATTACGCTCTATACAAACTTTAGAAATGTTGTGATGGCGTGGTGACTTTCCTCTGATCTAAAATGATATGTGTTTACGTGTCTCGCCCGTGGTTAGAAACACAGGAGTATGTTTAGTGATCTGAGATGACATGTTTGGGACCCAGAATTTGCCAAAACAAACGCGGTGATGCAACTCTGTCTGAAGTGTGCGCGGCGCTTCGAAACATCGCTCTCCGGCAATGAGTGATCCTGTTTTGCTCTGTCTTCAGGACAGAGGGAACGCTGAAGTCTTTTCATTAGACGGTGTCATTTCTTTCTTTCTTTTGTTTTGAGTTGCATTTATTTTTCTGATTCTTCACTCCTCGTATTCATCACATGACAAATCATGGTGTGCTTGCTAATGCTGAGCAAGTGAGACGAGAGAGAGGAGGGAGAGAGGTTGCAGGAGGGAGAGTGACACAAAGAGAGCTTGTCATACTTGCTTAAGGATGAAATATTAAGTGTGCAGCCAGGTTGTAATTTTCTCCAGCAAGTGCAGAAAGGGTGTGGGGGAGGAATCACACCGTGACTTTCCCTTTCATTCCCCAAGCTGCATATTACTATTTAAACAGCATTATTTTAATTACAGGTGCAATAAAACGCACAGCTGTTTAAAATCCAGTGTTTACTTCTAATACACAGAATTAGTCATCAGTAAACACTGTGCCACTCTGTCTAAACAAAGGATGTTTCCCAATAAAAAATTTGATTTTACTGCAAATTGCGTTGCACTTAGAGAAATCTTTGTCATAATGCACATTGTATTTGTGATCAACTTGCATTCATGTTTTGTGGAATGTGCTTTATTGCTTACTAGAGTGGACTCTAGGGTGTGCTTTATTGCTTACTAGAGAGTATTTGTGTGTGCTTGCAAGTGTGTGTGTGTGTGTGCATGATAGTCTACCTTCCCTGGCAGGAGTGTGTGTGGACTCTTTCCTGATGTGATACAGAGGGACAGGTGAGGGTTTCATCTCGCTTTCACTTTAAGTCAGGTCGCTGGCTCATCTTACTGTCTGTCTCTCACTGTCCTGAGAATATACACTTTCGTCACCCTCAAACCACAAATGCGCAGACGCATACATTTGTTTTTTTCTATCATATTACGGACTTTTATTGTTTTATAGTGAGATAATAATATTATACATCCTCATATTTGCAAGCATGTTTGTTTTCATCAGAACATGAGCACTCAAAAAAACAAAAACATGCCTTTCAGAGGAAATCATTTCAAGGAATCATACAGGAAGTATTAAATATTTAATTTAATTTAATTTAAATATTGAAATGCTTTGGTGTTGGTGTAAAATAATTTATATAAAAGTTTCCAAGACAGTTTTGATGTACCCTTCATATAACAAAAAGACAACAACAAAAAAAAAGCTCATATTTAAAAAAAAAATATTGCCAGGTTTTATAGTTTCAGTACTTATTGTCCTGCTAAGTTACAATTCATATAAACCAATTAAAACATAACCCCTTCACACTTGATTTTTTTCCAAAGAGCATTTTTTTGACCTAGATAAATACTTGCCAAATGGACAAAATGGACACAACATAAAGCAACATAAAAACCCTCATATTTTAACCATACTTATAGAGTTTGTGAACTAGTGTTGAAGGTTTTGAAAAGAACAATTTTAAAAATAGTCTCTTTGAAGACAAGTAAAATCATATTAATAATATTTAATTAATTAACATGGCAACTCTTTATTTTGAGGGTCCCTTTTGAACATCCTGTTTACTATAACTTTTCAATTACATGTCAACTAACTCAGAGTATTAGTAGAATGTCTGCTTAATATCTGTAAACTCTTTATTGAGATGCTCCTCCAACAACAGACATTCTATTGACTATAAGTAATTTTGCAAGTACATCTCTACTTATTCTAACCCTATACTCTACTAATGCTCTACTAACACTCTAAAGAGAGTTAGTAGACATATAGGTGCAACGTACTTATAATCAACAGAATGTGTTAAAGATACAAAAAAAACCCCATTAATATAATGTTTATAAAACATTGGATTTTGTAGCTCTGTATTTCCGTTTTGAAATGCTTGCACAAATTTCACAACCTGGGACGTGACTAATTCATGAAGTTCCTGCTGATATATTCCAAGACATGATGTCTATTGCAAATTCCAGTGTTCTGCAACTCTGAAAGATCTTCAAAAATAGCTTGGAATATTTTCACTTGATAATAACTATTAAGTTTATAATAGTTGATAACTACCATGAACATAAATCTGCAAATAAAAGGTAAAAAGGGGGCTTCCTCTTTTGTTAGTTTTATGTGATACCTGAAGCTCAATCAGATTACTGTAAATTAGGGGTCATAACTTCATTGTGATTGGTTGACCAGTGACCAATCAGTGACCAGGCATTAATTTACATAACTATTAATAACATAAATATTATAAAAACATAAATCTTTATTGGTTTAAACAAAACAAAAACATGTGAACTCTATTCCAATTAGGCACAGGGTTTGTTTACTATTTCTTGCATGAAATATAATACAGTTTATAATACTGAAAGTAAATGTACTATGTTTTATATATATTGTAGTGATTAGACTAAAGTTGTTTAAAAAAAGAGTACTGGGAGTGTGGAAACGAATTGTTCAAACAATCCAAAACAGAAGTGTTATCAATGTCTCTCAATTAGTTAAAGCTGACCTTGCTCAAGACAGGCACCCAATGCGATTTCTTATAATATAACACAGTGTGTTTCAGACTTGTTTTGTAAGGTGTGATTCATGAGATTATCCATTGGCCTGATTTCCGTGTATGCCATGCAAATGATCCCTGACCCTGGCTGTGTAGATTTTTTTCACGATGATGATTATTTTAAGACAATCAAACATGATCCTTTCTTTGTAATCTTGTTTTAAGGTAAATTCATCAAAATGATTTTGTCTTATTCAATCCCCAGGAGCAATGCTGTCGTAAGCTCATGACACATCATATATCGTGGCTCTAGAGCTCCATTATGTGCAGTGAACGTCTGTAGATGGAGATAAATTGGAGTAAAATGTTGCAGTCCATTTCCCTGGTCAAGCTATGATGCACGATCTCTAAAGGGTACTATCGATGAGTGAGCTGGGGTGATGGAAGAGTTCATAGGATGAGTAGGGTTAAGAAGGTGTGTGTGTGTGTGTGTGTGTGTGTGTGTGTGTGTGCGTGCTCTTTAGCTTAGCACCACTGATTAAATCAACTTTATTTCTCATTCAGTGAAGAGCTATATGTTATCCTCATCCATCAGTGAGGCTGATAATCATAGCAAATGATGGAGGTTAAAGACAGGACATTTGTACATGAAAATTAAACTATTCACTCATAAGAGGGTTTTTAAGTGTGGAATCATGAGAATAACATAATTCAGGCATTATAATAACAAGATTTCCCCAACACAGCTCATCTACCATGAATCAAAACTGATGAGCGATGGTTTAAATTCATCTCAAAGCCATTTCGATCTGAAAGATGTTTAGAAAGCTGTGACGCAAAAAGAGAGAACTTAAATGCATAATACAGACTTTACGTGTGAATATGGAAAGTGTTATAAAAGAGGTGCGAGTAAAAGGAGTGATCTTATCGTCCCTCAATCTATTTTCTCTCTTCTTCTGTCTTCAGTGCTGATGAAACATCGCTATTGTTTATGCTGAAGATTAGAACGAAATTGGGCTGAAACTGGTTGTTCTGAGGAGATGGAGATAAGGCTGAGGATTTGTATAGGGCCGTGTGCGAGGCCCTCTTATCGGGGCCCCTGCCACAGGCACCATATGAAGTTGTTCAGGCTAATTAGCCCTGGCAGGAGCTCAGCCGCGCCATTCAGCGAGGCCCCAACACAAACACTCATAGATACACATCCCGTTCATTATCATGACTTTTATCCTTTTTCCTTTCCATGACATGATAAGAAATTGAATTACAAAAATCTACATTTCACAGCAATACGTCTGGATAAACAAATGTTTTTCATCAATGCCATGAATGTCTGACACTTATTTCACCAAGACATTCCACAGCTTGATTCACATGCACCCAAAACTGAGTGTGAAATGATGTTTGCTCAGGTCTTTGACGAAGAATTATTCGTTTGATGACACAGTATTTGTAACACATTCATTGATTAACCCTCTTCAGATGATCTCTCTGTGGCCATATGAACACAGGTGTTGTTTCTTAGTCCCAGAGAAACAGTACAGTCTAGTTTATTAACACTCTCACCTTGACACATCCTGCCTTATGTGAGCACCCACTAGAGCCATTCTGACCTTTGCAGAAAAATGTTTTCAATAAATTGGTTCAAAAATTGGTTTTCAATATGTCCAGACCCCAAATACTCCTATTTGTGCTTTAAAAATGATCTTTTAGGCATTTAGGCACTGTGAGCTTTTGTGTGCGTGTGTGTGTGTGTGTGTGCGTGTGTGTGTGTGTGTGTGTGTGTGTGTGTGTGTGTTATCATGAGTGCTTTTGGATGGACTGGATGGACCACTCATTACAGATAACTGCAAGAAATGTGGATGTGAAGCCTCTAGTGTAGTACTTTTATCATTAAATTGTATATTTTAAAATTAATTATACATATTATAATCTATTGGAATGGTGGACAGAGTGTGACATTTGTAAAATCTGAAAGATATGAAAAAATGCTTCTACTCCTATCCTTTGTGCTTCTTTGTATACCTGGGGTTGGCAAGTCAGCCCACAGTGCAGTAAATCAGATGTTAATTGTTATACCAATAAGCTCCTCTTCTGATATGACATTGCTATGCTGTGGATATAATGTGTCATAATTTGTTTTAACATTCATTTGCGCACATAAATATTGATTTTTTTTTTAATTTGGCTTATATTTTGAACATGTAATCATTTATATTTTACAATGGATTTCCATATCTTAAAGGGATAGTTCAACCAAAAATGAAAATGATGTCATTTGACATCATGAGTTTCTTTCTTCCGTTGACATATTTTGAAGAATGTCGGTAACAGACAGTTGACAGTAGTTATTGACTTCCATAAGGTAAAACCATCAACTCTATAAAAATTTGAGTTATGAAAAAAGTTTCCAAGACCATTTAAAAGGGAAAAACATCAAATCTATTTATTCGAAAAATCATTTAAAAAAATGCATGCACATATATCTCAAAAGTTTGGGGTCGGTAAAACTTCTTTTAAAAAAGTATCTTATGCTCACCAAAGCTATTTATTTAATCAAAATACAGTAAACTGTTGTAAAATAGTATTAGAATTTAAATAAGTTTTCTATTTTAATATATTTTAAAATGTAATTTATTCGTGTGATGGCAGAGCTTAATTTTCAGCAGTCATTCCTCCAGTCTTCAGTCACATGATTATTTTAAAATGCTGATTTGCTGCTCAAGAAACATTTCTTATTATAACTGAAAATTGTTTTACTGCATAATAGTTTTGTGAAAACTGGTACATTTTTGCAGGATTCTTTGATGAATATAACATTTATTTGAGATTTGAATATTTTGTAACAATGTAAGTCTTTACTGTCTTTTTTGATCAATTTAATTTTAATTCACCCTTGATAAATAAAAGTATTCATTTCTTCTTAAAAAAATTAATAAATGTCTTACTGACGACCCCAAACTTTTGAATGATATATTGCAAGACATACTGAGAAAGGAGAACAGAGTCTGTGTAATATTTGGTAAATCTGACAAGAGAAAAGGCTTTTTTTCTACTTTCTTTGCAGGGTCTTATCTATATGCTTCTTTATCTACCCGGTGTTAACAGGTCAGCCCACAGTGCATTACAGCAAGTTAAACATTAATTTATACACCAATTACCACACTATTATTAGCTCCTCTTCTGATATGCAACTGTCTAGGCTAACAGATCCCAGATCGAAGCATGCTCAATTGCTCAGCTTGTGAAACCACACTTGCGTGTGTATTTGCTGTGTAGTTTGTCTGAGACCTTTTTAGAGGACTTGCTTTGAAACTTCCTCCACCAGTTGACCACATAGTAGCATGAATGGCATTACAAACAACTTCATTTGTAGGTAATTAAATAAGTGCACTTAGCTGAAGGTAAGTGCGCACACAAAAAGAGTTTAATCCATTCTGTACAAATCTTCTGTCTTTCAAGAAGGCTAAAATACATTTATATATCTACTTATAGGCTACATGTATCTCCTAATGTCTGAAGAAGGCAAGTCACCTTGAATCGCAGCAAGTAATGCTAATTCATTCGGACAATAGAACACACTGCATTCTGAAGCGTATTGTGCCTGCTTGTACCGCCTTTTGAAAACAGTGCACCAAGCGAATGAGTTTTTATGTTTTGGCGAGAGAGAAAGAGAAATGAAGGTTGTGAGAGAGTTTTTTCACAGGCTTTATTTGAACAATGGTTTTCTAGAAAGTGACCCTGTGCTCGAGAGTTTTCAATATCTCAAGGTAAAACCAACAGAGGAAATCAAACAGAAGAGACTAATTTTTTGTTCGTTTTTCTTTATAGAAGGAAACTTCCTTCGTGTTTTCCACTCCCAATACAAACAATACAAATGCAGAAAAAATCCTAGAAAAATACATGGGGCAAAAATAATTAAAGCTTTTTTTCTTTGAGAGTGCAAACCTTAGTTTTTGGCTCTCATTATCTTCACATCAACATCTGACACAGGATAAGTGTATATGTGTGGGTGTTTGTGTTCACAACATAAGGTTGATTTCCTTCCAAGAAGGACACAGTGTTCGTCCGTACTGTGATGTGCAGCAGTATGTGTGTGTGAATGTGTTGAATTGTTAATTAATTATCCTGGAATTCTTTGACCTGGTTTTTAATTCCCTCACGCCAAACCAAAAATTTGCCCTGAACTGGATCACTCTTAGATGATATGTGCAGGGCTTTCTATGATCAACAAGCCACCATTTTTTTCATACACATGGTGTCAGAATGTCATTGTGTCTGCTCAGACATGCACATACACAGATCCTCTGATCATCCGAAGATTAGAAAATGCCGCACCAAGCCAGAGACACGTTTTAAAAGGACTGGAGTGAGTTTTTAATGATAGGCTACTGATGCTCTACTACATCACGGGTCCACAGAGACGAGCTGAATCTGAGTTTCAAAATTGGCCTCCAGGTTTATATGGAGGATGTCAACATTTAAGTGCCCTGGCTGCTGTCTACAATATTCAAAGCAAATTCCCTTAGGCGAAATCCTGCTGCTTAATGGATGAAGCCGCTCAATGCATTTACATGAATGATGGAGTAATATGACGTTCATTGAGTGAATGTACAGGTGAACCTGACTATGAGTCCCTTGGTGGTTCCCGGTTCGCCGTAGACTAGGCAGATAAAAATGTAACTGGGCCTCTGCTGGGTACGATTTATCAGATGCATTACACACTACATCAATATTCTGCTCAATATGCAAAATATCTGCAATATTTATTCTGCATGTACATCTGGGAGAAGGCATATATGCGGCAACCAATCTCGCTGATTTCCCCCTTCACCTGAGCTCTAATGGAAGTTTCATGTACTGAGAGAGACTGATCAAAGTGGCCAATGGATTGAGATGTTGAATAAGTGGGTGAGACCAGAGGAGAAAGGGCTGAAAAGTGATGTGGTTATGTCAACTGCACATTACAAAGGAATGGCTTCGAAAAAAACTGTCCATTGTAGTTTAATTCGCCTCACAAAGTTGTTCTGTGACATTATCAAAAAATTGAGCTTGTTTAAGTAGACCAACCAATGAGGTGAGTTTGAGGGCGGGGCTATGAGAGCGTGTTTGGGAGACTTATTTGAAAACAATCACCGGCTGCATCTGAAATCGCATACTTTCTTATTATTTAGGCAAAAGTACAGTTTGTGAAAGGAGTTGTATGTCCAAATTTGTAGTATTTTTAAAAAGTAGGCAAATACCCAGATGACATACTATTATAGTTTCTGAAGTGCACAATGGACACTTTACTATCCCATGAGGCCATAGGATTTGCGAATGACAGTGAAGCAGCGGAATTGGTAGGTCACATGACAGTGACACCATGAGGAATGTAGATTATATTCATGCTACACACAAATTTCATACTATATAGAACATACTTTTAAAGGTCACAAAGTAATTACATATTCAATCATTTTTTTAACAATTTCAATAACCAAATTGTGTTGTTTAAACCTTTTAATTTTGTATTCTAAGATTTAAAGTTCCTTTTACATAATTTAAATAAAATGTATCAAATCTGAATACACCATTCAATTCTCTCAATTGATGTAAATCAACTCTCTCTCTCTCTCTCTCTCTATATATATATATATATATATATATATATATATATATATATATATATATATATATATATATATATATATATATATATATATATATATATAAATAACGGAGGTTCGAGGCCTGAGCAGGGTGAAATACTTTATCAATATATAAAATGCAAAGTTTTAATTTCATGCAGACTGGGTGATATCTTCTAATTCCCCTTGTGATTCCCACTGCTTGCCTCTCCAGGCCATTGTGAGTGATGATGTCATCACAGAAGTTTTACATAAGCAAGGTAATTATGTTGATTTATAGATGTTGCCTGATGTGGTCCGGCCTGGATCTATCAGAGATCAGGATCTGCTGCTTTCTGAGGTGTTTGTTACTTGGGTGGTGGTGACAATCACATGGTTTTGACACCTAACTGCTGATTCGGGTAAGGCATTGTGCTGCTGTCACGGAGCGTGGGTACGATCTCCATCATGTCTCTGTGTCAATTTAACGTCTGGTTCCAGCTTTAGGCTTCTCTGTACTGATCTCTTCCTCAGTTAAACCACAAAAATGTCACACTGGCATATCTACAAGTAAATCCTGGTCATGACGTGTCTTGCCTCTATAAAAAAATGTATCTTGGGTGAGCACGAATGAGAGTGAATGTCAGTGCCCTAAGAGGACTTTATTCATTAGTAATCAAATAAGTCTGTCATTTATTGTTGTTGCAGTGATGAACGACGACTTGAAATAAAAATTAATGACATGAAACATGAAAAAAGCAGTGTTCAGTAAATGTCTTCTCTAGTAAAGCCACAGTACAGTTCGATTCCCAGGTTATAAACAATTGTTACAGATGCAAATAGGAAGTGACATATCACTCAGTTGCCCAAAGGCAAGTTCAGATTTTATTTGACTGGTGTTGACTAATTGATACAACGATGGACTGTCTAACCACAGTCTCAGGATGTTGAGTGTGCACAATTGTGTAGGCATGTTAGGACACTGCAAAATTTCACATTTGACTTGGAACGACCAAACAAACTCTGTTTAACATAATTTAAACATGTGTCACATAGCAACTAAATACTATAGGTGACCTCCACCATAGGTTCGTATTTATACTCAGGCCGTTCTCATCCCAAGGCGTCATCTAACTGACGCTTTTGACCATGCGTCAACATCCGACGCACATGGCACCCTTTAGCGTCAATATGAGACGCTATACCCTACCCCAGACCTAAACCTACCCATAACGGAAGGGTCATCTAACTGACGCTAAAAACGGCCTTATACATATCTATGCATTTATAAAGTAATCTTTTTAACAAAAGTGCACTGAAAACGAAAACTATTGCAACTTTTGCTTAAATATTGGGGAAAGATACTCTTGTTTCATGTAGTGGTGCTTGTTACCCTCTTGTTCCATGTAGTGACAGGGTAAGTACAATAAAAATGCATACACACAATCTTATATCACTGACTCGGAAACCTTTATTTATTATACAAGCACCAATACCCTGTAACCACATGAAACCGGATTTATTTCCCAGTATATTTAAAAAAATTGCAATAGTCTTAGCTTTTCTTTGAAACATGTTAGCCCAAACTTAAACATCTGCACTTTTGCTATAAAAAAAAAAAATATATATATATATATTTTTTTTTATAAATGCATAGATATGTACCCTGTCATTTTTAAAAAGCCTATACAGTATGTATTGCCTTGGTACACAATTATTACAAAAAGGTACGCAGTGTATGTTCTCGCTAAATTGTTCCCAAATGTAAGATTGTTGTATAATAACAGTAGAATAAGTACCCCTTAGTTCTATAATACTTACAGTATAAATATTTTTTTATTTCTCCTGGTTGTTAGCCCTTTATTCCCCAAACTTTACATATAAAGTTCCCTTATACTTACATGTAAGTACTTTATAGGTACACAATAATTACAGAAAGTTACACTGTAAATTCCTCTTAATTACACAGTACTTAATACATATATTTTCGGCTCTAATATTTGTATTGTGTGGTAGATGTTTTACTTTTATAAAAGTGTTGTATTGTGAATACAGTCACAGCTGAAGGGGTTGAAGATGCTCCACTTAAAGGGTTAGTTTCCCCCCCCCCCCCCACCCCACCCCACCCCACCCCACCCCACACACACACACACACACAACACTTTGGTTCATCTTTGAAACGCAAATTAAGATATTTTGAATGAAATCTCTGAGAATTAAACTGGAGGATCAACCATACTTGCTTGAGAACAAACCTCATTGGTTCTAGCAGAAGCTCAAATGTGCAAGAATGAACCTCATGGTTCTGTCAAGCGAACATGCTTGAGCTTGTTTACCAAACGGATGTGTGCATTGATGAATGTTTATATATATGCGAATAAAAGTATAAATTAAATATGTTCATTATATAAAGCGATCGTGTCTCTTCAGAACATTTGAAGTGAACTGTTCGATTCATAGGATTAGTTTTATGATCTTTTTATGAACTTTTTGAAGCGTCAAAGTGGTAATTGCTTGGACTTGCAAATGAGTAAATGATGACAGAATTTTCATTTTTGGGTGAACTAACCCTTTAAGATGACTGTATTCATAATACAGCACCTTACTATAGATATTATAAATTATAATGTAATTCATATAGCCTATTTCACAACATATTTACCCCGTTTGCGATTTGGGAGATTTGGTCTGGTCTCATTCTTATTTTTCTTATTTGTCTTTTTTTAACTAGCTATTTAACAAACTATGGTTGTGATTTTCCTGAGGTAAATGTAACGTCACGTGACATGTTGTTGACATCTTTCGTAGAAACGCTGACAGGAGATAGGTGATCATTATGGTAGGCTAAGTACAACATGCACTCATGTTCATTCATGTTTTTCGTGGTTCAACCAGTAGTAAATAGGAACAATTATTTGAGCCGAGGCAGCAGTGAGTTAACACAGTGTGAAAGCTGCATTTATTATTTGAATTTTTTTGATAAAATGTATGTAACTTGAAAACTTTGTATTATAGAAAATAACGAAACACAAGACTATGAAAACATGTTGAATTTAGAATTCATTTTCATGATTTATTAATTTGCTTGTTTGAATTAATTATTTATTAATTATTTTAGTTAAACCGTGGCCACATTGAACTAATTCATTTCCTCCTTGTAATGTAGTTAAATTGTGGCCACGATTTACCTAAAATGAGGAAACAAATTAATTAGTCATGGAAACAAATTCTTAACTCGTGGCCATCATATATTATCAAGTTTTTTCTAATAATCAATTACACTAATTCTAATTACTCAGAATGATCGGTTCGCATATGCAAAATGAGACCGTGTGTACAACATGTCAAAACACAACATGCACCAATGTGTTCAAACAAGCGTGTGTTGTAACATGCTTGTGTACAAAATGTAAATCGTATAGCAGATGCACCCAGCACAGCTAACAATCCCTGCACAATGTGGCGTTGTGCACTGCATGCTTTGGCAGCATTTGAATGACGACTCTGAAGCCCCCAGCCACCCCTCCCCTCACACCCGCCCTACCCACAGCTAGGCTGCCAGTCTTTATCTTACTTGGTTGGGTACAGAAAAAAGCAGCATGTGTGTGTGTATTAGTGCATGTATTATATTGGAGGTCTTGCGAGTGGCGTATGGACCTCAAAACATGCTTGTGTCCAGTGGGGGCTGTTTACATGAATGGAAGGGTTTGTTTCTTTTTTGGTGGTGGTGGCGATGAAGGAGAGCAAGGCCCTACCCGGCTCAGCACTGCTGAATGGAACGCCCTTTTACCGGACACTCCCTGCCAGCCCTGCAGGGTTAATGGAACCGTCATGCAGGGGTCAAGCGCAGACACCTGGGTCTCCGTTAATATGCTCACAGCGATTACTGTGCCAAATGGGCTGACCTCCTCTCTCTTGCCTGCTTTTTTCTGTCTTTCTCCTTTTCTCACTCTCCTACGCTCTCTCTCCATCTCCCTCGCACCTGCCATCTTGCTCTGGCATTGTGTGGCTGTGAAAACGTTTAACCGACGTTGAATGAGGAGCCCCTGTGTTAAAAAGGAAGGGGGCAGGACACACAGAGAGAGAAAAAGAGGCCAGAAAGGGCACGTCCCTCCCTCCCGCTCTCTCTCTGCACTCGTCCCCACCGCATGAAGGGCACGTCTTTGTTTGTTTTTGAATAAGAGATGTTTGGGATGCCTCCTATGTTCGAAATGAGCAGCACCGTCAGGAATATGAGCACCGCAACACGGATAGACACACCACTCGCTCTTTGCCCGGCTTAGGAATAACAGATGCACATCGAACAGTGGCTGGATATAGCTTGAGGGTGTGTGGCTGGAAGGAATGTTTCATCCCCCCTCCCTTTAATTCTTCTTTGTAGCGTTTAAGCAGTTGCATTCCTGCTGGCTTTTGTTTTGGGGGTGGAGATGAAGCTGCTAATTGGTAATTGTTGTCCCTCTTGCGGCCACTCAAACGCTCTCAGAGCTGTTAAAGGATCACCTGGGTGACAGGTCACTGTTGGCACTTCCGCTGCACATGCTTAACCCTTGTCCCCTGTGTCTTCAGCCCACCTCTGGCCTTGCAGATCATGACCTTTGACCTCACCTGTCCCAGCATGGGGTCAAATTGAAGGCTAGCCTGGGGTCAGATCTACAGGACCTAAGTTGTCTACAATAAGTTCTTACATGCTATTTGAGCTGAGAACTAATTAACATGTTGCACTTATCAGGGTTGTGCACAATTCAGAACTAAAGAATTGGCTCCCTTACAATTCATGAGTGTGAATGTGAATTTGAATTGAATTGACGACACCCCTCAGGAAGTTGGATTGGAATGTTAGGGCCTATGAATGTTTTATCCCCTCCCCCCTCCATTTTAATAGTTTAATTAAATCTTAATGATTAAAAAGGATGTTTTATCAATTGAATTCATATAACGTTAACAATTCAAAAATTTATTAAAATTTGAAAAATAATAGTGCCCGATGAAATGTTTTATTTTTTTTCCAGAGATTCTATGTTTCAAGATTTAATACACATTTTTTTTAACCAAAACCAGTGGTAATCAAATTAATAAATAAAACTTCAACAATTTAGTTAATCTTTTAAAATGTAATCAAATTTGAAAAATTCTTTTAATGTCTTAACTGTACAAAATAGGTTTACTGTTTAAAAATAAATCATGGCCAAAACTTTTATTAAATTAATTGTTATTATTACTTATTAAGTACATTGTTACTTAGAAGTACGTTCTGCTGTACTAAAGTAATATTTTTCTCTCATAATTTCTTCATTTTAAACATTTATTTTGCAGGTTGTAGTGAAGAGTTTCTTTGCGTGACGATACATATTCAAATAGCAGTCTTTTTGCGGTTTGTTATAGTCACAGACAGTAGTACATATGTACATCCTTTTTGTTTGATTTATTGATCCAAATTGTGACAAATCACATGACATTCCCTATTAATTTTGATAAATTCGTACACAGTTTTCCACATTTCCACAAATGCTATTTCACAAAATGTTTTTTTGTGTAAGATTATGTTAAGTGAGAGATTTAGTAGTGTGATATGTTCACACTTAGTAGTGGGGGGGGTGGTGACGAGTGGAGCATGAGCTTTTAGTTTGAGAACAGATACATTTTAAA
This sequence comes from Tiaroga cobitis, assembly GCA_030578255.1. Taxonomy (NCBI): domain Eukaryota; kingdom Metazoa; phylum Chordata; class Actinopteri; order Cypriniformes; family Leuciscidae; genus Tiaroga; species Tiaroga cobitis. The sequence continues at coordinate 34,284,554 of CM060603.1, forward strand.
TATTCTATATAATCCTGTTCTCATTCAGCATTTGCTATGCTAATGCTAAATTATTGTGTTAACAATTAGCAAGGTAGCATTTATTGAATTAGCTAAAGCTAACCAAGTTTCCACTACTAAAAATATTTAAGTTGAGATTGCACTATAATTTAAGTTAAATGTTGGAAATAGTTTACTCATACATTTGAATTACTCTTAACTTGAAATATTTGAGTACAAACTAAAGAAAACCCTCCTGTTCTGCTTACTTAAACTTTGAATTTCTTAACTTAAACATTTTGATGTAGCTGATTACCTCGATTTTTGTTTTTGTTTTACCAACTTGTTTGGGTTTACAGTGAGGCATTTTAAATTCAACTGTGATGCGCAACCCTGGCATTTATATCAGTGTAGGTGGTGAAGTGATTGTTCAAGTGAACTGGAAATTTTGACATTACTCCTGACCATAAATGTTTTATAATCAAAAGAGTGAAAGAAAAACAAATGAGAAACACGGTATTCACTCATTGGATAAGAACAACTCTCACACACTCTCGGACACGGCGCATATCCGTGGAGCGCACACGCACACACAAAGAAACAATTACAATTTTTCATTAAAACACACTTAATCCTTTTATTCGAAACATAGTTACACAAGTCTACACAATGAGGGGCGAAGAAAGAAGGAGAAGTCGTGGGGAATAATTACACATATCATGGAGCCAGGCTTTTATTTGGGGTGTCACTTGTGATGTCACAGACTGCCGGCACTAATTTGAATTCAGACCTTTATCTCTGGCCCGCAGCAGATTTGACTGACGGGGCACCAAACACTCGCGCCACTGTCCTATTGATTTCTCTAAATCCCCAACAATGGCATTTGCATGCTTGTTTCTGTAATAATACAGATATGCCATTTGGAATGAAAGGCTGCGCAGACCAGAGGTAACTAATTGTGTGGCGTGTAATGAGTGCAGTTTCAATTTGATATAACCCACAGCTCCACTCGCCGCAGCCCCACGCTAAGTACTTTCAAGTCTTTGTGGGGAAATAATTGATTTTTTGTGCTTTGGGCGCGGGGAAAACTATTATGATCTTTTTGAATAATGGCAGCGGAAGGCCTGTGAACGATTTAAATTGGTATTAGAGGAGGAAGCCGTGGTGGGAAGATAGCAAAGCTGCTTGACTGACAGCTTGCAAATGGAGCCCAGGCTGCTTGATTAGTCATTCTCTTAAGGTGGAGACAAGGTTTCGTTTCTAGCGCTGGTGGTGGACCGGCTTATTGGAGAACAGCAACGCTGGCTTCTTGCTTCTACAAGTGCACACTTTCATTAAGGGAAGAGGGGCTGCTCTTTATGACTCTGGCAGGCCTTTGGGGTGTTTTGTGGGCTGAAAGGGTCCACGTTTTGAGGGCGGACAGTGGAGAACACTTTTCCACACCTCCTTTTCCGAGTAGCCAGTGGACGGTCTTAAATGAGCTCTACCTGTGCCAGCTACAGGGATTTGAAGCAGAATGTGATTATTCTGGGTATCAGTGAGCCTTGGCGCTGCTCTCTCAAGGTTGAAAAACTCATTTTTTTTCCCAAGCTTTTGTTTCCTCAGGAACAAAAGCGCTTTCTTAGTTAACGCAGCATGTTCAAATTTCATGCTTTTAATTGTACCCATAGATAAATGTGTCTGCAGCGCTGGGGGAATGTTGGCTGCACGTGTGCATGCGACATCATTGTCGAGACAAAGTGTGTGTGTTTGCATTCAGAAGTATGGCGTTCTTTCAAAGGCACTTGCTTATTGCAAGAAATCCAGGAGCTTGTTTCCAGTGCGGTAATCCAATTCCACCGTTACTTTCAACAAGAAGACTTAATCTGGTTGAAAATGTGACTAGCTTGGATATAGCTATAACCATGTGCTAGTGTGTGCACAAGTGTCATCCCATGTCATGTCTGTGAAGTTATCTTGCAGAAACACAGTGCTCGCTGACGGACTGTGCGTGATAGCTTTCAAATTGATGGTCGTGCAGATGTGTATATTTAGACCGCAATGCGTACATGAAGATTGAGTATTTTCAATGCATGTGTATTGGCACATGTCGTCAAGACTAATGGTCCGGTAAAGAAGCCAGTGGTTGAAATCCCATGCTCTACTCTTTCGATTTACTGATACGACAGAGAGAGTTATCATATGCAAATTCCACACACTGCATTTGAGACAAATATATTGAGTCTTGATATCACCACCAACCACTAAAGAGAAAGTGGGAAAGAGTGAATGAGAAAGAAATAGAGCCTGAGGCATGTGTTACAGGCAGATTTGAGTTTGTATTAGATCACTTCATCACATCTCTTCTCAGTTTGGCCCTGATGTGATGGCTTAATATGTTTAGCTCTACTGGTGGTGACAGTGTATGTGCGTATGCTGAGGGAATCCATACAGATAGAGAGGCAATGGGCTGTATAGCATTTTACCCCCCAGCCAGAGTGTGGTTATGTCATCTGGAAGCAAACACACACACACACACACACACACACACACACACAGGGCGCTGCTAAGGATTTTGGGCCCCATGAAAAGAATCTTGACAGGGCCCCCAACACAGCTGAGACTTTTTTCATATTAATTTACATAAAATCATGCGCTTTTATGGTATTTTGACTATCATTCTCATATATTTAAGTCAATCAGACAATTGAACTCCATCCCATGTCCACACCCGTAATTTTTCCTCTGTAATACAAAGCCGTGCACCTGCTGCACCCTGCTCTATCGAAACGTGCTAACTTGTCGAAAAATGCTACCGTAGAGACCTGGGGCCTCATGTACAAAGCGTGCACTGCGTACGCCATAGCTGTCAACATTGAACATTGAAAATAAGGGAGATTTCCCGGAATCCATCCCCAAAATAAGGGATTTTTTTACACGATTCTTAACCACAAACTTTAAAAATAAAGCACTGATCATTAACGCCTGGTTTCACAGACAAGGCTTAAGCCTAGTCCCAGACTAAAATGCATGTTTGAGCTGTTTCAAATGAGAGCAACTTGCATTGATATATCTTAAAATATGTCAGTGCCATTGTTTTGTTGTTATGTCAGTGCAATTGTTGCCATTGTTTTGTCTCAAGATGCACACCAGTAAAGTTTTTCCCAAGACACTTTTATAAAAGCTACTTAAATGTCCTAATCGAACTACGGCCTAATCCTGGCTTAATCGAAACCCTGTCTGTGAAACCGGGCCTAAAAGTCTAAAGAGTTTATAACTAGCTTACATATGTGTGAGAGAGAAAGAGACAATGTGTGTGTGTGTGTGTGTATGAGAGAGAAAGAGACAGTGTTTAATTTAAAAAAAAAATGTCATAGAGAATGTTCAAATACTAATATCAGCTTACGAGGGAAACGGAGGCATAGTTAGTTGGTGCTTCGGAGGCTGAGTGCTGGAGATGATTGGGAGAGGTCCGTGCACCTTTACCGATCAGAGCCCGATCAGATCGCTGACACTTGTTAAAGGCTGATTTATACTTCTGCGTCGGACCTACGCCGGAGCCTCTACGCTGTAGACTACGCGTTGGTTTTAATTTATACTTCTGCGTCGTTGTCCGCGTCGATGCATGCAGAGGGAACATGTGAAACCCGAGGGAGCTCTCAAAAAAGAGAGGGGGAGAGGGGCCCACGGACGTTTGTGTTTCCTAAACAAATACATTTTTTGACACCAGGAAACAGCAAATAGAATAATTTAAAGTTAATAATTTTTACTATCAAATATATTTTTTTAGCACCACAATTTTATTGGGGGCTTCTCTGGGCCCCCTCTTAGTCATGGGCCCCGAGAATCGTCATCGTTTACCCCCCCCCATACTATATACTGTATGGATGTGCAATGTATAAACTTAGATATTTTTGGTAGATAAATTTCACTAATTTAAGCACAGTATGGGCAGTTAATATATATATATATACACAATAAAAGGACAGACCCAAAAAATTTTATATTTTGCTTTTTATTATATTCATTATATTTACTCTATTTATTATATTGAATGCATGTATTCATTATATTTACCATGTTATGATGGTTTTTTTATTTATTCATTCAGTCATTGAAGGAGAGAATGTATGATTAATATATCACTTTAATGAATAAGCTACATATCTGTGTATATATAAGTCATTTGTGTGTACATGTTTGTATTATGTCCTCACATTGCCACTGGCATCTTTTCTGTTTTAATATATAAATGAATACATAAAACTAAGATAAAATTAATTGGAGGAAAATGAGTCGGTAACGCATATTTCTTAAAATGTTTAAAACAATTATGAGTAGAAATATAATCTCAAACAATAATTGTTTTGTCCTATAATCATTAAGCAATATTTTAATGATTATTCTGAATCAATTTATTCAAGTACCACATAAATTAAAATTAAATGCAACTGTTATTTATTTATTTATTTATACACAGATCTATCTTTGTTGGCTTATAAAAAAAATTAAATGTAAAGTCTTTGTAATTTAAAAAAAAAAAATTGGTTCTTATTAATCTACTTGGAAGACAACCCGATCTCACGAGAAAACTTGACTATTTTATGAGGTGGCGACGTCTTATCAATTCGTACGATTTGAATCGTACAAAAACATTTTTTAAAGGGGTGGTATAATGCCTCTTTTTACAATATGTAAAATAAGTTTCTGTTGTCCCCAGAGTGTGTATGTGAAGTTTTAGCTCAAAATACCCCACAGATAATTTTTTACAGCATGTTAAAATTGTCCCTTTTTGAGGGTCAGTAAAAACGTGTCATTTTGTGTGTCCCTTTAAATGCAAATGAGCTTCTGCTTCTGGCACAGAGGGCGGAGCTTCAAGAGCTTGCGTGTGTGTGTGTGTGTGTGTGTGTGTGTGTGTGTGTGTGTGTGTGTGTGTGTGTTTTACCAGCTCCGAATTACCTCACGCAGACAAGCACTAAAATTCAGAAACTGTTCTGCCTTTATGTTTAAACTGGAGTCAGACATTGATGGAGAGACTCAAGAAGAAGTGACAACATGTAGAATGCAACAGGACGTTTCTGAATGGTTAGTTGATAAATTTATGTTGCTGATGTGGAGTTAATTATCTTCAAGTCTTTGATTAGCGTATTCTGTCATGATAATCTATAAAAATCGCTTGTGTGGGAACTGTTGTAAGATGCCTTCAGAGTGACATGCTATTGCATTTGTGTTGCGTACTGTATTGCATGTGAAAAGATGGGCGCGGCAGCTTGAGCAGACTCACAAATGTGCTCTACTACAACAACTCTTCCTCCTCTCAACATGGACTGCCTGTTCCCGGGGGCGGGGTTTATGTAAATGTAAGGGTTAGTGATGTCACTAACCCGGGAGGAATGTTGTGTAGTCCCTACCAGCCGTTTGTTGAAGTCCTTAAAAAATTATTTCTTTAAAAACAAATATCTTCCTTTGCTTTGAACTTTGAGCGTTGCAACTTTGCAGATGTTGTTTAAGCTCAAACAGCAACATTACACACTAACTACAGTTAGAAATGTGAAATCATAATCAACCATCCCTTTAAAATAAACTCATTATGACGGACTACTCTTAATCCCGCCCCTAAACTTACCCGTTATTGGGGTTTAAACATATCAAATAAAAACATACAAGTGAGATCATACAAATTAGCCACCAAGTAAAATAGTTACGAATTGCTGTGAGATTGTGTTGGTATTTCATATATATAGAGAAAGCAGAGCAGGGAATTGTGGTTATCTATATGGACTTATCAAAATATATTCACATATTACTGAATATGCATATGTAATATTATTCTACTCCACTTTAAGCCACTCCTACATTCATACATATTCTGCTGTGCATGACCGGTCCTTTCTCTCTTTCCTGCTATCAGTCTTCCTCTCTCTTTCTTGCTCTCTGTCTAGAGAGGCGAGAACTGTTCATTTAGTTAGTCATAACTAATAGCGTCTAATCTGAGAGAGGGAGTCTCCAGAGAATATCGGACAGTGTAAAGGTTAATCACCACTGCCTGGTTAGCCAAGGAAGACGGGCTAATTCCTCGGAAGGCAAATGGCATGCGCTTGTTATCTGGACCGGCGATAAGGAGTGTTAATGTACCAGGCAGAATGGATGCTCAAGGGCCGGGTTCGCTTATCAGCAAACTTTTACAACAGGAGCCCGGGAAAGCGCACAACCCCCGCACCACACAATAAGCGCCTCAGTTTACCTCTCAAGCAGAACTATCACAGATCCCCCCCTCTCCACACACCCTCAGCGATGCGCGCACACACACACACACACACACATCACAGTGCCCCCAGATTCTGGGGTATTATGGACGTGGGCTAATTGGAAGATCACTCTAATACATTAAGAGATAAAATACTTTGGCCGGTCGCCTAAAGCGTGGATCAGGACAACATTGGACAGCTATCTAGGCTTGTCACACACTCTGAGATTTCCATACAAACACAGCATGAGCAATTACCCAAAACACATCTCTGTTTGTGCTACAACATACTCCCTGCCAGTGTGGCAGCCCAAGGAAAATTAGATGAGGTGTGTGTGTGTGTGTGAATTAGTAGGGCTGTGAAGGAGAAATTGGCTCAATGTTTGTCTGATTGTTTATGTATTTATTAGATGGGGAGGAGAACTGCCTCCAAACCTTGTGTGTGTGCCAAAGCGTTCCAGTCTTCGGGGAGGTGAGAACTGTGACGCCTTCTTTGGAGAAATGCATCCTCAAAGACACTGAGGTAGAGAAGAATTGTTGCTGAGATAAAAGCGAACCAACACATGCTTCAATGTTGTTGTCTTTATAATTACTAAATGGTGTCTCCGTCCACACTGATGTCTGCATTTTATCATTAGTATCATATTCTCTGGCCTTTAGTTACAACAGCTGGGGGAAACTTCTCAATACAGACATTCGTTTTCCCAAAAAGGGGTGGAAAGCATTGGAGCGTTTTTATGTTTTCAATGAACGAAATTTGTAGAAATCACTCCAGGCGAACTAAATTCTTTATAGTCAAATCAAGTTTTGCCCAGCACACAGTGGCATTGTGATATTTATTATTTGGGCAAAGAATGTTGCGTTGATTAATTATGCACTTACACTGATTTTGTAACGTCTTTATATTTTAAGAGGTAATTTAGTCTAACCCTTTTAAAACCTAATTCTTACATTTTTGCTCTTGCTTTATGGATAAAACAAATTATTTCTGAAGGCAGAGGTGCAAAAATCTTAGCTTTTAGAATATTCCGTGTAGATATTTCGCTGACCTTATTCTTTAGAAAGATTCTCTTAAGAACCGTATCAAAAATGTGGTATTTTAGCAGCCATCTCAACTCTGGTTTTCATAAATACACTTTGTACATGTGACTGAATATTGCAGAAGTTATTCTCTCTAAAAAGCTGCATACCATGTAGTGTAATGAATGGTGTATATGTTCATGAATATACATGTTCATATACAATATACAAATTAAATCAGAACAAATCTGCACAGTATTGCAGTAATGATTTAAAGAGACTTCACCCAAAAAGGAAAATTCTGTCACTTACTTATTTCATTCCTTTCTTTTTTTCTGTGACTTTCTTTTTTGTTTAAAACTAAATGTGGTTCAAACAAAATTGTACCCCAGTGACTTTCATTGTACAGATACAAAACTAAATTCAGAATATCTCACTTTATGTTCCACAGAAGAACTAGTCATACAGGTTTGGAACCTCATGGGTGAGTAAATGATGACCAAATATTATTTTTTTTGTGAACTATCCCTTTAAGTAATGATGCAAGTTGCATGTACTTGATAATTTGGTCAAAGAAGCCTTCCAGCTAGAATCATGTTGTACACGAGGTTGTGCCCTGACTAAATAAAGGAACCATGGCTTTTAAAAGTCAGATCAATTTCATACTCTGTAATGATGAATCTGTTTGGGATATTGGGCCTTTTGTGTTGCCAAAACAACACGCCACAGTGTAATCACCTATTGTTGTGGTGATGCGCCGTTAAATCCGATTTTCTGCCCGTATGGAAATTTCATGTCACCCCGACTGAATAAGCCCCTTTTTACACCTCCTATCTTGTTCTTCATCCGCAACGGTGCGGTTCTGGGAGTTGAAATCGCCCGGAGACACATTCTTTAAACAACGGATGTCTTCACTCAGTCTGTAGACCTTTTCTTACCACCCACCCCTTTTAATAATTAGCTGCGAGCGATGACTCAATTCACTGCTAACCCAAAGCAAACTTGTGAGGTATGATACTGTTAACACGGCTTTGAAGGTGATGGTGTTTTTATTTTGTCCATGTAGTTTTGATAAATGTGATTTTTTTAAACAGATGAGTTGTTCTGGATCCAGAGCTGTGCACAGCACCCCCTGCAGGGAGACACAGCTGGATAGAGCAGTTGTCAGATATTTCATTTGCAGCATGGGTGTGTATATACAGTATATATATATAGACAGCGCTGGTCAGAATTATTTGCCCCCTTGGTAAATATGATCAAAGGTGACTGTAAAAAATAAATCTGCATTGTTAATCCTTTTGATATTTTATTTTTAAAAATGAGCAAAAATCTAACCTTTCATTGAAGTACAATAATTGAAAGTTGGGGGGAAATCACATTATGAAATAAATGTTTCTCTCCAAAACACTTTGGGAACAATTATTTGCTGTTGGGTTATTAATACTTTTTGCAACCTCCTTTTTCCAAAATAACAGCTCTGAGTTTTCTCCTATAATGCCTGATGAGTTTGGAGAACACCTGACAAGAGATCAGAGAGCATTCCTCCTTACAGAATCTCTCCAGATCCTTCAGATTCCCAGATTTATCTTGAATCTCCCAGATCCATGTTGGTGCTTCTTCTCTTCAGTTCAGCCCACTCATTCTATAGGGTTCAGGTCAGGGACTGGGATGCCCATTGCAGATGTTTGCTTTTGTGCTCAGTGACACATTTTTGTTTTGATTTTGATGTTTGTTTTTGGATCACTGTCCTGTTGGAAGATCCAAACATGGCCCATTATAAGATTTTTAGCAGAGGTTGTCAGGTTTTGATTTTTTTATCTGTTGGTATTTGATCGAATCCATGATGCCATGGATCTGAACAAGATGTCCAGGACCTCTGGCAGAAAATTAGGCCCACAGCATTAAAGACACAGCAGAGTATTGGACAGATGAAACAAACAAAAAAACATAGCTTTTTGGCAGCAAACCCTTAATGTGGGTTTGGTTCATACAGGGATAAAAAAGTACCCCATGTGTAAAATGAAATACTCTGCTGTATCTCTGCAAGCATCTGCAATGGCCATCCCAGTCCCTGACCTGAACCCTATAGAAAATGAGTGGGCTGAACTGAAGAGAAGAAGCGCCAACATGGATCTGGGAGATTCAAGATAAATCTGGGAATCTGAAGGATCTGGAGAGATTCTGTAAGGAGGAATGCTCTCTGATCTCTTGTCAGGTGTTCTCCAAACTCATCAGGCATTATAGGAGAAAACTCAGAGCTGTTATCTTGGAAAAAGGAGATTGCAAAAAGTATTTAATAAAAGGGGGAAAATAATTGTTCCTAATGTGTTTTGGAGAAAAACATTTATTTCATAATGTGATTTTCGCCCCACTTTAAATTATTTTACTTCAATAAAAGGTTAGATTTGTGTGTGTGTGTGTGTGTGTGTGTGTGTATATACTGTATATATATACACACACACATCATTTATACACACAAGATATGTGTGTATATAGAAATATGTTAATTATTATTATTATTATAAGCTTAGATTGCTTTTTTATTATTATAATTAACAGTACAGAATGAATATAATACTTTTTTTATTATTTATTTGCTTGCCACTGAAGGTAATATAGTTATTTTAGTATTTTCTTAACATCACAGTTTGTGGACCCATGTGGCCTGACATAAACTGACGCAAGTCTGGAAATATTTGTTTGAGGTTTTGTGGCTTTTGTAAACCTTGTCTTATGCTTACATTGCTGATTAATTATTATGATCAATAATAATAATAATAATAATACTTTTTTATATTTATTTATTTAATTGCTTTTTAAAAGCTTGTCTAATTGCTTATTTGTCAGAATAATATTGTATTTTATTTTATATTGTATTGTATTTGCTTACATACCATTAAAGGATAGGTCCTGATAATTTGATATTTATATTTATATTGCTAAGCAACACAGTTTGTGGACCCAGTGGGCTGCATAAACTGACTTAAGTCAGTAAATATCTATTCAAGTTCGGCTTTTCTAAAGAAGCCATATCTTCATTATTCCAGCTCAGCGCAGACCCTTGGAAACATGACTCTGACAACAGTTCCCGGAGCCAAGCTCAGGTTCATATACCCTGCTGAAAACAAATGCATGGAATCCAGTACATGTGACAGGCCTTGATAGCGATGAGGAGGGATTTCAAAGAGCCGGAGGGAGTTTCTGCTCACCCTCACACAGACCACTCTCCTCCAACAGTCGCTTCCGCATCACTGTCCAACAGCCAAAGCTGTCCTCTTTACATTGTCAGAAGGGTGCCATATTCTTTCTCTCTCTCCCTCTCGTCTTCATCCTATTTTCATTCTCCCCTTCATTGTCTTCATGAAATTGGCAGATATAACATTTAACTAAATGCAGTATCTCCTCAGGGCTGTCTGGCTGTAGTTCACTTTGTGAAGGGGGTCGCATTACAATATGCTGAGGAGTGTGATTCGAGAACGGCAGACTGAGAGAGTGCGGGGGGGGGGGGGGGGGGGGGGAGAAAAAGTAATTTCTGGATCCTTGTTGAAAAAAGGTCAAATGCTTTTTAATGACTGTGTTTTCCCATAATGGCAAACGGGGACGGGCAATAATAAACTTGCAGATTGGTATCGTGCGTCGTGCACTTAAGCGGAGCGTGGCATTGAGGACTTAATTTACTGCAGTGGTGCTAGGCGACTGTCACCAGGTGTTATTTCTCTATTCCAGATGCTAGCCCTGTTTGCCACAGGCCAGAGCCAATTTAAAGAGAGCAAATACAGAGGTGCGAGTGCCTGTGTGCAGATACTGCTATTGAATGATGAATTAGAAACCTAACACAGATATGAACAACGAGTGGACTGCATTCACAAAAAAAAAAAGAAAGAAAAAAAAAGTGATTCTTGGAACCAAAACCTGTTCAATTAAAGAGAAACAAAGAGAAGGACACGGATAGGACAGCAAGAGAAATCACAACCATTACGATTAGCTCTTCTGTCTTTGATTAATTAACAGTGAACTCTGATGTCGCACTGTTATTTTATTTTCAGGGCTTTCACCTGTCGAAATATTTAATTGTGAATTGATTTGGTTGATGAGACTAACTAGGTAAAATCAAAAACAAGTATCAGAGGAAGTGAAATTATTGTCATATTATTGACATACTCTCACCAAGCTTTTATTGAGAACTCTTATTGATGAAACAAAATAATGTACTAAAATTTTCAGAACATCACAACTGGGTGTTAACTGAGAAAACTCATTTTAGGCCACACTACAGTAAATAGAGACATTGACATTAACATGCTTTTATTTAGCAGAGGCTTCTTAACAAAATTTCCCTTCGAGGAGTTACTAAATGCTGTAGTACTTGGGGGATTTTTGACAGCTAGCGCTTCAGAGTATGCTGAGATTTTTCACTTCACTCAATACTTCAGTCTTCAAGGGAGTTTTTCATTATACTAAACACTGCAATGTCTTACAAATCTCCACTCTGACAGGCTAATTAAAGGGACAAATCTGTAGTTAGTGTTCATTAAGCTACACCCATCACATCCTGTATAAACCTGACTTCAAACACTGCTTTGTGCATATGTAAAACTGAAAAGATTGTTTCTCTCATATTAATTAGTTAAATAATGTTCAATGTTACAAGATTCAAATGTATGTGTCATTTATAAATCATAATTCCAAAGCTGGCATAAAATAAGACCATAGCATGCTAAAATAGCTGACATTTTGAAAGAAGCAACAATAATTTATGTTGTCTAAAAGATCTGCAATACAATATGTAATTGTCTATACATTTTTTTAATAATTTTGTAAATAACTCATATTTGTGTTGAAATGCACATTTATTTAGATTATAGATTTCTGAACTGTATTTGAGGAGAAAGGTAAAAATGTTTAATTACTAATTTTATTTTTAAATAATTTGAAATCAACACAGCAATACAGATTTTGGAACAACAACTTATACTTTAAATATTTGTATAAAATTGTTAAAAGTGCACTTTTCTTCTGCTAAACATAAATCATTTGAACATTCGAATCTGAAAGATATTGCAGCAAAAAAAGCAGCAAATACATGGAGCAATTTCCATGTATTTGCTGCTTTTTTTCCCTGCCAAGTAATTTCAGTGCAAATTTATTTTTATACAATCCTAATCCTCTAGGAGCAGTTAAACATTTAATAAGTGTAAAGAGCCGTGAGAGGAAAAGGACAGAAATGCCTGAAAACAGACAAAGCATAACGGAAGTCATGTCTCCCACGATTGTTCTCCATTACCTCCACCAAACAAGCACTACTGAATGTACCGCAGCATTTAAGAACTGTGCGAATTTTACATCTCTGTAAAAATATTCAGCAGAACACCAAGTCGTACACCAGCCCTACTGTGATGTTTTAAAAATATATGGAAAAGGCTTTTGCTCTTTAGACCAAGAGTAGCCTACAATGTCAGATGTTTTCAGGAGATGTGTATTCAGCCTGAGATTAACACCGTATTTTTTTTCCATTTTGAACATTTTGAATGTAAAGATATATGACTTAGGAATACAGTGAATGGATCTTTGTCTTTTGGATCGTTCTTACGTGCATTATTGTGAATCATTGGCAAAACACAAACACATTCCTTTGTCTATTCAGACCTTGTTCCATTTGCGGTTGCCTTGTTCAGAATTTGCTTCTCGTCGCCATATGCCAAAACAAGCATTTGTTTAGCTGAGGAGGAGGAGGTTTAATTCAGGCTGTCATCTGAAAGCGTTGGGTTCCTCCTTGAGCTTTTGACGGCGTACTGCACTAACATTCTTGGCGGCCTTAGAGGTCTAGTGCATTCCACAAAGAGTGAAATCTGAAGCCAACCTTACAGATCTGTCTATAGTGACGTACACGATCCCCCCCCACCCCCCACCCCCCCCCCCCGTCATTATTTTTCTTACAAGCATACCCCACCCTTCCTTTAGTCAGTCCCATTTGTCTCCGCACTGTTGTTCCTGTCCTGAGAGAATTCTCAGGGATGGACAATGCATCCCAAGCAGACCCACTGCACATGAAGAGCATAACGGTTGGGATGCAAAAGGCCCATCGCCACCCCGCTTCAATCAAGAGAGCACTTCTGTGTCTCAAAGGTGCATTTTGGGGATTTTTGAGGGCTCCAGGAGTGGGGAGCTTTGGACAAGGTAAATAGATGCACTCAGGAGGGAGAAGAGCATCTTCGCTCTTAATTGGGGATCGGGGAGGGGGGTGCTCACTTTGGCACTGTTGCGAGTTGCTAGCGAGCCTTTAGGCGCATCCTCACAATGTGAGGTAATTGGGATTTCTACCTTTGCGAAAGCTGCTAATTTTCCATAGGAAGTGCTAACAGGACCTTTGTCCAATATGTTTTCCTTTTTCCTTCCTCGGAGAGTAACAGGACTGAAGAGCTGGGAATGGCTGGGCCCACTACCTGAGTGGAGGAGAGCCTCCGTAATGAACCACTTCACATAGTGGTTTACAGGGGGAGAAAAGAGGGAGAGAAAGGCCACAGAAAAGGAAGCCTAATTCTGTGGCCTGAGAAAGGCTGGGGCCACAAAAGGTCTTGTTTAAGGACGTTATTAAGGGTATTCTTCAACCATGCTTAGTCTTCAGTACCAATGGGCCACTTAGGACAAGTGTACCAATCTCAGTCCCCAATGGAAACAAACTGACGCCATCTGTCAATGTTTACCATTATGGATTTCATGTATCAAATCCCATATGCACAGCTTCAATACCGCAGTGGTCTTCGGCATTGTCTGAGACCAAGATGTGTTGACCGACTCTGTCGCGGATCGTGAAGAAACCCAGCTGAATGTCTCTTCAGTCTTAAGGCAGGACGCTTTGTGTTTAACGGATTGCTTGCGATCGTCTCTGTTTGTCAAGTGACACTGTTTTCTTTCTTGACATTGTTATAAGTGCAATTCACATGAATGTCTCACTGAACATAATCAAAGCAGGTCAAACACAACTTGTTTGTGATTTCTCTGTTATTTAGCATATGTATTTATTCTTCAAATGGAACCTAATAGATTCACTCAATAGCTCAACAGCTTTGTTCTCAGAAATATGTGCTTATTAACTTATGCATTAAAATTGTGTCCTCTTTTGGTCCAGAACTTACAAAAACCGACAGACTGAGGGAATGAGAAATATATTTAGTTCTGGAGGCTAGAGAAAGAAGCAGCTTTTTTCTACTTCTTTCTCCCCCTTAAACCACCCCTGTCTCTCTCTCTCTCTCTATCAAACAATAGCCCCCTACCCCTTACCCTGAGTCAGTCTCCTGCCCTATAGGACATTTGGCATTCCAAAAAGTTAGCCCTTCTTCCGTTGTGCCTTTGTATCTTGATAGCCTGGCTCCAAACGAATGTGAACAGTATTGTGTAGGTTGGTGGCCTTTGGTTCCTGGCTGTATTATATTCTGGATGCTTTTTCATACCATCTAAAGCAGTTCTGATTGGGCGCCTCAGATTATAAAAGCCAAAACTTCAGAAACAAGGAACTCTAAGATAAAAAAAGGAAAAAAAGTAATGATTAGTGCTCAGGCTGATGCTCTGATGTGAAGCATAAAGTACAATATTGAACGTAGAATTGAATCAACTGCAAGTCTGGATATAAAAACAGAGAAGAGAGGTTATTTTAAATGATCAGTCAAATTGAGTTATTATTTCATGCTGCAAGGAATATGACTTTCAGAACTTGTTCATAAATATTCATGGCAGTCAGATATTATCTTATTGTTTAATATTAAATTACTACGCTGAAAAATAAATGGTGTAGACAGGGGCGTAGCCACCATTTCAAAAGTGAGGGGGACAGAATGTCAAGCGTAATACCAGTTTTTTTTCTTCAGACTTTTGTTGAGGTTTTTGCTTAATTAGCTTAATATGCTATTTATATTTAAAGCAATAAACCAGAAAGAAAGTTGTCCAGTTCTTCATATTGCACATGCAGGGGTTTTCCTGGCTTAAAATGAGGCGGAGGTGGTAAAATCGTGATCATGTATTTTAATAAGATAATAAAATGTGTATTTTTCGTAGACCATCATATAGTCTGCTGTGGCACAGTATTTTTGTAGGTGGATCTCGGTACCTCTAGGGGGGTCCGGGGGCATGCCCCCCCCGTGAGAATTTTTTTTACATTTTAAAGATAAATTCATTAATCTGGTGCACTTTGAGTCCCCCGAAGCCAAAATAAATAATCCAACCGCCCAAACATATGCTATTCTCTGATTTAGATATCTGATCATCGCATTACAATTATTCAAATTATCAGTGTTAAGCATGATAATATGGTTAAATATCACACTGAAGCTGATTTAAAAATGACATTTACTTAAAATTAAAGTTCTTTTTTTTTGGCAAAATTACATTTTCTTACTAGCCTAAACAAAGTCTGTCTTACTAAACTAAAACTTTCCAATTGAAAACCTTCAAACTTTCTAGTTAGGCTTTTTCAAGAGAACTTAAAGTTTGTCTACAAACTTTTTTATCTAATTGTAAAGTGTTACCAAATTATGATAAACATCATGTACACGTTACACCGCTGCCTGATTCAAGCAGATCGTGGCTGTTAATGCATGAAAATACAAATTCAGCATTAACAGTTAGCATGTGTATTCTAATTTGAAGGGCTTTGATAACATATCTGTGAAAATAAAATGCATTACGAGTAAACTAGATTGAAAATACTGCATGTTTGTTCGGGTAGTGAATTTACAACAAAACCTGTTAATTATTTAACAAGAGTGAATACAATACAAACAAGATTGTGCAAAACAATTCGGATACTACATGACAATTTACTTACAGTGCTTGACTTTTTCGTGAAAAAGGAGTGAAGAGTTTTTTGCCATTTTGAACTCTATGAAACTGATGGATTCGGCGCGGGGTGCGCGCATGGGCGTGCCGTAGGCTAATGCACGAGTGACTGATAACCATGGAAACGTGAAAGTCACGTATGTAGATAGACTATCCTTGACTCTTTGGATTTTAAATCTCGAGGGTATACACACCCGCGAAAATCCTCAGCTTGTCGTAGACACAATTGCCCTATGAAAAAGTGCGGGGGACGAATTTACATTGTATAAAAAGTGGGGGGGACACGTCCCCCCCGTCCCCCGCGTAATCTACGCCTATGGGTGTAGAAACAATTTTCACTTTTCACACACACAAATTTCCCAATTAGTTACAAAGAAATGACAAGTAATGCATTGAATAATGTGAAACTTTGGAGTAGACTGAGATAGTATTTTCTTGTAAAACACTCCAATAATCGTTTTTATTTACAACTTTAAAAAAACAATTTTCACAACGCTTATCTAAGATTCTCCATTAAAGGTGTAGCCGAGTCTTCAGACCTTCCAAAAAGGCATGATGCAATAGCACTGTGAAATAAAATGGGTGTATTTTTTGACAGTCAGAAGTTACATAGTGCTAGAGATGTTGCGGTAATGATTGTGTAGATCTTAGAAATGGCTGGTATGACTGCATGATTCCATTCAGCAGTGGAATATGATGATTGTAATTTCACACTGTGAGAGACACAGAGATTGACGGCTAGTGTCACGGTTCCATTAGAGTTACTTCACTGTGAACTGGCGAGATGCTCTGTTCTAGAAACCACTGTCACCACGCTGCTGCAGAAATGACAAGCGCTCCAAAGAGAACACGACTGTGAATGTGTGTCATCTTTTCTTCTCCCCTTGCAATGTCTTCCTCAATAAAGCAGCAGCGGAGAGAACAAAAGGAACAATGAGAGAAGAGAGAGAGAGAGAATGAGAGAGAGCATACTGTATTATAGAGAGAAAATCCACGTTGACATCTGAATTACATTTCAGACATGTGGAGAGAGAGAGAGAGAGAGAGAGAGAGAGAGAGAGAGAGAGAGAGAGAGAGAGAGACAGAGAGAGAGAGAGAGAGACAGAGAGAGAGAGAGAGAGAGAGAGAGAGAGAGAGAGAGAGAGAGAGAGACAGAGAGAGAAATAACCACATCTCAAATGTTTATTTAACTCTGGCTTTGTCTTGTCACTCACAACTCAGAGCCACAGCTGAAATGGGCATGTATACATTCACTGGCTCACTGATAACTGACAGACTATCTGTACATATTGCAGGTTTGGACGCAAAAGTGGCATAGTTGACATTTATATCATTTAACTTTACTGACATTTTACCCTATTGCTCGGTATATCTTTGTATGACACAATTCAGCTTTTACAAGATAGTGACAATGCGTCAAAAATGGCACGTTTATATGTAGTGTATGGAGATGTTTCGTGTATACACATATGGAAAGATGTTATCCATAATACCATGTGAAAGGTGCTATATAACTGGTCTGGAGTAAAACTGCAAAAAAAGATCATTTTCGTTTATCATTGGGGGGGGGGGGGGGGGGGGGTTCGAAACATTTTTAAAACGAGACCAGCAAAACCAATTGTTTTCAGAAAATGTATTTTACATTTCTTTTGATAAAATATTAAAGAGTGTAATTTAATCAATTTGAATTTTTTTTCTTCTATTCTTTTTAAGCCGAAACCTTTTTTAACTTAATATTGGTAAATGCTGAAAAGAGAAAACTATTCACAAATGTGGTATGAAAATTAAACATTCTTTATTTTGCTTTTCAATTCATCTTGTTTTAAGGATGTTTAAATATCTGTGCGAAACATATGACAAAAATATTATTTTGCTTGTAATGTTAAATTCCTAATTACAAATTTGACTTATGCTGTCTTGTGTTTATACTGTGGGACTAAAACTGATTTTAAGTTTTAAATTGAATTTCCCTTTGAATTCCTGTTTAAGAATGACATAATATCGAAATTGAATTTTTATTATTTTTGAAATGATGATACTGTGTGTACATATACATGTGTATGTATATTTGGCAGTGTGAGCCACCCTGGCTAAATTGGCAGGTTTGGTGACACTACATATCACAGCACAGCAGGGCCAAATTATCCTCTAAATGAATAGGGGTTATGAGTGTGATACGCTGACAGTCATACCCTAATACACACACATGCATAGTCTGAATGCTAAAGGGAAACAGAGAGACCTAATGTCTGACACCTCATCCTCATATAACCTCATTACAACCTTTCAAAAGAGGTTAGAGCCCCTAAGCATACACTTAGTGTGCTTTGATGGTTCTGGATCTCAAAGTGACAGTCAAACACCCCTCGCCGTGCAACTCATGCTTCTCTCCTCTCTCTCTTTCCCTCACATGCTTTCCCTCTACACTTATTTGGGAGTAATTTTATGTGCCAGCATGGCACATAATACACTTTTAATGGACAACTAATTCTCTGCCATTAATTTGTCAACATGATTACTGGATCTGCCGTTTCAGCTTGGCAATGTCTGGGTTCCTTTTAAGTATATACGAGACGTTAATGTGTTTCTATTCAGGTTTACATCAAGGGACGTCAGAGATTTACATAATGCAGCCATTGAGGTCCATGACAGCATGCTTTCCCCCGAGTTCACTTTTCTCACTTGATTCCCACAAAAGACCTCGACATTTTCAGGCTTCACCCGGCTGAATACTGTCGTTTTTCTTAAGTCAAGATGTGACTAGGATAGCTGGGTTAAAAGGAATAAGGCTTGAGAGAATAACCTGTTTGGTTACAACAGCGAAAATATTTTTTTAGGAGGTACAATAATTCTGATTCTGGTCATTTTTACTCACGTGAAAATATGCCAATGGGTCCTGTGCACTAAACTGTCACCATGACTGGTGAATCAACTCTGCATAAACGTGCAATGCAAACAACAGCACAGGACATGGAAGGTAAGGTACATGTGTGACCCAAACTTCTGTGGACAGGTCATAGCTACACACATAGCCCCGAACTCTCCTTGCCACCCATCCCTGGAAACACAAGCTCCTTCTGGCAGGAAGTTGACAAGGCAACATGCGAGAGATCAAAAAAATCCTGCGCTAAAGTTCTGGCGCTGTTCCATAGACACATTTTGCATGTATACAGTGGTCTGTCATCAAAGAACAAGGGATTGTTTTTGCCGGTAGTTGGACATTTCCTTATGAGCAATCTTTGATGCTGGAGCTGACAGACAGGTCAAACAGAGTGAAATCTCTCCCTCTTGTCTTTCAACTGCAGTGGGGAAAGCATATTGCAGCTATTGTTCCCCCACTGCTTATAATATTCAGTAATCTGTTGGATAAAGATGCCAACGTAAATATGTGTAATTTTCTATCTAGATACTTCTAAACATGTTAAAAATAAAAAAAGATTTAAGACTTTAATTTATAATTAACAGAATATGGCAGAATAAATATTTTCATAATTAAGTATAAGAGGAAATTTAAAGAAACGGTTCTGTAAAAATAATTTGTGTACTTATTGTATTCCATGGTAACACTGGTCTAAAATTATATAGAAGTCGTCTGATTTAGAGATAAAATGTGCTATTTCTTATGTATTTAGATGTGCTGAATTCAAATATGACAATTAAAACAACTGATTGATACCGCTTCCAAGATATTTAAGCTTTTACATTTTACTGTAAAAATTATATGATCAATAAGTTGACAACATATATTTTTACATTCATTTTAACTCATCAAAATAAGTTAAGCAATTTTCAACTTTTTTTTAATAAGTTATACAGGATTCAACTTTAAGTAGGGCTGGGTATCGTAACAAAATGTTCGATACCGATACCGATACCGATACCTTGACTTCGATACCGGTTCCTGAACGATACTTTTTTCGATACCAATTTTGTTTAACAATATAACATTACCTAATTTTTATTTTTTTTTGTTCAGTTTGTTGACTTTTTTACACTCATATTTTGAGTATGTAAAAAAGCACCAATGCTGAAGTTTTCTATGTTTCCTAATCATTTAACAACATGTATTCTTTACTTCAATGAGCTCATTGTTTCTTCCTTAACTTAATGCATTGTTTAACAATGAAATTGAATGAAAATTAATAGAAATGCATTACACTGTCACCTCTGATAACAGATCACTCTAAATTGTAATTTAGACACATTCATTTTCTGTAAAGCTGCTTTGAAACGATATGTATTGTGAAAAATGCTATACAAATAAATGTGAATTAAATTAAATATAGGCTACTAGGGGGCGGGATATATGCCTCGCGCTCCGCACACATCAAGCTTGCCGCAAAGCACTGGCAAAAGTAGCCTAATGATTATGGATGTGTCGGGAAACAACAGCAAGGAGATATTTTAATTGTTTATTAATGAACAAGTGTTTACTAATGGTGTGTTCACTGTTCACACCGAACGCGGATTTAATTATTTGCGCTAGTAGATTAGATACAAAGTCAAAGACGGGGATAGACGCATCATTCGCGCCGGGCGTCGCGAATGATGCGAATTGGGCGACGCGTTTTGAACTCGAGCGGAAGATTGAAGCGTCTAACTAGACGCGATAGACGCCTATTTGACGCTCTATTCGCGTTCGGTGTGCTTTGTATGACACACCGCTTTGCCTTATCGGATTTACCGTGTTACCGGTCTTGGCAGCAATTATCTTGTCGAAAATATTGCATCGCGTGCTTCTGGCAAACACACACACACACACACACACACTACAGCCTCACATGCGACAAGCCAAGTCTCTGGGCAGCCGCGTAAACTAGTGTTTTTCCTCCACAGCCAATCATGCTGCATGCATGTTTCACTGACGTTGACGAGATTAACCACTTAGGTACCGAAAAACAAGACATGTTTCGATACTCGGTAGTACCGAGGCAATTCGGTCGGTACCTAAAAAGTACCGAACTCGGTACCCAGCCCTAACTTTAAGTCAGTTCAATGTAATTTAAGTTGAGATGACTTAAACATCCAAGTTGGCAAGTTAAGGCAGCAACTTCTTTTTTTTTACAGAGTAGTACCTGTGACCTGTCCTGTTTATTTAACACTTTAAAAATCAGCAAAAGGGTTATATAAATAAAATTTATTATATATATAAAAAAAAAATATATATATATATATATATTTATGTATATAGTTTAGTCTGTTAGTTCTTGGCTTGTCTCTTGCATTCATAAAATGGAGCATCTCTTGTCACTGCCCAGCAATAGTCTGAGAGCATTGTCAATGTCATGGGTTCCATTTGCCCTGATAGCGTTGCTCCATTGTTGCAATGTCTTGGTGAAATCGCTCGCCGTGCTATTCGCTCACTTCTCCGCAGTCCGGTGGGAAAAAAAAAAATCTAGAGGAGAGTACAAAAAATGTACCAAGGCTTTTGTATGCTTCTTTGAGGAGGTTTCCCACCAACAACCTGTAATTGTCTGCCTTGTTGCTCCAGAGAAAATGTATCGCCTCTAACTGGAAGGTTTTCCTTGCCATCTTTTCCTTGCTACAGTGTCAACTGCATCATCTTGAAGAAGTTCACGAATCTGAGGACCAACAGACACCTTCCTTTATCTTAGCTTCACTTAACCTTGGAAATTTTCCATGGAGGTGCTTGAAAGCTGCTTGTGTTTTGACCTTGACAAAGTTCTTCATCAGACCCAGCTTGACGTGTAAGGGTGGTAATAAAATCGTCCTTGATTGAACAAGTGGTGGATGCTGAACACTTTTCCTTCTAGGCTCCACTGACTGTCGGAGTGGCAAATTTCTTGATGTAATGGGAATCTCTTGCACGACCATTCCATTCGCAGAAAAAACGGCATTACTTTGTGTATCCAATCTGCAGACCAAGCAAGAGAGCAACAACATTCAACGCTGCCACTGATATTGGTCGTAGTTTATGCACCTCAAAAGTTGTTTCATGTTGTCATACGTTTCCTTTATATAGACTGCATGACCAACTGGAATTGATGGCAAAACTTTGCTTTAAAAACAGCTTTAAGACTGTCTATACGGTTATATATTGTTAGCCTCATTTCATTTCTCAAGTCATTTTGTGTTTTTTCTTGTTTTCCAAAGACATTGAAATATGACTTAGGCAATTATGCTATGAAGCTTACGATATATTGTATACTGACCCAATAGCATATCATAAAAAACAAGCAAATCAACAATTTTAAGCATCATTTTCATTCTCAGTGACCCAGGATTAGTAAAGTTTGACTACATCTATTTCAGACCAATAATGATAATAAGGTAACGCTTTATTTCGATAGTCCACTTTAGACATTCTACTAACTATAAGTAACTTTGCAGCCACATGTAAGCTAACTGTCATTAGAGTATTAGTAGACTACTTAATATCTGCAAACTCTTTATTTTGTTGGTCCCCCAACAGACATTCTACTGACTATAAGTAACTTGGCAACTACATGTCAACTTACTGTATTCTACTAACCCGAACCCTAACAATCCACTGACAGTCTACTACAGTCTACTAATACTCTAATGGGAGTTAGTTGACATGTTGAAAAGTTACTTATAGTTAGTAGAATATCTAAAGTGGACTATCAAAATAAAGTGGAACCAATAACAATAATAATAATAATAACAGAGAACAATGAATAATGGGACAAATTATTTTGCTGAAATGTAGCTTTAGAAACACACTAACGTGACTTTGAATGAGAACTTGGACATTCAAATTCTGTGAAAATTTGTGGAGATCTGCAGGCACAGATTTCATGAAGGCGAAATTATGCAATAGATTTTTCAGGAAGAGGCGACAGCACAGTGTGACAGGCAAAAAATTCAGCTCTACTCTTGTTGAGAGTGGGTTGACGTTATCAATTTGAAAAGCGGTGGGAACCCAATTAACAGCATCAAACACCTAATTAGCATGAGCTGTGTGAGTTAAACTGCAATAAGACCTGGCTGTATTTTATGAGTTAAGTCTGGATACATTTTCTGTAATCCGAGCTTCGAAGTGTGGCGTAATCTGCTTAGAAAAATACCCAAGCAGAAATTCATATGCCAGACAAAGGCCTCGGATTCAGGATAACATTACAACCTTCTGACTCGTAGAGCCAACAACAGCTGCAATATAATAAAATGACATAGGCCTATATCTTGGACCAAATTGTAGTCATTTTTTATATGCTTGGTTAAAAAATTAAAGCTGAGATGAGAATTTGAAAAGATTTTTTTGTATAAAATGCAATTACAGTCCAATTTGAATTTAAGTAGAAAAGCCAAAGAAAAACACTCTGCAGGCTCTAAACCGAGTCTTCATAATGGGACCAAGTACCGTCAAGCATGAATCAAGCCAACACCACAAGCAAAGGCTCACATAACAAACTAAAACTCCTGTGAGAGAGCTAAGTAAAGCGTATGTACAGTGTTGAATTAAGCAATAGCTTAATCCCTGTAAAGTCCACTCAAATATACAAAATTATACTTCCTAGAAATAAATGCATGCAAAAGTGTGCTCCAGTATGACATACATGCTGAACAAGAGCTATACATTACATTCAGTTTTTTTTGTTGTTGAGAAAATATATGAATTGTGACCCAGTACATGTTGTCAGAGGAACAAGCCCCCCCCCCCCCATTACAGGATTACAATATATGCGTCTCTGTATATATATATTTTACTTGTATTTTACTGTATGTGCGTCTGTCTGCGGGTAAGTGGTGCACATTGCTGCTTCATTGACCTCTAAAAAAGAAACTGACCCTCTTCATGCTTAGCAGGCTACTTGTGAGAGGAAGAAGCTTGTTGACCAATCGCTGCAGCTGAAAGAGATGAGAGAGCATTAGAGGCGTTCACATAGTCACCTTGACGACCAAAAGAAGCCAAAAGAACTTCATAGCACCAAATCCAGTTCAGGTTGTATATAATGAAACAAACTGCCCATTTAGGACACACACACACACACGGCCATCCCGAGCCGTTGTGTGTGTGTGATGCTAAAATATACAAGAAGCTCTGTCAAAACTGCCCACCCTCTTCTTCATGTAGACTGCATACTAATTCAACATTATGTGCCACCAATCAACTCCACTGAGTGCATTCACTTTCCCAAAGCCTCTACCTCTTGAGCGCTTTGGATCTTTTCCAAAAGGCTTAATGTCAAATCCAGGTGGAGGATAGGATAAGTCAGTTTGATGGAGAGCTGGCTTTTTGAGACTACTCTTTCAAATGGCCACTTTCTCAATAAACGCAGCCAAGAGGTTTCTCTCATTGTGCGGCATGAAGATCCAGTTTAGATTTAGCTTAGCATTATGGCAACATGTTCAAACACAGCAATCTGCGAACCATTACACGCTGCACATATGCCTATTTGCTTTGTTATCAGAGAGACAACAGCGAGCTCTAGGATATGCAGTGATATTTCTAAGCACTTTTTCTGAGTCATTCACAGCTTCAAACCACACAGTCATGGTACGTAGGCATTCGGTTGTTCTGAATAGTACACATTTCCTCTCCGGAGGGCAGTAGGAAAAGGTGTAACTGACTGATTTCTTTTATTCATATAAGGCTGCATGTCAGTAAATTCATCACAGAAATGTATTCAGGTGAACAATGCTACAATCAAAATGTTCATGGAACATTCACGGAGATACAACATTTAAAGTGGCACCACGTCGCAGAGATGCCGGTGCTCAGAAACAGGCCGAAGGGTCCACGCTTATTTTGACTTCACTTAGCATTTGGGCTTTCTCTCTGCAGAGAGGGTGGAAATGAAAAGGTAATCCAGGCCCCACAGGGCCGGTAGCAGGTGTTGGAAGGGAAAGCATTCCAACTCCTGCTGCTAACACACTCAATGGCTCTCAGTGGAGAAAATGCTTTCAGGAACTGTGCACTCACTTCCCTTGAATTACTCTGCCCGTTAGAGGGAAACCTTTTTAAAGCCCAACTGCGGAATTAAGGACAGATACTTTAAAATCTACTTCTTCAATAAAAGCAACACACCAAAGCCAAAACACTTTCTGAAGGAGAGGAATTTTATGATGGGAACTTTTATTGGTTTTAATCTCAAGGTCAGACGATGTGGTTTGCACGTTGGTCAGAATTCGGGATGTGAAAACAGTCAAATAATGTCTACAAAGTGCAAGCAGCACATTAGAGAGTTTGCCATTTAATAAAACGTATCAAAACATTCATATCCCAGTCTTCACACAGACAATACATTCAATAAAATACCAGTAAGAGCAAGGACAGATTAGGGTCCTGCAAGGCCACCATCCAAATCCAAATTAAATTTGGCATGAAATTGATCAGTTTTCTAAATATCTTATTGTGAATAATTCAGCCATGCATGCTTCTTTTTTATGTGTTTTTCTTTGACATTGTAATGTTTAATTAAAATGTCACAATTGGATCTTGCGGTAAAACAACAGACTTCTCTCTGGTGACGATGCAGGACTTCTCCAATCATTTAGTCCGCTCAAAGCTACATCTGCAACTTTTATTTCTTTTTCTGAGAATCTGTTTCACTCAGATGTATGTCACAATACAGAAGAAAAGATGTTGCTACTTTACTTAATTTTTTTAAATAATGCAATGTTCAGCCCCGTAAACTGAAACTTTGTATTTTTTACCGAATACAACTTTATTTTTTTAAACAGTTTGCTGTATATTCTTAGCCATTTCGTATTTATTGGATGCTTTATTTATGCGATTTTTCTTTTACTAATTCACTGTTCCATTTGCCGTGTCTTGTTTCAGGGTGTCAGGCCAGAGTGGCCCCCGCAGCACAAGGCCCCTGGCACTCAGGTCCGAGCCATTATCCATCCTTGGTAAGATGAGAAAACATGTTCGCCTGAACAGCTCATCATTGTCAGTTAACCTGCTTTTGCCCCGACACTGCCAACCTGCCTCAGGGAGACTGGCACAACCAAGCCAGTCATGATCCAAAATAGTAATCCACAACCATGATCCATTCAACAACAGCATGGCATCTATCTGAGTTTGTGTACAAAACTTGTTTTAGGAAGGGACACCAAATCAAACTTGTGCTGTTCAATTACTATCCCGTTTCAGAACTAAAAATGTTAGTTTGCCTCATGTGCCCTCACACTAGCACCACAAAAACAATTGTTATATATTTTTTTCATTTATATGGGTAATATGGAATATGTCAGAATTATTTACCATTACATTAATAAACTTGATGATAAATATTCATAAAACAGTATAAGATCTAATTTGCAAACTTTTTAAATATCAAATTTAAAATTCTTGCAATAATCTGACGAGTAGTTGCAGCCTGCCAAGTATATTATAATATAATATGAAAACTGTTTTGAGGAGACTGCGCGTCTGTCAGTCACCGCGACGGTGGGTGTGGATACTGACAAGTAGTCATAGTGCTATGAAATAAACGGTTTATGAACTGAATCCCTGTTATGCATAAACGTGTTTTACATAATATAACTCTAATAATTTTTGGGAAATGAATAATTTTCACGTAACCGATCTGATTCAGATCCAATTCTTGACAATGGAGGAGGCGGGTTTGGTTTTCTTGAAGTAGAGGTGATTTGCTCCCTCAGACTCATAGCTAGCACACAATAATTCATATTTACCATAATAGCAAAACGAAAAAAGCCACAACAAAAGAAACTCCGTAACTGAATTAAGCGAACAAGTGTGCTACGGTTACACGACTGAACTATTGAAATGTCTTACCTCACACTCTAGAAAAAAAGCAGTTTCTGCGTCCGTTTTGAACCCTTTCAAATCACGGAGTTCACGCCACCTTTCAAAAGCCCTGCCAATGTTAATCCTTGTTTTCGCGTGGGCCCGGTTGCAATCTCTTTTTTTCTCTACCCACTCCGAAGTCCGAATTCTCTTGGGTTTTACCACGGGTGAATCTCCAGTTGTCACTGGTGGTTGTCGTTTGAACCTTTCTGGATCCGCCATGAGTTTTATTTTGAAGAGCTGTGAGAAAAGGCTAAAAGCTTCCAACTCCAACATCCGCTCTCGCAATATAGCCTACTTGCCGGGACTCCTTCTTTATGTGTACAGATGTGACGTAATGACGCAAAGACATGCTCGAATTTCCCGCGAAAATCCACCAGTACCACTGGAATTAAAAACATTATTACAAGCTTACCGTTTTGAATCGAGGAAAGGTAAGCAGATATTTTTGAACACTGGCTGGTTATGTTTTTTTTTAATTATTATTATTTTGGATAATCTTTAACCCCAAAAAGTTACGGACAGCAGCTTTAACATCAGTTGATACATTAGATAGGCCTATAATAAACTAAAAACAAAGAACGTTTACAGAGTGTATTCTTTATGAATCTATGCTTAATTTATAAATATATTATTGTTAATTGTTAATTCATGCTTCTTCATAATAGGCCTACATTGTTAATTTTTACAACTTGAAATGTTACAAATTTATATGTACTGATTAACATTAAATGCTTTAAGAGTAATGCTACACTGTAAACCCTAACGCTCAAAATAATTAATTGGTTTGAGTAGGACAAACTTAAATTAAACAAATTAGTTCAGTCAAATTAACTTTTATAAGTATTTAGCACTTTCTTTTTCTTTCAAGTTCCCAGAACTGATATATTTTAAGTAAACTGAACTGTTTCATTGTTTTAAGTTTTATGAAATTATTTATTTTAATTTAGATGAACTTAAGTTTAACTGAAACAGCTGGGATGTCTATTTCCCAGCATGCTTTGCCGATGGCACCCGAAAGGGAGAGTAAATGCTAAAATTAAGTGTAATATAATGTGTTTTTTTGTGTAAGATTAATGTTATGTGTGAGATTTAGTAGTGATTAATGTTTTGTTATGCTAATTTAGAAGAATTTCTGTTAATGTAGGCTTTAGGATAGTTACCATCATGGTGACAGTGGTGCATGCAGCTTGATTTGAGAGCAAATAATCCCTTTATATTGCTGCGCTCATACAACAAGTGTTTCTGTATAACATACTATTGCTAATATGTTAGCATTTACTATGTTAGCATATTAGCTTTTTAAAGCTAACTAAGTTTATACTAATAAAAGTGTTTTGAATTCTGCTATCTTATTTGGGTTTACAGTGTACTTCATAGATTTAAGTTATATTAACTGAATGGAATTAGTACTATTAACTTTATTTACCCAAGTTATCTTAACAATAAGTTATTGAGTTACTTGGACACAAATCAAATATTTTTTTATGCTTAAATTGTTTGAGTTAATAAACTTAAATGATTTAAGGCAATCGGTTTCCTCAAACGGTTTGAGTTGAACTAACTCATCAGGTTTTACAGTGTAATTGTTAGTTCATGATGCCCTAATACATTAACTAATGTTAACCAAATGAACTGTTAACCATAAAATGTTACCATAATTTTCATAGACTTCCAATCATTTTCATATACAACCAATATCTTACTCTAAAATATCCAATTTGGTTCCTAAAGCACTACAAAACAGCAAACAATGTACTTTAGACTGACAATAAGCCAAACTACAGGTTACAGGCATGCAGTGCCTTTTAATAACTACCCTTTTCCTATTTTTCACTCTCTCGCTCCATTTACAGAGGATCTGGACTCTCTCTCTCTGTCTCTCTGCATCTTGACACAGCACACTGAGCTTAATCGCACATAATTGGGTGGGAGGGACAGTGGGCCGGCCCAGGCTTTGTGTGCAAAGGGCAAGTGGTCAAGTTAATGGAGCCCTTGTAGTGAACAGGGAGCTCTCTCCCTCTACTGGGACAGAGGGAGGGGACAACGGACCTCTTTCAAATCTCAAAAGACAGAGTTGGGTTCCTTTTTACCCCTCCTCCTCTCCCCTCTCTCTTTTCCATAGACTGACTGACAGGATTAGCTGCATAGCGACTCTACAGCTGAGCTTCAGTTGGCTATCAGAGCATGGGAAATGAAGAGGCCTGAGTGACAGTCAAACTGTGAACTAAGGCACATGTGAGGCCATCCGCCAGTATAGGGACTTTCCAGGACATACAGCCAGGTCCAAAAGTGAGACCACGAGTGAAAATGCTAACTTAAAGGGATAGTTCACTTAAAGGGTTAGTTCACCCAAAAATGAAAATTAAGTCATTAATTACTCACCCCCATGCTGTACCAACCCCGTAAGGCCTTCGTTCGTCTTCGGAACACAAATGAAGATATTTTTGATTAAATGTGACAGCTGGATCACTCCTCCATAGGCTCCCTAAGGGAATGAATCCTGTCGGCCCTGAAAGTCAATGAAGAAAATGTTTAAATATTCCATGTCGCAACAGTGGCTCAACTATAAGTTTATCAAGCGACGAGAATACTTTTTGTGCGAAAAAACAAACAAAAATAACCACTTTATTCGACTATTCCTTTTCTTCCTTGTAGGCCTGAAACGAGACTTCAAGAGATTTCCACGACGCGCACGCGCGAGAACTTAACTGAAGTAGTTGAAGGAGATCGCAATTCTCGCGCATGCGTCGTGGAAATCTCTTGAAGTCTCGTTTCAGGCCTACAAGGAAGAAAAGGAATAGTCGAATAAAGTCGTTATTTTTGTTTGTTTTTTTCGCACAAAAAGTATTCTCGTCGCTTGATAAACTTATAGTTGAGACATGCCACTGTTGCGACATGGAATATTTAAACATTTTCTTCATTGACTTTCTGGGCCGTCAGGATTCATTCCCTTAGGGAGCCTATGGTGGAGTGATCCAGCTGTCACATTTAATCAAAAATATCTTCATTTGTGTTCCGAAGACGAACGTAGGTCTTACGGGGTTGGTACAGCATGGGGGTGAGTAATTAATGACTTAATTTTCATTTTTGGGTGAACTAACCCTTTAAAAATAAAAATGTGCTGTTAATTTACTCACCCTCAAGCCATCAAGATGTTGGTGTCTTTTTTTCTTCAGTTAAATGGTAAGAAAGATTTTTAGCTGGAAACCTTGGTCCTTGGTGATTCAAATGATGCAAGTCAATGGCTACAATCACTTTGAGAGTCAAAGAAACGTATACAGGTAACAGGCTAAATAAAAATAATACCCGTGGCTCATGACGATACATGGGCTGTGTCCGAAATCTCCACTCAAACCACTACTCCCTAACCCCTATGTAGGGGGTAGGGAGTAGAGCACTATATAGTGAGCTCACCAGCATAATAGAAACACCACTTTTGGACACTACTCGATCGTCTCTCGGCGCCGTTGATTACGGCATTACTGTCGCACTATTTAAACACGCCATCATCTGTCAGCTGGTGCCGAGCCAGCTCTGGGCTAAATAGATTTTTTTTTTATAAATACATTACATTATATTGAGCTTATTTCTCCAAAATTGTAAAATTAAAAGTCATTGCCGTTTCTGTTATAATGCGTTACTCCACACATGATTATAACTTATAAACATAAATAAAATTAATACACATAGGCCTATTTCATATTTTCATTTTCGCGCCACACCGTTTTCTCTTCCCTGTCGACATTAGAAAAAAAAACAGATCTACATTATCAAATATCGCTCATAATACTCTTAATAAAACAGCTTTTAGACTCTGTGGAGATGCCACTCAATATTTATCTTTTTTGTTTTTTTTGTTCTCGTGATTCAGAAGATTTCGCGGATTAGCAAAAGAAACAGGATTTCTAGACAGAAAACGAACATAACTTACATTTGTCTGACAAATTCGTATTGTCGCGCTGCTCTCCTTGACGTCCATCCGCCATTTTTACGATCAGCGCAATGCATGATGGTATGTAGGGCTTGGGTTAGTGACCATAAGTTGTACACTACTTTTCAAAATGCATTCTGGGATACATTGAGTGGACTATAGGTATAATAATCATCACTATTACATTCGGACAGCACTACAAAATGGCGAGCTCACTATATAGTCCACTATATAGTGAGTAATGGGAGATTTCGGACACAGCCATGGTCTTCGACGATATGGTCTTCGAAATGATAGGTCTGTGCAAGAAACTGACATTTTTTTTACAACATTAATAATCTAACTGTAATCCACAGGCAGTCTTGAGCGCGAGCAATCCCTTTAATACAAAAGGTTTCATATCAAATATATTAGTAGCACAACAATATGAGCGAAATTTGTATTTATTAAAACTAATTTGATCAGGGTTTGGTCAAAAATGGAACAAAATTGTTCCACAAATGTACCAAATAGCATAGGTCTGCTAGATTGTTGATTTCTATAACTTAACTTAAATACGTTGCTTAAAAATGTTTGAGATCCTAAAACTAATTTCCAGGTTTTAATGGAACACACACACACACACACCACACACCACACACACACTTTTGGCCTCAAACATTTGACCCAAAAAAAAAAACGAAAAACAATTAGAATATTTAATTTGTACAATTAATGCATTAAATACAATGACAAAATTTGGGCATTAATTATTATAACCATGAGACTTCACACCACAAATCAATTATTCTGTGATACAAAAAAATGACCAGAACACAGGAGGATTCAAAACAATGATTTAATCACAGTCCTTACAAGCACCTGCAGTGCCAGCGAGAAACAATCACTTTGGACTCGTCTGTGTTTTGTACAAATGTAATCACAGTGCAGAAGCGCACAGCCCTGAACAATTCACAACCAACCAAAGAGCTCTGAATGAGGCGTCACCAGCTCACCACCAAGAGAAAACAACAGTGGAGGAAAAAAGGGTTATAGGAAAGCCCTGTGTCAGAATAAATACAAAATCAACCAACAGATTTATATATACCAAAACATAACTTTTGTATACAAGAACAACTCAGAAACAAAATAATGTCATTTTCTATTAATTGTATCCATTAAGAAAATTTTGATTTAAAGGTATAGTTCACTCAAAAAATGCAATTTCCAAACCTGTATTATTTTCATTCATAACATAAACAAGTTTAGTAGAATGTTCAAAAACATTTCCCCATACAATGAATGATGGTGAACAGATGCTGACAAGTTCCAAAAAAGGCACCATAAAAACATCACACAACTTTCAAGCTATTTTCCAAGTCCCCTTAGGCCGTTGTGTGCAGAAAAGTCTGAAATTGAAATAGAAAATTCTCTGGATATCTTGCTTGACAGTCATGGTCACCGTTCACCTTTATTGTATGGAAAAGAGCAGTTTGGACATTCTGCTTCAAATAACCCATTTTTCATTCTAACTAAGGTTAAAATCAAATCAAACGGATTTCAAAAGACATGAGGGTGAGTGAGTAAACAGTGACAATTATCTCTTTAATGAGGCTATTAGTCTAGCGTGCACATTGAGTGCTCTCGAATCATACAGGACTCAGTGGAGAACACTGCTGCAGGTCTTACCGGTGGTAGTGTGACGCTGTCAAGATATCACGTCAGCCTCAGTCTAGCCTAATCTGTCATATCTTGTCAGTTCTTCGATAAAAAAAAATGCCAGTTGAGAGCATTTCACAGTGAAGCAAATAACATTCACCGGAGCAGCATCCATCACAACCCTTCATAACCTTTGGTGTCAGAATGAAGCTTTGAGTGTACCGAATCAGTAGCTAACGATGAACCGAGAGCTGGTGTCATCATGATAACAAGATCTCATGATCGAGACGCCCCTACGGCCTCATTTACGTCTTTGTATAGAGGCGAAGATAGTCCTGCAAACCTGATTATTTGTATCAGCCTCCAGAGTGGAATTCAGAAATTCAAAATGTTCTGCCCTGAAACATCATCTCTGATATCACGCATACTCACAGGCATCGGATGAGTTCATATCCGAGCGTCACATCCGCAGTGTCTGTAGGACGAGAGGGAGGGATGTGTTCTCCATTCCCATTTAACACTGTTATTGCACAGTAAACAGGTCAAGCACACATGGCAACTCATCTACACAGTCTGTTTTCAAAGCACACACACACACACACACACACACACACACACGTGGTAGTTAAAAAAGGTATTTGAGGAGTGTGATAAGGAGTGTGCACACACGCACAGGAGGTGAGGACACAGTGGCAAAGCCGGGGTGGGCGGTACAGAAAGGCAGCCTGGCATGAGATGGCATTGCCCAGCTCAGATCAGATCAGGGCTGGACTGGACCCGTGAGTGAGAGTGAGGAGAAGAGGATAGTGGATGTTCTCATCGTACACCTCCTTTCCCTCTCTCTGCATCTGAAAAACAAGATGCAATTGTTTAGGAAGTTGGGGAAAAGGCGGTAAACGTGACGTTATTGAATCAATAACTCACATGTTTGGATTGTTTCATAGTATTTAGGCTATATAAACATCTGAAATAATAGTATTATATAAATATCTGGGCCAATGACATGACAGTCTATTTATTCATTCATTCATTCAAAAAATAAATAATTTTTTAATTCAAAATTGAAACATACAGTGACTTGAAAACACAACTAAATGACAAGCATTTTTTCATTTCTGAATTAAAAATCTTTTTGCCAGGTATGTCAGTGATTCTTTAAATGAGGCATTTTCATGTTATGATATCAGGACAGATCTGATTTCATAAATAAATGCCTCATTAAAAAATTGCATTCCTGAAAACAAAACCTCATTAATTAGTTTGGCATATTTCATCATGATAATTTCGTACAAAAAGTATTTCAGCTAAATAGATTTGGAATAATATTAGCAAAACCATGAGGTGTGTGACCTACATGCAAAAACATTATTTTGACGTTTTAATGACATCGCAAGGTTAGTTCAGGCAGTACAATGTCATTCTGGTGTGACTATCCAACTGTGTTATTTCAGTATTGTATATTTAATATTATAGTATTTATGAATATTTTGAATGAGCTTTTATTTTTATATTTTAATTTGAAACATTTTGCAATTTTTAATTAATGTTATTTGTGCTTTTGTCATGTTTATTAGTTTAAAAAAAATTATATTAAATTCTATTTACTTTTATGTCAGTTTTAATTTTAGCAATTCAACCTAAAAAGTTTCATTCAAAAGATTGTCGTGGCAACTAACTGAAACAAGTTAGGGTTAAGATGAGATTATCTAATATTTATTTTTTATTTCATTTCAGCATTACAACACTGCTACCCCAAAACTTTATATTTATGAATTCATAATTCATGATAATTTCATTATCCAAAACTCATCCAAAATAATTAATCAAATTATTATAAAGAAAATTATAATCAATTTAATTAATTAATTTTAATTAATTTAAAAAATATATATTTAAATACTTTTTTCTTTTTCTTTTTTAATAGTAAAGATTTGGGTTGATTGGGTTTGTTGTGTCAGCACAAATGTTCAAAAGAAACCTACTCTACTGCTTTCATAAATGTTCTTACACATTAGAGGAAGAACATTTTCTTTCATTTTAAAAAGAGTTTCTGGGATATGCCCTTCACTCTTCGGATATGCACTGCTAGAACTCCCTTTAACAAACAAGGACAACCGGCAAGATTCCCACTAGCTGCTTCATAATGGCCCGCTTAGAGTAGAGGCGTCTGCAAAGTGAATGTCAGGCAGCTCTTGCTGCACAATCTGCCCTGTGGGTCTGCCTTTCTCCCAGCGTCTGAACTCTAGAGTTGTGGCAGTACACTCAGTGCGCTGCCAGTCTCTTCTGCCCCGGGGCGCTGCCCTGTCCCAAACAATCAGGCACTCCGACAGCACTTAGCAACAACAGCAAGCACAGCTGACGTGCATGTATACTTTTCAGAGCGACTAAAATGTGCTGGAGAAGCGCAGAGTAGGTCACATACACAATCACTACCAAAACTTTGTTATTATATTTGTGGGGTATTTTTAGATACAGAACACACCAACCCATCCGTCGTGTTATATCATTCCCATGTGAAATTAAAGGCTTTTCAGGCAGGGAATGTTATGAACAATATTACTGAGTAGTATTTAAACATTCTCCATTGGCTACAAGCAGAGAATAAACCATTACAAATGAACGTAAAATCTGTATAAACACCACTTGGATATTCCCACGTGGACACACTCTCTCTTTCTGTCTTATTCTAACATTCACCTCATCCTCTCTGTGGCTTGAGATAAAATAAAAACAGATGAAAGGCCGCTCTCTTGCCCTTCATGTGCGTTATCTCTCTCTCCACCCCTCGACACAGCAGCCAATGTTTGAACCCGCGACCTCTCTGTAATCGGGGCAGCCAGCCGACCAACACTAAGCCCAATGCGAAGACCAACACATTCACACCAAGCCAGACAAGTGAGAGTGCAGTGCAGGAGAGGGTGTGTTCAAATCACCTGACGGTACCCTGCAAAGTAGACTTCAAACCATAGGGAGCATAAATGTTTAGTCCAAAGGGAAACACTGCAAACAGCAATGGGAACAAGTGCACATAATGATACATCACATGATTTGGAGAGGGAAATTTGCCCATCAGTCATTGCACACATTCTTAGTACTATATGAAATGTGAAAAGGAGTTTTTATTGAGCTTAAAGGGATAGGTTACCCAAAAATAAAAATTATGTCATCATTTAATGGTAATTACCCCTATGTTGTTCTAAACCTGTATGAGTATCTTTCTTCTGTTGAACACAAATGAAGATATTTTGAAGAATGCAATTGACTTTTTTTTCCTACTATGGAAGTCAATTGCTACCATCAACTGTCTGGATACCATCGTTCTTCAAAATATGTTCATTTGTGTTCAGAGATGAAAGAAACTCATAAAGGTTTATTACAACATTAGGGTAAGTAAATGGTGATGACAGATTTTTCATTTGTGGGTGAACTATCCCTTTAATTCACCATAGGCTTTTACACTATTATTATGAGCAGATATCACAAAATAGTTTACATAGAACATACATACTGTACAATTAACAAATCACATTTATTTAAATATGTATTACAATTATATTTGAGGATAATGAACTATATTAATTTTAAATATATATTTTTTTATATGTTACTATTAAACAGTGATGTATTCTCACTACACACTCTACCGTGCAAAAGTTTGGGGTCGGTAGGATTTTTTAAACTGTTTTTGAAAGAAGTCTCTTATGCTCACCAAGGCTGCATTTATTGGATCAAAAACATAGTAAAAACAACAATATTGTGAAAGATTATTACAATTTAAAACAACTGTTAATATATTTTAAATAATACTTTTTTTCTGTGAAGGCAAAGCTGAATTTTCAGCATCATTACTCCAGTCTTCAGTGTCACATGATCCTTCAGAAATCATTCTAATATGCTGATTTGCTGCTCAAGGAATGTCTTATTATCAACAATGCTGAAAACAATTGTGCTGCTTAACATTTTCATGGAAACAGCATATATACTGTTGTTCGTGTTTGATGTCATTGCGATATTGTTGTCTACAGATCCCCTTTTCTGAATCACTGTCTAGGGACCCTGTGAATTGTAACACAGCGAGAGAGTGTGCACATGGAAGTTAGGATTGAGAAACAGAAAGAGAGAGAGTGTGAGCGAACGAGAGAGACCAGAAGGAAAGTGAGCGAGTGAGAGAGGGAGCAATAAAAGCGTTAGAGAGTGATATAGCAAAGAAGCTTAGAAAGCGAGAAAGAGAGAGAGAGGAAGGGGAAAAAGGCAGCGAGCTTGCAAAGGTGAAAAGTTTAACAAGCAAAGCTGTTCCTCCTGATCACAGGCTGCTAATCAGCTTCATGGGTGGCTGGATAAATCGGCTCCTACTTTTTAATCGCGCGGCTGCCTAGATGCAAGTCATTTATTTTATTGCTGCTTTTCCCTCCCTCTCCTCTTTCCCCCTCAGCCTGCTTTCTGCAACGAGGAGAGCGAGAGGCGTTTTTTAGAAAGCACGGGATGAAACGGACAAACCGGATGTTCGCTCTACAGGCTCCAGAAATTGATAGATTTGGGTGTTGAACGCGCAAGAGAGCAGATACGGCCAGACAGACAGCTGGAAGTTGGGGAGGATGTAGAGAGATTAAGTTAATATGTGTATGTATATGTGTGGGTGTGGACGGGGGATGTCTGAATTAAAATTCATGACTCCCTTCACAACCATTTGAGTAACAAGATTAAGATGGCCGAGCAGAAAATAGCTGCATTATCAGGCGGCTTGCAGTCCTCCAGCTGCTGGTGCTCTATTCCAGAACAGTGGGGATAAGAGGATAACACACAGCCCCCTCGCCACGTCCCCACACCGCTGAGAGCCCCATCCGCGGCCGGCCCGGCCTGCACACACGGGAGGGAGGAGATTTAGGGTCTTAAAGGAAACACTTCAATCTCCAAGACATCAGGGGCTGGCTGGAGGTGAGAAGCGACAGACGACCGTACGTGTAAGTCCGGGAGGGGCCCGTAGACGCTGCTATAATAGAACACTGTGATTTGGGATTCTGAAGGAGGTGGGGCATGTGATCCATTGTCTGCCGTGCGTTTCTTTGTGCACTTCTTTCCGTAAGTTCTCACCCGACGCGCACTCACAGGGGGCAGGGTGTTCATCAGAAGATAAGAAAGAGGAATGAATCACTTTGAGATATGATGAGGGCACTTCAGCTCGCCCCTCATATCACACACACAGCTGCGTGAACTGACGACAAACCGCGAGTAAAGACGCGAACAGGGGGACTCTTGACTCAGCTATCTTGGCCCCTCGCTGCTCATGTCATTATCCGCACAGAAACACAGTAGGTGGTCTGGCTCAAAATGATCCCGTTAGACTTCAGGTGCATCGGGGCAACACAATGACGAGCTGACTGCATTAGCTAGTTGTGTGTGTGCAAATGGGCAAGGGTGACACCGCTTTTATTCATCTTTTTACAATACTTAAAGGTGTGATTTCACACGTTTTGCTGAAGACGTCCACCGCCTGTAGCTTCAATCGCATGGCCTCTCTGCAAACCTGCAGTGGTTCACAGGCAGAGAGGGTTGACCCGGTTGGCTGAAAATAAAACCACAGCTCGTTCATTTAACTCTTTTGTGACGTTTAACAGGGGTTGGGCAAAATTCAGAATTTTAAGAGTGGGATCCCCTTCAGTTTATCAGTGTGAATTGGAATTGAGTCGGCCACTCCCTACAGGATGCTGAATTGAAATCTGAATTGGAATTACAGGAAACTGGATTCAAAAGTATTCAACAGTTAATGGCATATAGGGAAATTAAGTTTAAGTTAAGTAGTTGTTCTATCTTGGTCCAAAAAAATAGTTAACTTAAAAAATAAATTAAAATAAAGACATAAATTAAGTACATATTTCTATAGGTGACATTTGCAACAGATGCAAAGAAAACTGTCTGTAATGCTCCAAACTCAAATATGCATCCTGTTTGCACCTTCAAATCATATTCAGTTCAATTTCAGGAACTTTACTATTTCTGCTGTTTTACTGATAGAATTGACTATTTCTATTGATTTATGTAGCAAAGGTTTAAGTAATTGGTTGTTATGCTTTTATGGCATCACAATGTTAGTCAATTGTTTCGCTTGACTCTGATTAAGAACTACAGTACACAAGACAAATAGAAATGGTACTGGTAATTTTCTGTCAGGACATTATTCGTACGTTTAGAGACATTTCTTTCCAAACCACAACACATTGCAATGTGTAATTTAAATTACAGGTAAAACACCTGTGAAAAATCACAGTACACAAGCCCTATCTGTTACTGCCTTTGTGTACAGGCTTAAAACTCTCCACTTCAGTTACTGTATTAGGTTTGTTCACACATATTAAGAAGAAGAAAAAATTCATATATACACCACAAATCTGCATTTCTGATTCTCTCTCTTTCTCCCCCCCCCCCCCCCCTCTCCCCATTCAATTGATGTCTCTAAATTCAAGCACTCTATCCTCGGTAGCCACAACGACCCCTAAGAGTTTTTCTGCCTAGCTATGTCCATCACTACAGAAGTAAAGTTCCAATCACTCAGCTCTTGAGTCCCGCTGACAGGCCCATTTAAGCCTCAGGCATAGGCAGGGCCGCCACTGTTCGGTCTGTGGGGCATAATAGGTCCGCACAGCTTCTTCGGTAACCAAAAATGGCAGCCGTGGCTGTGTTATCGGTGCAAGTTAACCAGCTGGACGGCACTGCTGCTTTGACCTGGGAATGGCATTTGTGCTTTCAGGCAGAGGGAAAGGAGTAGCACCATGCCCTATTCATTTGGGGTTTCTTAGAAAGACAGCTTTTGACTTTTAAGAGTCCATTTTGAACTTAAGCTACAGACTCCCTGTTCCTGTTCGTGCTGACATAGCTGTACTTCAATGAAACGTTCAAAATACAAATGTACTTCACGGACAAAGGCGGTGGCAAATGCAGACAAACTTCATACTTTGTTTCTTAACTTTTTGACACTTTAAAACACTTAACACACACTCACATATACAATAAAGCCACATATACATACTGCACACACCTTTAGGTGAAGGTCCCACAAGTGTGAGTCATAGTTGTCATAGCGACACACTCTCAGGCCTGCGCTCTCTCCCAGTCTGCAGAATTCTGCCAGTGTGTCTCCTCTGGAAGGGGCAAATACAAGAGCGGTGCCCTAAAGTGACAAATCACAAACGTGCACAGTTTAGAGATACTTTACTAGTGTTTCACAAATAACAAATTGTGCATCTGCTAATATCCAATGGTGAATGTAATTTCATCAAGTGCAACATCTTTGTTGATCCATTCTAATCAACCAATCAGATTTGAGGGACAATTTGACAGTTTATGGCAAGTTTAGGCTTACATCCAGGGTTAGGTGCTTCTGCATCAGTGTTATTCACCTATCATTTACCTCTGATTTTCAGAATATGTAATAGGTAGGGTTAGGTTTAGGACTAAATCTTCTAAAAGGAGTGGAATGTTGTCTCAGGATCAACAAAATATGGCAGACTTGGCAAAATCAAGGTAACAAACATCCAATACAAGTAAAAGTAAATGATAATAATGCATGTTACATGACCACATCAAAATACATTCTCAATAACCTAATACTGACACTACTTTACCTTACAGATGAGTGATTCCTAGACATGGACATGAGATCATATAAATAATTTTTAATCAACCATACTTTACAATACACTGCACTCCTTTGCTAGGGATTATAGGTCAGAGATTATAGGTTATTGCGTACAAATTGCTCTAATACTACTACTTCAAACAATAACTATTATCATTATCATCATGATTAATATTAGTAGTAGCAGTACTAGTAGTAGTATTAAAATACTTCTGTCCTGTTTGAATGTGCAGAAACAACTCTTTGGGGCTATAAGGGTGGGTTTACACTTATTTTTGTCTGGACCAAAAAAGAAAATGATACATTTATTCATGGTTCGCTCAGCGTTCACAATGTCATTTTTAAAACTGAACCTAAAGATCCCAAACAAACAAACAAAAAAGGCTTTATAACGTATATTTTGCAACAGCACTTATCAAACATCCGAAACAATGCTGCTTGCTGGGCTAAACACGCTTGTTGTATGTGCGTACATATATGATGAGAACTCATGAAGAGCTAATAAAATGTATAAAGGAGTCAAAACAGCGGCAGGAATTCTTTCGTTGCACACATACGTAAGTCTGCTTCAAGGAGATGGAATTTTCCGATGCCTGTAACAAACTGTAATGGACGACGTAGCTTATATGACGAGAAAAAAACAGGTGTGCATGAGCATTCTGTCCTTTTTAGGGTCGCATCTTGTGACATCATGTCCTGTTTTTGGTTCATTTGAGGTCTTTGTTGCGTTCATATTTCAGTCAAACAGCGCCAAAGTTCATTTGGAAGCGGACGGAGACCCAATATGCTCAGGGGTCTCGGTCTGCTTGTTTGGTGTGCACCAAGGTTCGGATGGCAACGTTCGCACTTATTCAAATGACACACACTAGCAGAGCAACTGCTAATTCATTTTAATCTAACCAAACCGGCAAAGTGTGAACACACCCTAAAACACTGCTTTGTTTGAATGAATGATCTGACTAGTCCATTTTTGAGTCAACCAGTGTTGACTTTGGGGCAAAGCCATCTGTTTGATAAAACAGTGGGAGGCAGTGTTAGGTAGTATGATTGTTTTTTGTTTTAGCAGTTAGATTTTAATCCCTCAAATAAAAATGTGTGGTAGACTCTGGTAAGATTTTAGTGCAGGGGCCTGAGCTCTATTCTCCATCCGACCCAGCTCGTCTCCACTGCATCTCAAAGCCCACACAGTGTACGTGGTGGTTTGCATCATAACATTCTATTTGATTTCTCCCAGGTATTATATTAGATAATAAACAAAAAGATTAAAGCTCACTTAATCCAATCAATGGCTGGAAGCGCATCCCCTCTCTTTATAGATCAACAAGCCCAGACCAACCAGGCAAGCTAAGAGGATTATCCAAAGGTTCAAAGTTTCTTTGAAATCCTTCGGTTTTAAATATTATTTAATATTTTGTTCATAATATTGCTTTAATTAAATGGGCACCAACACAAATGAAACAAACAACAACTAATATGAGAACAGGATCATCTCAATACAACAGATGTTTTCATTTTTTCATAAGCTCTACACGGGTTGTACACCGAAAGCACACACATACACAAACCCACATATTTACAGATGTGTTAATCAGCTGTGTATGCTGTCCGGATGGTCCACTGGCGTTTAGAATAACAAATTAGAGTCATTAGGAGGGAAATTAATTGGTTTCAATAAATCGGCTCAAACATTTGGTCAGCAGTGCTATGGGGGGAAAAAAAAAGACAAAAAAAAAAAATCACAACAATAAATCTGTTTTACCCCATTGTAATCTCTGCAAGAGGACTAGGAAAATGTGCATATTATTAAAAAGTTTTAACAATTAATAACAAGTTTCATCTTTTATTCGGTTTGTTATGGATTTCACATTAAAACATGTTTTTGGAAACTTTTACTATGCCTTCATCATTTATTGCTGCCACTTTTCAAAGGATTTGTCTGTATGGATTTTGTTACAGACTTTAAACCTTAAAATATGAAAACCTCCAAATTATAAAAATATTTGATAAATTCCAAAAATATTAGAATTTTTAATAAATAAATAAACAAATATTTATTTATTTATTTGTATTGACAAGCTAAACAGAGACAAGTAATCAGACCATGCTTGGTATAAAATATCAAATGTGAAAAAAAAAATCTATTTCATATGATCAAATAAAAATAAATAAAATAAAATTACTTTTAATACAATAAAATAAACTTTTCAAATAAAATTACTGTTTTATTAAGTATTATTATTATTAATTACTTTATGAACTTACTTTATAAAATTGCTGTTAATTTGAGTTGTGGTGGAAACGACAGAATTTATTGTATGATGCATGTTTGTCCAATTTTTGACAGTAAACAAAAATTAAATAAACAACAAATTAAATAAATTGTGTTTTAAGGGAGATTAGTTGAAAACACCCAAAAATAATTATTTTCTTGGCCTTACTTCACATACACGCTCTCGCTCTCTCTCTCTCTCTCTCTCTCTCTCTCTCTCACACACACACACACACACACACACAGACAAAAAACACCTTCACAAGACATCAAATATCAAAGTGGACACATGAAAAACCTTAAAGATAAATACAAATCCATTGTTATCATTGAAGTGTTTTTCATTTGCTGTACAGGGTCTTATATCAAGGGGGCATAAAAAAGAGGACTTGTGGGTCTTATGATTAGTGCAGAGCATAAAATAGATGAGATGACCCAATCTAAGTTGCACATAATAAGTATTAAAGTATTACATGATATTAATCCTGCCATTCCATTACTCACTCAATCACTGCATGCCAACTAATTACTGAGAGTCCACACACACACACACACACACACACACACACACACACACACACACACACGCACACACTTACATCAGGTCGCAGTAATCTTCTTAGTGCATCAACCAGACTGCCTCTGTACTGGTCAAGAAACAGACTAAGAGAAAAAGAGAAAGACAGAGAAACTAGAAAGATTAGAATGCATTGCAGTGATAATGGTTCCAGATAAAGCAGCAGGTTATTTATTTTCATTGTTTGCGAATAAATCCTCCAGCATGGCGGAAAAAAAACTATTTGTAGATGCAGATTCACTTTTTCCCTCAGATGTGAACAAATCTTGTTTGAGTGGTGTGACAGCATTCAAATCAAATGTAAAACACACGCTAGCAGAGATGAATGATCAGGGAAGTATCAGGTGGTGTTCACATAATACAAACTAATACGTGTGTGTATGTGTTAAAACAAATATATGCACATAATAAATAATAAAATAAAAATACACCTTATGTCAGAGTATATATATATATATATATATATATATATATATATATATATATATATATACATATATATATATATATAATGCGCATACACAAAGGTTATGTTTTCATGTTTTATGGGGACTTTCCATAGACATAATGATTTTTATACTGTACAAACTGTATATTCTATCCCCTTACACTAACCCTACCCATAAACCTACCCATCACAGAAAACTTTCTGCCTTTTTACATTTTCAAATACATCACTTATATGATTTATAAGCTTTATAATACATTTTTTCCCACAAGAACAAGGCTTTTGGATATTGCCATCTTTGTGGGGACATTTTTTCCCCATGTAGGGTGTACCAGGCTACACACACACACACACACACACACACACACACAGAGAAACACACACACAGACACACACAGTTATTTAGGGTCCGGTACCTCTTACAATTAATGTTGAAAACAGTTGTGCTGCTTAATATTTTTGTGGAAAGCATGATACATTGTTTTCAGGATTCTTTGATGACTAGAAATTTTAATAAACACAATTTTTTGTAGAATTATTTTGTAATAGACAAATGTCTTGACTGTCACGCTTGATAAGTTTAATGAACTTCTTATGCTTCCTATACAACCCCCCCCCCCCCCCCCCCCCCATCCCCCATCACATAGTACTCAACAACTATTTTTCCAAAAGTGAACTTTTTACTAGCAAAAGAGTCCATTCACCTCTGACCCTGCTAAAAACACTGTTCTTCTTTGCTAGGGGTCAAAGGTCAGAGTTATGTTGATTAAACCATATTTGTGTGATCTCACTTGCCATGTCTAGCGGTCACGGGTGTGATGGCTCGAAGCGTTTCATTAGCAGTTCAACTTTTGAGCCTGTGTTTTGGGTTGAGTAGGTCAGTCCGGACAATAGAGGGCGAGTTTATGGGGTGAGAGTGCAGGAATGTCCGACTGGCTACATCGGCCTTGACAGGGTACGTCAAACAAAACCTTTTCGACTTCACCAATGGTACTTCCTCCTTTACTTCCATATATTGACCTGTCAGTGATGTAATACTTGCTTCTTTTTCATTCTCCTTTTATAAAAAGCATTTTCTGTTTATTAAAAGCTAATGACCATCTGCAACAGCACCTGCAGTAATCAGAGCCTTGTCCTTGAGCCACAAGATTTGCTTGTTGGTATTGTGTCATCATCTAAAACAGTGGATAACTGACATTTAGATCCCTCTCTCTTGCCTAACCTGTGTGAACAGTGCATTCACAATGCTATAAATAGAAGTGGGGTAGCATATTACAGAAGTACAGGACTCTAAACAAAACCATACATAGCAAACATGCATAGTAAGTAGGACTTGAAATATTTTTGACAGT
The DNA here is from genome assembly GCA_030578255.1 of Tiaroga cobitis. Lineage (NCBI taxonomy): Eukaryota > Metazoa > Chordata > Actinopteri > Cypriniformes > Leuciscidae > Tiaroga > Tiaroga cobitis. The sequence continues at coordinate 34,329,203 of CM060603.1, forward strand.
GTTAATCTGAAGGTGGCGGTAGTAAGATTAAAATATGAATGGGTTGCCACTCTGACCCAATTTTAATACTTTATCTGACCTAATCCAGAGTGCATTAACTTAATCCCCACAATGAAACCTCAAGGATTCAGTGAAGGCAGATAAATGACTCAAAATCATACCATCATATAGGAGCTTATGACTGACATTATTGATGATTATAGAGTTAAAATCCTTCATATACGAAGAGACTGTGTATCTATCTATCTGTCTATCTATCTATCTATCTATCTATCTATCTATCTATCTATCTATCTACACAAATATACCAGGGGTGGAACGTTACACAGAAGTCACGGTTCGGTTCATACCTCGGTTCAGACATCACGGTTCGGTACGATTTCGGTACAATGGAGGGAAAAGCAAAACAAAAATGCAGAAGGCATTGTATTTTTTAAATAAGTTTTATTAATAAAGGCATAGAACCAGTTTATTTGTAGTGCACTGACAGTAGTTTTATATAATTAATTTATTAATTAAATTAATAAAAAGACAAAAAGACCTTGCGATATGTTTGGTAATTGTACCTGAATTAATTTAAAATTATTTTGCTATATTTCAGTTCAATATATTTGTTTTCCTTAATTTTAATTAACATTATTAATTAACAATGTAACATTATTCTCATCTGAATTATAAATAATTGATTTCTGTATAAAATAATACTACCATTAAAAACACATTCGATTTTCTTTTTTAATCAATGTAGGTGTAAGATTAGTGCTCCGAGGACAAGAAATGAAAACCAATGCAATATGATGAATGTCCAAAAGATAGAACCCACAGACTGTTTTGAAATGGAGTTGGATAAATGTTTTGCTTTTAAAACAATGTGTATGTGTGTGTGTGTGATTTTGGTTGGGTGACAGTTGTAGGTTACAGTTTGACAAGAGTTTACAGTGTGACCAAAGCACAATGTCGTGTTTTATTGCGAGTGTACACAAATATAAGTAAACACTTTGCAGGTTTAATGATCTATGAACAAAATGACGGAGTACGTTTTTTATGTTTCCACTGTTCGATCGCGATCGCGCCCGCGCGACGCGCGCGTCTCTCTCTCTCTCTCTCTCTCTCTCTCTCTCTCTCTCTCGCACGCACGCACGCACGCACTCCAGCATTGCAATCTTGACATCTCAGCCTGTTCATTAGGCCTATGCGGTCACACCAAACGCGAATAGAGCGTCAAATTCGCGTCTAGTTCGACGCTAGTCCAAAGCGAATAGGACGCGCGTAAAAGCCAACGTTTGAATTGAACGCGCGTTCAGAGCTAAGCCGATGGTACAGATTATGTGTCCCTAGAGAACCCGCGTCTCTAACAGTAGTTCCGCATTACATTAATTAATTTGCACGCGAGTTTTGTTAATTTTATACCGTGTATTCTCCGTGTAAATTCGTGCACCGAACCGTGACGCCAGTTTCGGTTCAATACGAATACATGTACCGTTCCACCCCTAATATATACATATAAATATACATGTGTGTGTGTATACACATACATATATATATACATATATATATATATATATATATATACACATACATATATATATATACATATATATATACACATACATATATATATACATATATATATATATATATATACATATATATATATATATATATATATATATATATATACATATATATATATATATATATATATATATATATATATATATATATATATATATATACATATATATACATATATATATATATACATATATACATATATATATACATATATATACATATACATGGGAAAGAAAGGTGATTTAAGCGATTTTGAGCGTGGCATGAACTCCAAACTGAATTGGTGAATTGAACTCCAAACTTGTTGGTGCCAGACGGGCCGGTCTGAGTATTTCACAATCTGCTCAGTTACTGGGATTTTCACGCACAACCATTTCTAGGGTTTACAAAGAATGGTGTGAAAAGGGAAAAACATCCAGTATGCGGCAGTCCTGTGGGCGAAAATGCCTTGTTGATGCTACAGGTCAGAGGAGAATGGGCCGACTGATTCAAGCTGATAGAAGAGCAACTTTGACTGAAATAACCACTCGTTACAATCGAGGTATGCAGCAAAGCATTTGTGAAGCCACAACACACACAACCTTGAGGCGGATGGGCTACAACAGCAGAAGACCCCACCGGGTACCACTCATCTCCACTACAAATAGGAAAGAGAGGCTACAATTTGCAAGAGCTCACCAAAATTGGACAGTTGAAGACTTGAAAAATGTTGCCTGGTCTGATGAGTCTCGATTTCTGTTGAGACATTCAGATGGTAGAGTAAGAATTTGCCGTAAACAGAATGAGAACATGGATCCATCATGCCTTGTTACCACTGTGCAGGCTGGTGGTGGTGGTGGTGGTGTAATGGTGTGGGGGATGTTTTCTTGGCACACTTTAGGCCCCTCAGTGCCAATTGGGCATCGTTTAAATGCAACGGCCTACCTGAGCATTGTTTCTGACCATTCCCATCCCTTTATGGCCACCATGTACCCATCCTCTGATGGCTACTTCCAGCAGGATAATGCACCATGTCACAAAGCTCGAATCATTTCAAATTGGTTTCTTGAACATGACAATGAGTTCACTGTACTAAAATGGCCCCCACAGTCACCAGATCTCAACCCAATAGAGCATCTTTGGGATGTGGTGGAACGGGAGCTTTGTGCCCTGGATGTGCATCCCACAAATCTCCATCAACTGCAAGATGCTATCCTATCTATAGACCCCTTTTCAGTTAGTAAACATGGTGACATTTTTTGGTGGGCGGAGCTTAGGTGGAGGCAGAACGATCCCTCTGGCCGCTTCACTAACGTTAGTTTGCAAGTTTTGTTAGCTTGTTTTTTATCAATGACTGGAGAAAATCCGATTTTATCTTAATGTGCAAGGTCACTCAGTGTCCAGGACCGCAATTGTTATTTGCAAAAGTGAATTTTAACGGACGGAACCAGATTGGCTGACCTGTAACGTTACTGTACACGCTGTCAATGGATGGACGATCTGACAGGATTAACGTTAACGCTACCTCCGGTTGAGTGACCTGACTTCTACACCTATCCGATAGAGAAACCGAGCGTAAAGAGAAACTGAGGGCATATAAATCTTTAGATGGTATAACTATGTGCTGAATGGTCATGTACAAGACTTGTGTGTACGATCCGCAGTTCTGCCTAGCCAGCGCAAAGAAGACGACAATGTAAAGAGTGACATTACGGTGCAATTTTAATGATGTGAATATTTTCTAGAAATAAAAATTTCAGATACAGCATATTCATTTTCCATTGATTCTTGCACCCAACAACACAACAAGATCACATTTAATAATAATAATAATCATTTAAGCTCCTTATTATGTAGCCGAATCTGTGCTGGTTTGTATTGGCCGCCTCCAGTTGGCCGTTTGTTTTGCCTCCAGGTAGCGCTGTGACGTAACTGTGACGTCGGCGCAAAAGGGGTCCATATGGGCCAACATTTCTAAAGAATGCTTTCAGCACCTTGTTGAATCAATGCCACGTAGAATTAAGGCAGTTCTGAAGACGAAAGGGGGTCAAACACAGTATTAGTATGGTGTTCCTAATAATCCTTTAGGTGAGTGTATATATATATATACATCTATATACATATATAGACATATACACACACATATCTATATATCTATATATATATCTATATATATATATATATATATATATATATATATATATATATATATATATATATATATATATTAAATACACACAACCTGCTAATTCTTTATTGTATTCACAGTTTCAGAAAAATGCATACTAAAACCATGAACTAAAACTGTGACACTAGGGCACTAAAACACAAATCAAAGTATGGGTATTATTATATGTAAATAAATAAATGAATAAACAAATAAATAAATCAAATTTTCTTCATGTGTCTTGGGCACTTGATGGCTAGTTTTTATCATCTGTTTTTTTATTAGAATTTGTTTTGAGAAATTATACATAGGATTTTTTTTTTTGTCCACAAAACATAAACTGCATTTAAACATAAATCTTTAGGCTTTTAAGATCATAAGAAACATTTCAGTCAAGTGTGTCAAAAATGTTAACTGTATTAGCCTGAATCACTAATTCAGCTGACAGAAATTGACTGACTGAAAAGCTTAAAACCTAGAAATCACAAACTACACAGAACTCAACACTGAAATGCTTTGAATGATGTGGTCAATTTAAACTACATCTAAAAAATTGGCAAATTAAAGCTTTTTCGGAGCTACTGGAAAAATGATTGACCGGTCCCATTTCAGTGCTATTTTTTATATTAATGTGTTACTTTATCTTTTTCTGTGTACTATTAGGTGCTCTTAAAATACACAGATGTAAATCAGGCTTTCTTTCACTTACCATGTCTTAAAAAAGAAGAAAAGAATAATCACAGTAACTTAAAAACTCAAATAAATAAATAAACATGCACAAACGCCTTTATCTCGGAATCCACACACACAGGAAGCTTAGAGGAAGCCGAGATCAGCTCTCTAGCAGCAACGAGACTACTGCAGGAATTCACACCGTGTGTGTGTTTGTGTAGCAAAGCCCTTCCACGTTCCGTGTGTGTGTGTGTGTAAAGCAGTCTCAAGCATAAACCAGGGACCACTAAAAAACATGCGCCCAATTTTGTTTCAGTTACTGTGGGAGGTCACAAAACATAACGACTGCCGTTGCATAGACAGCAATGTTTCAATAAAGTATGTTTCCCCTCATGTCCACACACATCTTATTTAAATGTTGTCTAGTAAATGGAACAGACATGATTACATTTTTACCTAGAGACCAAAGGGAACCTCTCACACATACTGTATGGAGATTCAACTGTTAGTTTCATGTGCCCATTGCCATGGGAACTGCTGGAGGGATCAAGTGGAGGATACTGATGACTGATTCACTTATCATGGAGCACGGCTGACTGCTTCTTCATATACTTGACCCTAACCTGGTGTTACTGCGAATCCAACGAAGGATCTAAGTGATGGGATACACCATGTTTTTCCTGAGTGCCACAGCACCTTAAAACAGACTCCCTGCATGCATGTTTACATATAGTGACTAGCTTTATAAATGTGCTAAACCCAAATGGGTTACACTATAGACTTCCCTTATAAAGTCACTTACACACAGTAAATACATTAATGATATAGTCACTAACACACAGTAAATACATTAAAAGGCCCACTGAAGTGTCTTGGAATGCGCAGCTTTGTATGATGCGTTGACGTAATTTCCACTGAAACAGGAAGCTAAGGCGGGACATATTGAATGGCTCCTACCCCTTTTCAAATAGCCAATAGCGTTTAGGTTACCTCACAGACTGTAAGTCGCACTTGACAGCACCATGGAAGCAAATCCAGGAGTGAATAAATTCTAGCCATTTCATTCTTAAAGGGATAGTTCGGCCAAAAATGATATTTAAACCATGCATTACTCACCCTCAAGCCGTTCGAGATGCATATGTCAATCTTGTTTCAGACGAACACATTTTCAGTTATTTTAGAAAATGTCTTAGACCCTTCAGTGGATATAATGTGAAGCAATGGGGTCCACCTCCTTCAAGTCCCAAAATGTGCATACATCCTTCACAACAGTAATCCATCCGGCTCCAGGGGGATAAACGAAGGCTTTCTGAGGGTAATCCGTGCGGTTTTGTCGTAAAAATATACATATTTAAAACTTTATAAATGAAAATATCTGACTTCCGGCAACGATCGACACGCGTGCGTTCACGCGCTTTCGTGTTTTGTTTTGCTCTGCTCTCTGGCTGCGCTGGCGCGTTCGTTCTACGTCACAACAGTTCCTACTCTACGTCTTACCTCGTACACCGACTTCCATCACCCGTGAACGCGCGTCGATCGTTGCCGGAAGTCAGATATTTTCATTTATAAAGTTTTAAATATGTATATTTTTAGGACAAAACCGCACGGATTACCCTCAGAAGGCCTTCGTTTATCCCCCTGGAGCCGGATGGATTACTTTTGTGAAGGATGTATTCACATTTTGGGACTTGAAGGAGGTGGACCCCATTGCTTCACATTATATCCACTGAAGGGTCTAAGACGTTTTCAAAAATAACTGAAAATGTGTTCGTCTGAAACAAGATTGACAGATGCATCTCAAACGGCTTGAGGGTGAGTAATGCATGGTTTAAATATCATTTTTGGCCGAACTATCCCTTTAACCAACGTACAGTTGGAAAACGGAATAAAACTCGAGCGTTTGAGCAACCGAACACAAATCTCCAACCCATATTTCTCTGTGACGTGTTAACGGTCGCTTTGGCCAGGTGGTATTTATAGCATAGGGGGCGGGACTTTAGATTCTAGAGAGCATTTGATTGGACAGAAGATGTGATGAGAAGCTGAAGTCTGCGGTGATGTCATAAAAATCCGTGATCCATTTTAGCGGAAGTGAGAGACTGTAAGTTTTAAATGATTAAATCTCCTAAATGCGAAATTATAAGCTAACATATTCATACTAAAAGCTAAAAAACAAAAATTTTGATTTCAGGGGGCCTTTACTGATCTGTTAAGCATTATTTATTAATAACAGTGTTAACAAGACATGACTGCTAATCAGTGAGGAAATATAGTTTTAAACAAAACTGCACAAGTCAAGTAAAGAGCTGAGGGCCTAAAGTGCTAATTTCATGCTTTTGTCAACTCTTAGCATAGCTACAAAACATAGTTTTCAGACAAGAATAGCATAGTCTTGTGAAGACAAAGACGAGGTGAAACATAGGGCTGTCTTTTGGAAGAACTTTCTGCTATCATATCTGAGGCTACATCTCTATTTCTCTCTCTCTCTTCTCCTAGCGCGAGCGCCGCCGCATTATGTCCTACCTTTCTTGATGATTGTCTGAAAGACTATAATTAATCGGAGCAGAAGTGTGGCTGTTGACCTTTTCGCAGGTGATCGTCAGCATGGCTATGTTCGTTAATCGCCGAGCGATCACTCTCTTGACGACGGCAATTACAGATGAGTTGCCAGCGCAAGCCACGGGGGGACAGCCAACGCGGCATGATTCATCCTCACATACGTTCTTCCACTTTCTCTCTCTCTCACATACACACACACAGTATCTTCTTACTACACACAAATCAATCTCATGCTGGCCCTCTTCTGCACATTTTACCTGCGTATTAGCTGCCATTTGTCTGACATTAGAATAATAGTAGGCTGTGCCAGGCTTTAGTGATCATCGCCAGAGAACACACAGGTATCATTATTCCCCGCCTCCATCAGCCTTGTCACTTTGTGCTAGATAGCGACAATGCCATAGAATATCCTGTTTAGAGCTGTGCCTATAACAATGTAACAACAATGTAATAAACTATAATAATGTTAAGAAAATTGATAAAGAAAAATGTGTATGATTCAAAAATGTATATAATTAAAGTGCTAATTAGGGTTATTATAGCTCATGTAATGAGAGCAGGGACCATTACAAAAGAATCAGACATGAATAAGTGATCCGATAAATTCCCTTTTTCTGTACATTCGATAAGCAGATTTACCATAAATACATAAAACACTGCCAAACATTACATTACTGGTACACAATTTGACATGTATTGTTAAAAATGAACAATTATTATGTCATAATTTACTCACTCTCATGCCATTTTAAACTTTCTTCTGAAGAACACAAATAAGATTTGCATTTCAATTTTTTTTATAAATGTTCTCTGAGGTCCACTTTTAATGTTAGCAAAATTTTAAACATAAAAAAACAATTTAGAATATGGTATTTTTTATTCAGTTTTGACCCTCTCGTTGAAATTCTCCATTTTGATATACATGCCACACTCAAGACTTGGAAGTAAACACCCACTGTTATGATTGAGTAACAATGTTGCGTATTAAAATAAATTTCAACGTCCCTGTCATTACACATGTGGAATTGGTTTGAAAAGTTCTGATGTTGAAAAATGGCAACTGGTGAAATTCAGCCATACATAATGTTTAAGTACTTGGAGTAACCACAGTTTGGCCTATAGTTAGTTTTGGAAGCTTGGTTTTAATAAAAGATGTTTTTGGATTAACAAGAAAGTTTTGAGTTCTGAAACTTGCAGGATTTTTTTTATAGTACAATCAATGACCTCTTATAAGTTATTGGGCTCAAAAACAACATTGCAACACATTGACTTTGTATAGACTAACAACTATATTACAGACCAAATAAATTCATACAGCTTTAGAGCATGAGACTGAGTTGGCAAATTATGACAGAATTAATTTTTAGGCGGACTATCCTTTAACAACTAAACTAACATAAATAGTTTTAATTTTTGATCACATGATGCCTTCCTAAGCTGGATTTTCCAAATTGTCTAAAAATACACCATTCAAGTAACATTAAATTCTCTTGTATTACATAATGAAGTCTGAATGTAGTAGTAAAATTTACACCCAAATTAGTGTAAAAGAATAGTGTAATGCACACAAAACAACACATTTACACAGACACATTAAGGAAAAAACAATGGTTCCACATGTTCAGGGCCTGGCTAATTGAAATGTTTGTATTGCTCCACAATCTCGCTCTCTTTCTCTCCTTGCACAGGCATAATTATTTGCAATTTGCCTAAGACATCCATTTGCTGGGACGCCAAGCATGAAAAAGAGGCAATTTCTGAAAAATGGAAATGCCTGGTGGAACTGGCGGAGGGGAAATAATGCAGTGCCATCCGCAAGCTGATGTCTGCCATCTGATAAGCGTTACAGGCGCAGGAATATTAATGCCACATCACCGGGACACAAGGTGCACACTTTTATTAAGGGGATGCTAGTAAAGTGAGAGATATGATATTTATTTTGTAATAGCTGTAAGAATAGCTGGTTTGGAGAGATGTACAGAATATCTTCATTTGCTCAGAATTAAGTGTTAGAAAAGCGGTTTGGACCGAAAGATCGGTTTTGGATTGTATGGGTGTCATGTTTAAGGTGACGGTGGATATCTGAAGAACTGACAGTTCAACAAAAGGGTCAACCTACCAGTCAGCGCACATCACCACGTCAAAGCGACCCTCCAGAGCGGACACATCAGCCTCATTGTCCCATCTCACCACCCTGAAAGAGGACAGAACCAGGGATGATAGCTGCGTCAAAGCCTGTTGCACAATTTATCATTCATCCAAGACCCCCATAATAATGATGCGTCCAGAGACATTTCACACACCTAACACTCGTTTTATTTGCGCCGTTGTCTGGCGGCAATCGCCTTCTCTCTTTTCTTTAAGTGCTAGGGCCGGTTTCCAGGCAAGCAAATCTGATTATTAATTAGCCATTATTAACAGTCAGTAAACAAAAATGACGTCTTGTGGAAATACAATCTCCTCTCTCAGCGGGGGTCCGCACCGCTTATTCACTGACTTGAGAAAGCGAATCCACCCCCCCTCCCTCCCTCAACCAATCACACGCGACCTTCACCCCACTCAAACCGCGCGCTCTGACAGGAAGCCTAATCTCTAAAGAAAACAATCAAAGTAATGCAGGCTAATTATACGTTTACTCTTTCACTTCATCAGCCCAGTGTAAATACACAGGGAGGGGGAAGTGTGCAGAGCAAGAGAGAAGAGAGGAGACGAGAGGGGGAGAGAGTGGTTAGATCACTGAGTGCCAAAATTACTTTTTAGGTGATAATGCATTTGCGTGATGGTGTGCACAGTGGATGAGCTGTGTTTTGGCAAATGTGAGAGAGGGGTGTTAGAGAGCGTGTGTGTGTTTGAGTTTTCTAGATGAGGGCATTCAATCACGGAGAGTGGCTCATCATCGCTCTGCCTGGATACATCTTAGCGCGTTAGAGAGCGTAGCGCTCGCTCCGCGGGCTGTGGATACCTCGTTACCAGGCCAACTGGGTTCAGGAAGTGACACGGAGCCTTGCGACCTCATTTTTGCCTACTTATTGACACTGTTATGTCCCGAACACAAGTGCCGTAAATGCCTCTTTACCCAAAAACACTTTCCTATACTACATGGCATGCTCAGCTCCGCAAAGAATTCACATTCACATTGAATAATGACACTTGAATTTGTATTGACATAAGAGATGGACTTCATATGCAGTAATGTAAAAGCAATATTAGTGCTCTGTCTTTCATTGTCAGAGATATTGGGAGGTGTATGAGAGGTCTTACCTGCTGGACACATTGGTAGACAGGAAGAGCCCTTCTCGTCTGTTCCTCTCGATCACACTGCGCACATCTGTTGCTCTTTGTCAAGAAATGCAACGCTATTTCATAATTAATAAAAGCATGAAAATCAAACATCAACTTCATGAAGACAGATATATCTACTACCACAGTCAAAAGTTTGAACACACCATCTCGTTCCCCATAATAGTGGAGGCCTCAAAAGTATGAAATAACACAAATTCGAAACTGGATAGTTCCGGTCATGGATGCTTATTGGTCAATACTGCTATACACACTCTGGACAATCTGTCAATCAACTTGAGGTGCACCCTGGGAGGATTTATAAACGGTACTGGAGGACTTCCCAGGTTTGCTGGACACTTGAAGGCTGCTTTCCTTCACTATTCAATTCAACTAATCAAACAAACAAACAAAAGATTTATTATTATACTTTATTATTCATATTATTATTAAAAACAATGTATCAATTATCATAAAAATAAATAAGTAAGTAAACAAGTAAAGAAATAAAGAAATAAAGATATAAATGGGATGAGATGAGAAGAAAAATTATTGGTAACACTTTACTTAAAGCCTTTATGTATAATGCATTATATAAGTATTTTTAATGCATTAATTACGCCTTGTAATGAACATTATTAATACATTGTATGACCTCATGAATAATCATAACGACCGTTATAATATATTATAATACATTGTTACACCTTTATAAAGTATAATACATTAAGAAACATGACAAACAACCAATGTCAGATGTAATGTGCAAATATTATAATGCATTTAACTTTGGTTACAATTATTTATGAAATTATATAATGCATTACAATGTACATTATGATTACCATTATAATGCATTGTACATGAATTGTCAAGCAAAACTTTTGCCTTTCCCCAAAAAACTTTGTGTTTGCTTTCCAAAGTTTTCATTAAATAATATGAGGTATATTTCATTGCTTTAGCAAGTGTTTCAAACTTTTGCAGTTTCTCTGGGAACGCAAAAAGAATTGAAATATAAATTTCCCTCCCTTCTCTTTTTTTCCATCACCATGGGGTCTGTGACAAAAAAACCCAGACAGTTAGAATAGATAGATAGATAGACAGACAGACAGACAGACAGACAGGTGAGACATTGTGGAACAATAGCAAGATCATTTCCTTTATCCCTCTGACTTAGAGCCTATTACACGAGCTGATTTTAATGTTACTCTATTATGTCAGGCCCTCTTATATGACGTCAACCCACACAGTCCGTTTGCTTCCTTTTCTCTCCACACCTCATCCTCAGATTACAACTGAGCTCAAAACCAACTCATGCAAAGCATCATCATAGGTAATCAATAGGGAGGCTTTTAACCTGCGGCCATCTCTTCGGATGGGCCTCCACCCATTGTGGTTATACTGCGGGATTGATGTCAGTGCATCTATGAATAGACCTTTCGACAGTTTTAAACTAATTCAATTACGATTTCTCGCTTTTTCTGCCCCGCTTTCCCTCTCGCTCCATGGAAAACAACCGTAGCAAATCCAATCTATAGCGCAGGGATGGAGGGCAAATCCCTTGATGAAAGAGGGGAGGAGGCTGGGTGCGCGCATTACACTGGTGCGATCTGCTGCTAAGGAGAGAGAGAGTGGAAAGCTTACAGTGTAATCCCATCAGGAAAAGACCACTGGGGGAGAGGTCAGCGCTGAACCGAGACACAATATGACCAAAACTGCACTTCCTGTGTAACACCTGTGCATGTATTGTCTTCCAAAGTTTCATGACTGCTGGTTTATAGAGTTTGTAAAGCTCAAGAAAGCAGCAGCCATTGAAGAATGTGAGAAGTGAAATTTAGGTCTCTTGATTATACATGCACAGCTTTAATCTGAGCTCAGCCAGTCTTTTGAGAACACAGACTGAGATCAAAACTGAGTCAGGAAACCACTCAGCACTTTGTGGTACACTTTAGTCACTCCCAATTGCGCTCATTGGGATCATTTCTTGATTAAGTATGCAGAGAGAGAGAGAAAGATAAAGAGAGAGTCCATGTGTTCTTGTAGTAACGTCTAATTGAGTCATATTTAGTAGAGGAAGCAAAAAAAACATTTACATATCATATTTGGAGTAAAATCCAATTGTCAGCGTTTATGTACACATATACCAAATAACAGGCGTCTTAACACTAGCCAGGTTCAGTTCTCCAGTTGAGAATTTTGAACTATATATACTAGTTATTGATGCAGTTACTGCATCATAATAATTATATATAATTATTACATATAAATAAATGTCTTTTTTAGGTGAACAGGCACAATGAAATACATCATTTAATTGTCGACCTAAAAAAACAAAACAAATTTATTTATTTATTATATATAGTATATAAAGTATAGGTCCCACTTTAGATTAGGATCTAATTCTCACCATTAACTAATTATTAACTATGATTTTTGCCTCGGTGAACTCTAATTACTGCTTTTTAATAGTTATTAAGGAAGTTGTTAAGTTTAGGTATAGTGTGATTAAAGGGTTAGTTCACCCAAAAATGAAAATTATGTCAGTAATTCCTCACCCTCATGTTGTTCCAACCCCGTAAGACTTTCGTTCATCTTCGGAACACAAATTAAGATATTTTTGATTAAATCTGAGAGCTGTCTGACGTAGCGCTGCGCTGTTACACTACGTGAACTCACTCAGAGGCCCCCACAGAATAAAAAGAATAGTTGAATAAAGTCATTATTTTTGTTTGTTTTTTGCGCACAAATTATTCTCGTCGCTTAATAAACTTAAGTTTAAGCCACTGTATTTTAACGATGTTTTTACTAACTTTTCTGGGCCGGCAGGTTTCAATTACAATAGAAGTGAAATGAAATGAAATGAAAATTTTAATTTTTGGGTGAACTAACCCTTTAAGGGATGTAGAATATGGTACAGCAGAATAAGGCATTAATATGTGATTTACAAGTACTAATAAACAGCCAATATCCTAATAATGTGCAAGCTAATAAGCAACTAGTTACTAGTGAGAATTGGACCCTAAACTAAAGTGTTACCAAAGTATATATAAAATAGGGGTGCTCCGATCAGGATTTTTGGGGCCGATCACCGATCACCGATTACTGGAAGCTGTATCACCTGATACCGATACCGATCACCGATTACAGGGTCTATTTGAAGCCTTCTATTTATCATGTAGCATTATTATTAAACTATATTTAACAACAATGTACATTAAGTATTACATTTAAGAGAAGACAATGTATCATGAATTTACACATGTGTATTTATCAGACATGAAAACAGGTCAGGGGTGAAAAAGGTGAGAAGGATATTACCCCTCTAGGGGGGTCCGGGGGCATGCTCCCCCAATTATTTTATAGTCTACTATAAAATTAAGAAAATAAATATAGCACAAATGTATAGCACAGCTGTTTAATGAGGCAGCAACATATGATAGATAGGACAGAACAGAACAAAAAATGCTATTAATAATCTTTCATTGCGCAAAAGTATTATGATATGACTATGAAAGACTCGAATAGAGTGCTGCACACAGCGCTTATGCGCATCCCGAGCGCTGAATGATGCGCTTGAGGCAACATGAGTCACAGCACGCTGCTCTTCGAGTCCGCATTGAAAAGTTCTAAGCACAAAGGAAATACATATCGATGCATAGTGTATTATACAGTATCTATCTATGCAATAGTTTATTCAGCCTTTTCTTTTAACAGTTTTAAATTTCAGTTACTGTACGCGTGAACAACAATGACAGTGCTCTCCAGTGTTGTGATCTAGACACGGTAGAAAGGAACATGAATCATGATTAAGGTACTACAGCAAGATAGTCAATTTATGCGAAACTATAGAGCTTTATCTACAGATCAAGTATAATAATATTAACATTTAATCATCTTGGAGAGAGTTGCATCGTTGCCGAACGCGACGCGCTATGCTGTTTGAATGCTGAATGGAGAATGACTGACGACATGCTGTTTGAACGCTGAATGGAGAATGACTGACAGCGGAGGGAAAAGTTTACGTGAACTTGAATTTAATGACTTAAATATTAATTTCTATCTTACATTATACTATAGTATGGCTTCATATATATTATGAGTTTTTGAACTCAACCTGAGCGCTCGTTGCCGCGGCGATCAGTGGATACAGTGTTCTCTGTAGCTCGCGCAGTCTTTACTCGGACGCGCGCTTCAATCTATCGCCGTTGCGGACGGACTCTATTCTTTCCGGTAATTTTACGGATTGATCAGAGAGGCTGCACTGTTTGACAAGCAGACAGCGGCGTGGAACACACATTGCAGATGGATTGCTAGTGAATTGCTTTTTCACACACCTTGTAGAATTGCCAGACTGCTGAAGCCATTTTTACCAGGGCATAAAAAAATTGTCTCGCGAGTTTTGCGTCATCTGATCGGCTTTTCTGGATCGGCCTTTATAGAGACCGCCGATCACACATCCCAAAGCAATTATCGGCCGATTGTAATCGGCGACCGATCAATCGGAGCACCCTTAATATAAAATAAAAACTTTAAATTGTATAATATATATATATATATATATATATATATATATATATATATATATATATATATATATATATATATGTATATACAGTACAAAAAAAGAACACGAATTAAAAAAAAAAAGTTCTGTAGATTGAAAGTTTGGAACAATCCTATAATCTATGATCCATGCTAATTTGATTTCACTAACTAAATGGTTTTTATAATTCTGTCATACCTTCTTTTTCTTCCCTCTAATACAAAGAAAGAAAACACTACGTATACAGTTCTCACAAGATAGCTTGTCCTTTCCTGGCCTTGTCCGATCATCAGATCATCTCTTCAGTGTTCTATTATGGCAGACACATCTCTGAAACAAAGCACTGCCAATTAATGCTCTATCAGCCTACTGCCAGTCTGTTCACACTCTATTACAGGAAGCAGTTCAGAGACAGACTCTGAATGTTTTGAGTATGTCTTGCTCTGCTCCCTTTCCCTCCATTTTCTTTTAAACAAATCTCTTCTGAATGAGGAATTGTGTTAATTTCATGCCACGGCCATTGTTCTTTAAGTCTTGATATTCAATAAAAGCTCATTGTAGTGGCAGCGCTGGCTGTTGTACTAACGAACGTGGGCACGGTAATTTTGCAGCGTTTTGCTGTCACGTCTGTCGTCTCGTTTTTCCTGCCTTTGTGAGCCAAGCGACGTGGCTAATCTGAGTGACTGCGGTGGAAAGACGAGAGGGAGAGCGGGAATAAGAAAAAGCAAAGAAAGGGAATGAAGAAAGAAGGTTCGAGCTATGCCCTGACACCTGTTTAAGCTTCATCTGTGCTCCTGGCAAAAGGGAAAGTCAATAGAGGAATGGAAGAAGGGGGGAGAGGGCGAGAGACAAGGAGCAGGTGAGTCAACACACACAGCGGTAGCCTTCAATGACATGAATATGTATTAAACATGCATGCTAAATGCAGGTTTCGGGTGTCAGCTAGATGATTTGCCTCACATTCAGATATGTCGAGGAGTGTGTGTGTGTGTGTGTGTGTGTGTGTGTGTGTGTGCGCGCATGTGCGGGTATTCTTTGACAGAGTGCGCGTTAAGAATGGCTGACTGAAAATGTGTGTATGTGTGTGTGTGAGAGAGGTGGAAGTGAGAGGAATATCTGAGGTAAATACAGGTTAAACAGACGTCTTTTCTGGGCTAAGCTCACAAAGACAGCCTACACTCAGAATATACACACTACACACTTCGCTGTCAGCACTCCTGCAAAACAAAGTGATGATTGTGGAAACACAAAACCTAGTGAGTTGCCTCTGTCTGTATGGAGCATTTCAATAAGGTGACGATTTACAATGTGAAGGTTTTTTCAAAAGTTAGGCAGCCTAATTATGCTGCCTTCTAAGTTACCTCATTTTGGACTAATTGTTAGTATCACAGAAGCTTAATGAAAATAATTGTATTAAGATGGTGGACGAACAAGAGAAATGCTAATGATAATACTGCTGATTTAAACCAGCATAAACTGGTTTGGTTTGCTGGTTTAAGCTGATTATGTTCTTGCCTAATTAAAAAGTGCCCCAAAACCCTTTAAAAAACCAGTCAACATACCAGACTGACCAGCAAACCATCTTAGGCTGGTTTAAGATGTTACATTTTCCTGCTTTGCTTCAGCAGGGAAATACAGTACAGAACCATCAAAAAGTTTGGCGTCTGTAAGATTTTTTGGTAACGCTTCCTTTTACAGTACAGTACTTACAGTGTACTTACAGTGTACTTACCTAGAAAGTACTGGCTAATATAAAGTAAGTACATGGAACAGGGGTAGATTTAGGGGTAGGTTCAGGGTTAGTACCTAGTTATTACCCAGTAATTGTAGTTACTAAAATAAGTACATAGTATTTACATGGGTAACTGGACTGTAAACGGAAGCGTTACCGATTTTTTAATGTTTTTGAAAGAATTTTCATCTGTCATCACTCCATTGTCACATGATCCTTCAGAAACTCTATGCTGATTTGCTGCTCAAGAAACATTTATTATTATTATCAATGTTCAAAACAGTTGTGCTGCTCTATTTTTGTAGTTATATTTTTGTGGAATTTTTTATACATTTTTGTCATACATTCTTTAATAAATAGAAAGTTCAAAAGAGCAGCATATATTTAAGATCAATTTAATGCATCCTTGCTGAATACAATTTATTTTCCTTAAAAACACTTTAGTTTTGGATCCAATTCTCATTATTAACTAACTATTAACTATAACTTTTGCCTTAATAAATTCCTAAGTACTGCTTATTAATAGTTAGTAAGGTAGTAGTTAAGTTTAGGTATAGTGTAGGATATACAGGGGTGTAAAATATGGTCATGCAGAATGAGGCATTAATACATAGTACTAATAAACAGCCAATATACAAATAATATGCACGGTAATAAGCAACTTTAATCATGAGAATTGGACCCAAAACTAAATTGTTACCAAAAAATATATTTTTTTTTTTTTAACTTACCGAGCCCAGTCAGTTGATATTGTGGTTTTCTTTAACTTTTTTAACAATATTTGTGCATTCAGTATATATTTATTCTCATTAAAAAAGTGTCTTTCTTCTCATGTTGCCTGTAATTGTTTCTTGTGCACTTAAAACATTTAAATCTTAAATGTTTTAAAACAGTCACTTATGAGGTTCCATTTCAGTTCAGGCACTGTCTTAAAAAGCAGCTGCCTATGTAGGGAGCGGGCAGCTCACTAGGTTTTTGGAACTGAGCCACATACCGGTCTGAAATGCAAGGATACTTTGAATTGCCTTCTCGTTGCCATCAGATAGCAGAACTTCCTTCACATCAGCACAAACCGCAATCTGCCGGAAAAGAGAAGAAAAAAAAAAGATGAAAAATAAACAAATAAATAAATAAAACAAAAGCAAGACATCCTCAGCACACTGTTCGCAAGCAGGCATATCTGAAGAGCGCTGATTTTTAAAGCCCTACTCCAAAACGACCACCCGTCTCTCTTTCTCCCCTGCTCCCTCTCATCCATCTCTGTCTGTCTCTGCCGTTTTTTTTCATTTTATGTCTGCATTATTTTAATCATTCAATCAAATCAGTCAATACTTTTATCATTCCCGGTGGCTGGGAGCCCTCTATCTTGCTATCACTCTGTTGGGTAATTGCATTGTGACAGGGGATGATGGTGAGCGCCGAGCCTTTCATTTGCAGTGTGGCGTTTATCATGCGGGGCCATCGCGCTCTGCTGTCACTCCTTACTCGGCTCGCGAGGCCTGCCTGATGCCCTTCATATAACTTTGTACTGCGAAGCTTCTGCCTTTGTGCTGCTCCACTGTCAGCTCTTTCTGTCCTCTTTTTATACAGTCTTTTCATTCAAGTAGTCATCTTTATCAGAGGTGCCGTGTAACAGTTGTTTGGAGAGGTGCAGTGGGCAAAAGCAGGGAGTGTGTGTGTGTAAAAGTGCTTGCAAGGAATTATATTTGTGCTTTTGAGTGATATGATTTTGGATTTATTTCCTTAAACACAGGAAGCAAAAATAACTTTGTCGCACCTGCCAATGCTGAGTGAATTTTAAAAATGTAATTTTAAAAAAATATATATTTTTACCAGCCATGAAACGGAATTTTGCATTTTTTTTAAATAAATGTTATTTTCTTATTTTTAAAAAATCATTATCATTGTTATCATTTGCAGATTATTTCGAAAATAGTTAAGAGATGGGTTTAGATATGCATATAGTGTACACTTCCGTCCAAAAGTATTTAAAAGTCCCCCTGTAATCAATCATTTTATCCCTTAAAACTCATCTTTGATCACCAAAATTACATATTTAAGCGCTTTTTTCCTTTTTCTTCAAAAAATTTCCTCATGCCTTAAAATAGCTTGACTGTAACTCTACACCCTTGCCTCCTTTAGGATACATGTTTTTGAGACTTTCTTTGGTTAACTGAAGTTTTAAGGAGAGAATATTCAGTATTGGTGTTGACTAATGAATTTGCACATGGTTTGTCTTAAAGCATATTAAAAACACTACATAGACATATAAACAATATTAAAACCTTGATTTTCACCACAGGGGGACTTTAAAATAAACTTTTATTCAGGATGCATTAATTGATCAAAAGCGGCGGTAAAGACAATTATAATGTTACAAAAGACTATTCTAAATAAGTTATGTTCTTTTGAACATCCTGAAAAAAAAAATCTTTTTTTCAACATTGATAATAATAAGAAATGTTTCTTGAGCACCAAATCAGCATATTAGAATGGTTTCTTAAAGATCATGTGACACTGAAGAGTGAAGACTAGAGTGATGATGCTGAAAATACATTTTAAAACATTAAAATAGAAAAGATTTATTTTAAATTGAAGTAATATTTATTTTTATCAAATAAATGCAACTTGAGTGACCATAAGAAACATTAAACATTTTGTATATATTTGTTTTGATGGCACAATGTGACGAATATACCATGTGTTGTCACAGAGAACAGCTTCCTGGACAAAAAGTCGTTTTGAAGATGCACAATTCGCAAAATTTGTTTGACTGTTTAAATGTCTTTATATGAGCTGCTCATGTTAACATTAACACAAAGGGACTGACAAAATGAGACAATGCAGGAGAAATATCTCTCCAGAGTGATGCTGTGTTTTTTGCCCTGTGGGCAAGAGTCAGGTCACGGGGCCCACACCACCAGCTAGCCATATGGGCATCAAGACCTGCAGGAAACCAACCAGTCACCCAAGAAAAACACGGGCGGTACTGCCAAAACCACAGCACTCCAGGGCACAGGACAAAGAAGAGGAGCCATTTTCCTGGTCAAGGACTTAGATAAACACAGGCACTAAGTCAGACCTGAGAAAAGGTGGAATGTGAGTAAAAAAAAAAAAAAAGAGAAATGAGAGATTGAGGTTGGGGTGGGGGGCGAGGAAGGCGATCCACTGGTGGTCCGTAATGTCACAACACGGGGGTATTGAGTGGAGAGATACAGGAAGGCTGGTCTTGTGAAGGTGAAATCGATAACATGTTAAGCCTGTCCATCTGGAGAGGTTACTACAAACTACTATACACTACACATAGCTAGAGTCTAAGCCACTGGTGTGTGTGTGTGTGTGTGTGAGACCGAGAAAGAAAGTGCTTGCATATGCCCGTGTGTTTGAACGCTTTTCATGACGTTAGCCCATTGGGCCACGCGTGTTTATGGTCACTGAGGTAGAAATGTCAATGTGCAACGGCCGATTTCATGTTGCTTACAATATGCCATGTTAGATTACCCATGCTGATGCAAATTGCCCATTTGCCTGTGATCGTCTGTCTGTGTGAGAGTACCGTGTCATTTTTGCGTTCACTTTTGACTTACCATGAGCCCGGCAAGACACGTCATCCCTCCTCCCAGCTCACACACCGAGGAACCCCTGTGAGACAGAGAGACAGAAGGGGGCTTAATGCGCTGTTTAGCGTAAAATTTGAAGTACATGAGTACAAGAGTGAAGTTTTTCAGTTTAAATTAGAGGAAAAAAGGAGGATGAGAGAGATAAAGAGAGACGCAGAGAGGGAGATGGCTGTTGTGTCTTGACAATAACGCTAATTAACTTGCCCGTGTAGGGGGATGCCATTGATTGGAATGCAATTCCACTGTGCTCATTGATCTTAACCTTCCTCTCCCTTCTTCTCTCTGCATGTGAGCGGGTGTATAAGTGTTGACAAAAGAAAGCGCAATTGTCCTTTTTTCCTGCTGGAAATGTGGGTTTGCGGTACAGAACTGGAAGTTAATTAAACGTACGGGATCAGTTTTCTGCTTCGATTCTGTACAGTGATGTATCAGATGGTAATAGTGTTGTATTTTAATTGTATGTATAATGGTACTGAATTAGGGGTGTTGCAATATACCAGTATTTATGATAATAGTGATATTTAGAGATATTGACATGTTAATTTAACTTGATAATCCTAAATAATCCCGCACCAGTAACTGACACTCCAACATAGTAGGTGGCGGCATTGCACCTTAATGCTGGTTGCCACCCATCGTAAAACACAAAAAAGAAGACCTAGAATCCGAAAGTCCGAAATCACATACTTCCTGTGTAGGTACTTATTTTAAATAAGTAATTACTTTGCTACCGCTAAAAAAGTATGTGATGTAAAAGGTATGAATGTATTCTTTCCAGAATGTAATGTTATCATGCTATTCATAAACCCTCTCCCAGGGCTCTTGGGATAGTGAAGTATACATCTACGCACGAATACAGACATACTTCTTTTGTCACATACTGTTTTTTAACTTGCCGCACAAAACACACTGAATTCAGCATAAATGCTTAACCTTGTTGCAAGTGAACGTACTTGCAACCATAGTTGTGTCCCAAATGCCGCACTACCAACTATGTACTCAACCATGTAGTGTATGAATTTTATGAGGTTATTCTGTCAGTAAGCTGCAACATATTTAACAATTGGAATGTATAGGGATAGAGGAAGTCTTAGGATCACATATAGGAGGTGATAAATAATAAAAAAAAAAATTGTTTTTTTTTTTGAGGAAATAAATAATTATTGAAACGAGAAGAATTTTGGATTTATAAATTGAAATCACTGGCTCTTAACGGCATAAATGAGGAACTCGATTTTTATGTTTTCCTAAAATGTGATGTAGAGATATTTGGAGATGTGGTTTTGATGTGGTTACCTGGATTGATATATATGGATTTTTAATTTGTCTAAATGGTTAAAGGGAAAGAAAGGGGGGAAAAGTTTTTTTTTGACTCTGGGATACTCTGTTATTGTTTTTAATGTAAAATGATGTCTTGTGTTTCATGAAAATTATTCTCGGACGCGTTTAACAGGATCATATTTTATGTGGATAAGTGCTGTTGAACACATTAATTGAGTGAGTGATTTTTAACATTGACCAATTTTGATGACATCAATATAATTAATTGTTTAAATAGTGGGTGGAGGGATTTAAATTATTCAACATACTGAAGAAGGCCTGTGAGCTGAAACATCTGTTGTATTATTCCTGTGAAATAAAGTGACTAAAAGGATTTCGGATTCTGAGTGAGGATCATAGCTGTTTCTTGGAGTTATTCTGCCATTTAACATCGGAATCTGATAGCCCCTCCCCTTCTGCTGTGACATTTGAGTGCATGAAGTGTCCAAAATTCCACACTTTGTTTTTTCGGTTAATTAAGTGCATCATTCGTGTGTGTGAAGTGCACTTTTTCCATTTTGGAATATTCAGTGTGAACACACTACTCACACTCAGGGCTGTTGCTAGGGATGAAAGGTGGTGACGAATCTAGGGCCCTTCAGGATTAGGGGGACCCCGCGATTTCAACCGAGGGGGACAAGGAACACGATTTCAAGCACCGGGGCTCTGGATACCCCAGCTACGGCTCAGCTCACAGTACTTATACTACAAAATACCACAAATTGGGACACGTTAGCATCTGGCTAAATTGCGTAGCATCTACAGCAGACTTTGACTGGAAAATTTTCATTTAAACCACACGTCAACAACTATATAGATTTTGGAAGCATTTTCCCCACTCTTTAAAAAGTTTATAAGCCTAATTGGCTTATAATAATAATTATAGCCTAGATAGCCTAACTGGCTATCTATGCATAATTATTTTATTATTTGCATTTAGAATTGCTTTTTTTTTCTCAAAACAAACTAAAGTTGTTTTATAAAGTCACAATTTTCTTTTTTATTCAGTGGCGGAATTTTTTTTGAGTCACACCACAACAGTTAACACATACAGAAACCTACAGCAGCCGAATGGAATAATTCATATGAAAGGTAATTCATATAATTCCCACAGGAATGGAGAATTTACACAAAGACTATAATTTGCATAGAGTTCATTTGTGTTTGTCATACGCAAAATATACAGTAGAGAGTCCTTGTAGATCAAAAGCAGTCCACAGCCGCACACACACACACGCACACGCACACACACACGCACACACACACAAACACAGGCAGCTTGACTTCATCACTTTGCCAGTCTTTTCTGCGCTCTGTGACAACAGTCTCCATGTGTTTGTCTGCTCTCAGCCCGTGATCCGACACCTTCCATTGACAGAGAGACAGAGTGGAGGATGAAGAGAGAGCGATTGTTGTATGAGGGAGTGCAATTAAAAATTAATGCGCACAAAACTGCTAGTATGAGCCGCGACGGGGACAAAGCCCCAGTGACAGGTAGCTATTTGGCTGTACATTGGACTAGTGGAAAGAAAGGCGAAAAACCAAAGGGATGAAGAGAAGAGATGGGCGCTCTCTGTAAATTGACTTTTTTTTTGTTCTGCTTTATCCTCCTCTTTTTCTCTTTTTGGTGAGTGCCTGATAACAGGTTGGGAAGATAGCGAGAGGGTGAAAGTCCTTGATGACATACAGGAACAAGAGCGCACATCGACACACACACGTGCACAAACACACTACACACACTCATGCAAATGAACTTCCGCTTTTAATTTAGAGGTCTGAATATGCGCAAAAGCGATACACGGACCGAATCACAATAGAACACAGGTCTTAACATCCTCTGTACACACACACACACACATACTCCTGCAGAAGCATCGGCCCAAGGGCGTAAAACCCTGTATATGCCCAGTTGACCTTCAGCTTGCCGCTGTGTGATCGATAAGCCTCTCTTCCCTCCTCTGCCTCTTGAATGTAAAAACAGGAAATCAAAGGCTTGTGTACTGCCTTGAGTGCAAATCAAAAAGTGCCCCTTGCCTTTCTGTCATATGGCCAAAGTGTGTGTGTGTGTGCGAGAGAGAGAGAGAGAGAGAGAGAGAGAGAGAGAGAGAGAGAGAGAAAGTTATTGTACCTTACATTGTGTACGCAGCCTAGCTGCCATTGCTTTGGCAATGCAAATGTACAGTTTTTGTCATGCCAATAAGGCACACTTAAATTAAAATTTAGAGATAGAGAGAGAGAGAGAGAGAGAGAGAGAGAGAGAGAGAGAGAGAGAGAGAGAGAGAGAGAGAGAGAGAAAAGGGGGGTGGGGTCCTCACGTAAACATGTGACGTTTCTTCAGGCAGTAGTAGGCCATCACCTCTTCAGAAGGCCAGACACCTGAAACAGAAAGAGAGAGAGGTTAGATTAGAAGAAGCATATTGGTACTCACTGGTATGCCATAACGACAAGTCTGTTGAAAGTACTGAAACTATTCTTGCATACACATACTTGTGTACTCCCTGTCCCTGCGCAAAAAGATTGCCCTGTCAAACAAGACAGGTTTTCACATTAAATTTAGTGCACATTACAGCATAACTGGCCATAATCAGGCCATTCAGATATGAACAACCAATAACAACTCATTTTTTACTTGGTATTTGGAGACGGGCAATACATTTGCATCAGGGGTGGTAAAAGTACTCAAAAGTTATACTCGAGTAAAAGTATATATATCTAAATAAAAAATTACTCCAGTAAAAGACAAAAAAAAGTAGAAAGTCCTCCATTCAAACATCACTTGAGTAAAAGTACAAAAGTATCCGATTTAAAACGTACTTAAGTACCGAAAGTAAAAAGTAAATATTCAAATTAACTGTAAATATCAATAATTAAGCAGATCAATTGTTTTGGGAGTGA
This sequence comes from Tiaroga cobitis, assembly GCA_030578255.1. Classification (NCBI taxonomy): domain Eukaryota; kingdom Metazoa; phylum Chordata; class Actinopteri; order Cypriniformes; family Leuciscidae; genus Tiaroga; species Tiaroga cobitis. The sequence continues at coordinate 34,353,544 of CM060603.1, forward strand.
TACGCAATGTTTTATTTGAACAAATGATAAGACTAGATACTGCAAATAAGAATTTGTTAGCTAGCTGTTTACAAGGCACGTTTCAATATGAAATCACTTGGGTAAACAATATTAACATTGAAGCAACACTAAATAACTTTTCCTCCGCGGTCCACCTACAGGTTAGAAGCAGAATTGTCCATTACCGCTGTCGTAAATAATTTAGCCTACCGCAGCCTAATATCGCACGCACGGTCGCAGTTTATAGCTATAGTATCCAGCTGCAGACCCGCAGCACCACCAGTTTCAGAACCCCAGCGCCAGAACCGGAAGTAAGAGGCAGAGCTTACGTTCTAACACCAGCGCCAGCATAGACATCATATAGAGACTAGATGCCCTATTGGCCGCTGTGGCGCAAGAAATGCGGCCGCCATCTTAAACCGGTCATACTCCTATTTGCGTTGCATAGCAGCAGAAGATGCCAGAAGGTGCAGCATATTCCTGCTCAAATCGGCGGACCATCACTCGGGGATTACTTTTCACAAGTAAGATTTAACATTTAACATTACCGTACTATTGTTTGTATTTTGTGAGTAAAATATTCAATGTGTCCTGTATCGTAGCTACGTGTATGACCTTTGCAGCAAAAAAACCCGCGTGAAAATCAGTTCGGTATTCAGTGAGATATGATTAATTAAATGCGCTGACAGCTCATTGCACCTGCCAAACAGATTACACTGAGCGGAGCGGGTGACCGGTTTAAGATGGCGGCCCCACGGCTCGTCCGCGCCAATAGGCAGTAGTAGCCGATAGGGCGTCTATCTATATGATGTCTATGAGCGCCAGGACCAGAAGTGAGGGGTGGAGCTTACGTTCTAAACCGAGTAACGCCACCTAACGTTTTGGAGCGTAATTTGCTTAGACACGAAACGGCATTATTACACACGAAACGTCATACTTTACCGTGTGGATATTGTCATTCAGAATCACAGATTATTCTTTTTGGAAGTATGACCAACATAATAATTTTCACCGGAAAATGTCATCTGAACTAGTAAGAAACATCCACCTTTGTTCTGGTTCTGACATTGCAGTAAATCACGCTGATTAAATCTAAAAATCGCTTCTCATATCACACAAAACCGTGCAGATTATACTTTGTTCTCAAATTGTTAATGTTAACAACGTCAGCATTGCGTGACTACATGTAATGTCCTTACGATATGTATCCTTGTTTTCGCATGGGTCCGGTTGCACTCTTTTTTTTTATGTAGCCACTCCGAAGTCTGAACGAAGTCTTTTGCATTTTACAGCGGGTGAATCTGTTGTCACTGGTGATTGTCGTTTGAACCTTTCTTGATCCGCCATCAAATTCATAAGTTTAATTATATCAAGTGCTGTGAGAAAAGGCTATAATTCTCCACCTCCAACATCCTCACACGCAATATAGGCCCTGTCCCAATACCCACACTGCGCCCTAAGGTCTTCCTCGAAGTGGACACTTGTTGAAAGTGCACTTAGCGGAGTAAGTGCGCAAGGGCCCGAAGCTGTGAAGAGCAGAATTGGGACAGTTTTGTACACGTCACTATCTACGTCACTTCTGTTGTGATCAGGGGAGCAAACACCGTTCATTTGACGTTAACGAGTCCTCTTATCAATGCTCCTGCTCTGAGTCAGCCATATTCGCCTTATTCACCTGGCGGCCATTTTGAAAACTCGAACGCCGTGAGGGGTACACAAACCCGGAAGTTTGACTCCGACGCAGCAGCACCAGCAATGGAACCCCCAGTGTGGACCACCAATCTTTCCATGTATAATTGTATTGATCAGACTCAATCTGACTCCTGTACATCCTCCTCCTAGCTAGGAAAACTGATGTGATGTATCCCCTAGGTTAGCTTGTGACTAGAAGCTATATACCACACACCGATCACGCCCGCGCCTCTGTCTCTCTCTCTCTCCCTCACACACACACACACACACACACACACACACAGAGTTCGATCGAGCCTCCATTTTTATTTATTTTTATACCGTGTAACGTTATTGTCCGTGTAAATTCATGCACCGAACCGTGACGCCCGTACCGTTTTGGTTCAATACGAATACATGCACCGTTTCACCCTACTCAGAATATGCTTATACTAGTGAATCTGTGGTGGTAGATTTTAATAACATACATACTACTGATCTTTGGCGAAACGGTGAAACGTTTGTCCTCTGTTGGATTTTTTCCTGTGTGATGAAGTGCAGCGGGGAACACAGCAGTGAAGTGCCATTGCACTTGAGAGAAATCGCGTTGTGAGAACTACCGGAAGTGGTAAGTGTACCCCTCAGGCTCGGTGGAACGTTCGAGGTGAATAAGGCGAATAGCAACAGTTCTCCCCCATTGGTTAGCTGTTCGAAACGTCACAACACTACAAGGATTCTGGGTAATATCCCATAGCAAAGTGAGGTCTGATGCGCACTTGCAAAAGGGGTGCATTAAGTGCCCTTATGATCACCCCTGGAGAACACTATTAGAGGATCGGGACACCCTACGGTCTTGCACCCCTTAGCGAGAACGCGCATTGAGGGGCACAAGGGCGCAAGTGCGGATATTGGGACAGGGCCCTTCTTTATGTGTACAGATGTGACGTAATGACGCAAAGACATGCTCGAATCTCCCGCGGAAATCCACCAGTACCACTGGAATTAAAAACATTATTACAAGCTTACCGTTTTGAATCGAGCTAAGGCAAGCAGAGAGTTTTGAACACTGGCTGGTTATGTATTTTCTCAAATATGTATTTTGGATAATTTTTAACCCAAAAAAAGCTACGGACTGCAGATTCAATATATTTTAAAATGTAAGTAATGATGGAAAAGTTGAATTTTCAGCCATCATTACTCCAGTCTGATGTGTCACACGATCCTTCAGAAATTGTATGCTCTAGTCTATAATAACATTTCTTATGTTGAAAACAGTTATGCTACTTAATATGCTTTGTGGAAATTGTGGCTTTTTTCTTCTTTTTTTCATTCTTTGATGAATAGAAAGTTTAATTAATCTTTGCTGTAAAAAAGTATTAATTTCTTTAAAATAAATATCTTACTGAATATACCGTATAATTATAAAACCATATGAAATACCAATGTTTATATCAACTGTTATTGCAATTGTAAAAAGTGAATATTCAACAAGATAATGTAGTTACTGTAGTGTAACCAACACATTTCATCTCACATTTCCTTGCATAGCAGTTGAGAGGGATTGATTGAAATCACAGATAGCCAGATCATGAAGAGACTTTAAGAACATATGACTTTTATTCATCATAGAAAGCAAGGAAACATTTGATGTATTACATACTGCATGCTCACACAAGGACAAGCCTACTTGGTTACCTTCACATGATGCAACATAAAGACAGTGTCTCACTCTCTTTTTCACTGGCGCTTTCTCTGTGTTCATGAACGCTCTCTGCTCGCTAGTTCGCTTCCAACACACACACACACAAGATTCTGGCTACTTAGGCTTGTAAGCTGTGCACAAAGTGAGTGGGGGTCCAGCGAACGATTATCACAAGAAGCAGGCTGGTGGTCTTATCACCCACTGTCAGCCTCTGCTCCTTCTGCTAGCTCCAGCAAGAGCCATAAAGCTGCCATTGTCTCTCAGACACACACATGCACACGTGCAGCTGAAAAAAAATAGTCATTTCAATAAACTTAGGCCCCTGAGCTGTCTGCCTTTGATGGGAGCTCTTATGTGTTTGGATTTGTGTGTGTAACTTTACTTTCGTTTGCAACGTATCTTCATGTATAAATTTGTGAAGTGTTTTAAAAGAAAGAAGAAATAAAACAGTGTTTTTGGTGTGCAAACACTGGATCATTCTATGAAACACTGCCTTTTTAGGTTGTACATTTCTGTAAGATATTAAACAATCTGTCAGACAAACATGCGTTCAGAAATTTAAAAAACGTAACTGTGCCTAAAGTTTAAAGGGATAGTTCACCCAAAAATTCTGTCATCATTTACTCACCCTCATATTGTTCCAAACCTGTATGATTTTCTTATTTTGAAGATATTTAGTTGGTAACATACCAAAAAATAGGTAAAGGTTTTGGGAAATGATAACAATGACAAATTTCATTTTGAGTGATCTATACCTAAGAGATTTTGATATATGTCACAGTTAATATGCCCTCAAGACATTACATTACCTTATGCTGAAAGGTACTTCTTAAATGTAGAATTTAATATTGATATTTACATATGTACACAAATGCACTTTGTAGTTAGCACAAGGTTGAAGGTAATAGGGTTGACATTTTAAGAGAAACCCCTACTGACAAAAGTAACAAAACGTAAGATAAAATAAAAAAAGGAGACTTCAAATTGTCTTAAAAGGATTCATGTCAGGAAACTTGTCAATATGACAGATTTTTTTATTTATGCAATAATTTATTACTCAGAAATGGGAAAAATATGACAGTAAAGTGCATAACTTTTTAATAATACATGATGTCTAGAAAAAAAAACAGAGAGAGAATAAAGCCAAATGATAGATTGATTTCCAAAATGTGAGCAAGGAGAAGTAAAAATCGCATAACTTTGACTAAAGCAAAAGGAAGAAAAAAAATCCTGGATTTATATAAAAAACGTATTTCGTATTTATAAAAAGATCTATATTGCAGCATAGTAAAAGATGGCATCCACTATTCAACAGCTATACATAAAATTATTTTCACATTGGTATATACAGTAAGCAGTCCTTTTGCAGAATGACCCTGCTAATGATTTTGTTCAGTGCATGCAAGAAATGCAGAAGGTTAGAGAGAGAGAGAGAGAGAGAGAGAGAGAGATGGTGGTGAGAAAAAAAAATGTGTGTGTGCATTTGTAAGACAGAGTCGATATAATAAGCAGCTTATGACCTGCCTTTCAGGAAGGCCTGTTAAAGCCTGTCTCTCTCAACCTCTCTGCACCATCAGCTGGAGATTAACTCACCCAAGCTAGATTTAATAATGTCTATTGATAAAACGTCAACATATGCCTCTGCCATTAAAAGAAGGCAGCACCTGCTTGCTATTCCACTTGCTGATGAACCATCTGACATTTTGAGAGGCTAGTGTAAGATTTATCACATAAGGATTGTAGCTAGACAGAAAAAAAAAAAAATTATGACACTTAGAGGTCATAAACAACTACTTCTAGGCTCATCCAGGTGGCCCACCTGGGCCGATTCATTCGGCAGTCTGTAATCTCTGAAGACCCAGCCTTCCTCTGTGACTGAGATTTTAAAAAGCCAATAACCGTGAGTTTGAATGATGGGCTAAATCTTATTATTTTTAATTTTGCAGTGATAAACCTAGAAATATGCTTCAGGAACGTGTAATGCGGTGTCTTTAATAATTAACTCCTGTAGTGTTACATACATAAAAAGAACATTTCTGAAGAAAGCGCCTGAGGTTTCTCAAATAGACTGTGTACACAAATGTATTAATGGCATTTACATGAGTTAGACGTTCTTAAAAATGACATTTGAAATGGATTGATTCAGCAATTGTACAAATGGTGAGATAACGCAGGAGCTGCTTAATAAGGGCAAGAGTTTTTCGGCTTTTAGAGGTCTTTCCAATAATGATATGCTGAGATATAATTATGGGAATAGGCAGATTTCTTTCTCTTCTCTCAGCAGAAGTACACCACGAAGAAATACTAATCCTTTAAAAAATCCTCATTTTTATTCAATATGCGATGAATAGCAAAAACACACTACCTTGGCAAATACAATTGATGTGCAGAAAATCTGCAGGTAATATCTGGCAAATATGCAGCAAAAAACAACAACAATATAACTTCAAGTAAAGCAGCTTTGAATCACAGTCAAAGGCGCTTTGCCAAAAAACATGACCATAAAACACAATATTTCGAAGTGCTTTTTATGCAACAATAATAACGATAATACATTTCATAATATATATATTCCTTAAACATTAAGGTCGAAGACAGCCTAATACAGTTTTTTTTTTTTTTAGACCAAGCATCTGCAGAAGAAAATCAACGTCTGCTTCTACATAATTGCCTTTTTATCCCCGCCCACCAATTTGCACATTATGTAGTAGTAAAACACTAAAGAGATGCAAACACAATTTTACTCCAGCAACAAACGATAGAAATGTTTCTGAGGATTACAAAACATTTTGAAGTGCCAAGTAGTGGAAAAACGCATTCTTTACATTGCCTTCCTTGTGATCCTAACATTAAGTAAGCATGGGATGAACTTTATATTTCAAAGAAGTTTCAGTTCGCGTCAGTAAGACACTGTTCATTTGTTCACTTCATTTTACTGCAGATTTGTCATTTCTCATGACGAATGTCGCAACACACAAGTGTGAGTAACAGTGTTTTTACCATTGCATTGTGTAACAGATGGTTTGATATATTTATACTGTAGTGCAGCAGTCAAACTGTGGATATTTGTGAAAGTTGTGATTTGCCTATCTTTTATTTGCTTCGGCATTTAGGGGGTTAATGCGTTGATCCCGGATATGGAAAAAAGCATGGAGAAAACACTGCTTTTGTTAACGGTGCTCTCTAGGCGATGTCGGGTGACGTCACTTCTTGTTGACGTTTAAAGTATTGTCAAACAAAACGGAGGCTAGCTAGACCCTCCCTCCTCCTCATCTGCGCACTAACCCCCCAAACCCCGCCCCCAAGTCCTTCTTGTCGGTTATTGGCAGGAACAGTTTGTTATGTTTCGTGGAGCGGGTTGCCGGAGTTTGTTTTTGTTGCCGTTTGTGGAGCCTGGGCTGTCTGCAGAGACCGTGATTTTTTACAGTGTGTTCAGGGGACAGGCAGCTATCGGGTAGTGAGGAGATGGTTGCTGTATGTGACAAAAAATGTTTTGGCCTAAAAAACGTGTGACATCGCTTAGAGCACCTTTAATGTTTTCATCTAAGCTATGTGCTGTAATCCTGAGCGATCTTCTGTTTTGTCATCAGTAAGACATTACAACACGGTTCATTTTAATTAAAACACAACCCTGCAAATGATAAGGTGTGTTTTTCACTTTAATCAAAAGGATAAATGATGAATAGCATTTAAGAACAAAAGTGCGACAGAAGTCGGTACTTAGTTTCATTTATAATTCTATTTACAGTAGGCTACATGAAACATCGCAAGTGATCCTCACAACTATAACTGTGGTAACTCCAAGAACTTTAATACTTTATTTGCCACAACCAAGACTTAGCTATAAAGCAGGTGATGCATATAAATGTTTCACATTGTTGGCACTTGTTTCAACTATGTAATGAGGTATTTTTCAACATCGGAAGTTCAACAATTCCACAAATTATTTGAATATGCAAAATGGTTACCCAATCATAGCAGAGGGTTTACTTCAAGTCTTGAATGCGGCATGTATATTAAAACAGTGTTTGAGGGGGTAAAAGAGAGGGTAAAAAAACAGGATAAAAATTGCCTATTACTTCTAAACTAGGATATTTTTTGATGTAAAAATCTTGACAACATTATAAGTGGACCTCAGAGAACACTACAAAATCTTTTCTTTTTTTTAATCCAGTTCATGACCCCTTTAATGCTTTTATTCTGCAAGGATGCATTAAATTGAACAAAACTAACAGTGAAGAAATGTTAAAGGAGTTTTAAAGAGTTTTTATAACGAAAATGTATATGTATATGTATATATATATATATATATATATATATATATATATATATATATATATATATATATATATATATATACACATATATACATGGTTTCTACAAAAATATTAAGGAGTTGATACATTGATAATAAAGAAATGTTTCTTGAGCACCAAATCAGCATATTAGAATAATTTCTGAAGGATCATGTGACACTGAAGACTGGAGTAATGATTCAACTTTGCATCAGGGGAATAAATTACATTTTATATTGTATTTTTAATCAAATAAATGCAGCCTTGGTGGACATTTCCATAACATTAAAAATTACCTCCAAACTATTGAACGACAATGTAGTACATTTACAACTGACATGAACACTAAGACAGACACTAAAAGTCCTGTATCTAAAACTTGAATCTAAATTACAGACCAAAAGCAGACATGTGCATGTAAAGGTGTGTGTTTTCAACCCGATCACACTAAATGCATCTTTATAGCATGCATGTGTATTGTGTCATTTATACGCTAAAGTGAGTTTTTACGTGCATATGATACGCATTGGTTGATTAGGGTAGGTTTAGGTGTGGGGTGGGGTGCGTGTGTATTATACGTTTGGGTAGAATTAGCGGTGTGGGGTGCGTGTGTATTACACGTAAACGAACTGCGTATCAAATGCACGCGAAAAACTGCATCTCATATGCACGTAAAAACTCATTTTCGCGTATAAATTACACGACAATACACGATGCGTGTTATAGAGACGCATTTACGTGAGAACAGGCTGGTGTTTTACTTAGGCCAGAAGTCAAGATGCACTTGAGGAACCTCTTCATGGGGATAATGCAATCACTTCTCACCATTAAGTACCAAATGAGACACAGATCAGTCTCTGCTACTCAAACTTGTTCTATCTTTTTCTCTACTCCCCTTATGTTGATGTAAAACCCACAATGTAAAAGTGCAGTTAAGTAAAAACGTCCATACGCAGCAGCTCATAATGCTACTGTATCTGAACAGCAAACCAATGTATAAAAAAGTGTTTTAAATTTTCTTTGAAAAAAATCTATACGTTTGCAATTTCGTTTATTGCCGGTAGTGGTGCAGAAATGTCACCCAACTGTGGTCCTCCAGCAAGCAGCCTGAGTGCCTAGGTGAACTCTTAACCTTGTGAACTTTGGCAAAGTGCAGTGCCTGGCTAATCCTGGTGGAAATGCCAGACACTAATCATATGAGCCGGGATGAGACGCGCAGATGCCGTCCGGTACTTACTTACGCACACACTACAGTTGCTGTGCTCTGGAGACACTTGATTGCTTGCATGTACGTAGAGACCCTCAACGTCATGGGCTTAAACAGGAACAATGAACAGGACAAACAAACAGCTTACCACAACACTTTATGGAATGTTAGATACTGAGGTCAAAGATTGACATGCGACACAGCTTTAGCTAAAAACCTACAATGAATCAATAATACATCACAACATTAAAAATCTAAAATACAGCAAAGCGAAATGGGGAAAAAAGACAGTTCTCTCATAATTGTGTGTTCCCACCTCCCTTTCAGGATGCGGGCCAGCCCTGAGCTTTCTCCAGGTGATCTCCACATTACCGTCGGCCTCTGATAATTCCTAAGCCTCCTCCATTTCAGATCCAATAAGGGATAAGAGAGCATTTCAGCATGATCAACTGCAATCTGTTCCCTCACACCGCTACTTTACTCCAACTCAGGATTACTGAACACACACTCACTCACTCTCACACGTACATCCGAAGACATCCAAAGTCACTGTGTGGTGTAACTGATTGCTTCTGACCCCAACGTATCCTCTCTGAGATGCAAAAACACAGTGCAGTTCCTGCAAGAGTTCAACAACGGTTGGAGAACCAACCAGATCTGTTGAAGAACTGAACCTATATTACAGAAACATCCTGTTTTAAGTCTGAGAAGTTTAATGTGCAAAATGAGATCCTAATCATTATAGATACTAAAAAGAAGATTCTGAGTTGGAATGTTTCAATAATATGCCCACTGATTTCAAATGTTTACGGCAAATACTATGGCATACACTCTAAAGTGTTGCATATGGTCACTTTGTTGATTATAAAGCTATTTATTTTTAGCCATGCTAGCTGATATCCGCTATGGAGTGCAATAGTACCCGCCCACTTTTTCTGTGGCTTTGGCTCTGGAAGTATTTTTCCCATAGGATAAAAAAAAAGTCTGGTGATATGCCAAGAACCAAACCACAACATTGCAAACGTTGATTTAAAGAATTCGGAAATAGGACAAAAAGGCAAGACTGTGTACTTAACAACCTTAATGAGAGAAGGAACTACATTACAAATGACAGATAAATAACACTATTAATTGAAAGATGTTCATTGTGTATACAGAAAATATATATTTTAAGTTTATTTAAAAATATCCATATATATATGGATTGCAGTAGTCTGAGAGCATAGGGAGAATGACTCATTCACAGTGCTTCATGGGATTGGATGGGCACTAAAGAGTTCTTTTGGCATGATTTTGGTGTTTCGATTCTCTGACTGGTGTAGATTTTTTTGGAGAATCATGGGGGATGTCGTTTTCACCTGGGTAGATGTGGCCTAATGGTTCGAGTGTTAGACTGGTAACCTGAAGGTTACGGGTTAGATTCTCAGTACCTTCAGGTGTTGACAGAATTCAGCTGTTAACAGAATGTTGAGAGAATTCAGCTGTTAAACAATTATTTCAAAAAATAAGTTGAGATAATGCTGGCTGATGGCTTCAACAAAAAACATATACCATTGGTTAACAATGTCATGGTTCAAAGTAGGCCTGTCTTTAAAGGTAATAAGTTTTTAAAAATCAATTCCCCTATGGAGAAAATGAATGGGATTTTTAGTTTCAAACCTTAACTGTTGTGCTATATAGCGGACTAACTTTTAATACTTTTCTAAGCATTTAATGAAAGCATCCACGTGACATGACCCAGGTCAGAATTGAGCCAATAGTTCTGCTGTCGGGTCTTTGCGTCACTGTTCTGAAATATAAGCAGCTTTATAATGGTTATGGCTTCAATCATACAGTATACTGCCACATTTAAAATTTGTATTACCGCCAGGCTTTTGTTTTTCTCAAGAATTACATAACGTGAAGCTATTAAACCAGACTTAGTTATCCTGTAATGAATAACCTTTGGATTTCCATCCATCAAGTTTCCAAAAACAGTTTCAACAGAATTCTGAGCCAAAATACCTGTTGCTGTCATATATTACTCATACCATGATGCATTTGGACATACTGTACCGCCCACCCAAAACACTTGGTTCACATTTGACAAGCTTAATCTTTTACAACGCAAACCCACACACGCATTCATAAAGACACACACACACATCCCTCAGCAATTTTCAGTGCACAAAAAAGGAAGCCTCTAACCACACAGCTCCAGCACACCAAAATGACAGAATACAGAGGGGGGGAAAGCCTTTCCGTCTTGCCCAGCTGCGCACACGAGTGTGTTTTCAAAGCCGCAACACTGTGCCTCGGGTAGATAAGGCCGCCCTCCTCTCTTGGTAAACAACTTTTTTGGATTAGGGGTGGTGGCGTATAATGAGGGGAGAAGAGCCATCGCTGCATTGTCACCGGCGCGCAGGGGCCGGTGCAACTCTTTGCTCTGCTATTTATCCGGTGGCCTGATAGCTTACTTATCTGTGAGAGAAAATGCCAAAGCTGACGGATTCTCATCTTCGCAGTGGCGCGGCGCTGACGGCAGACTAATAGATATATCAGCACGCGGGTGCAGGGCTAAGCCGGTCAGATGAGCGGGTGCAGGCCGCAGCTGATTGATTAGCATAGGCTGGAACGGCGCGGGCCGTTGACAACCCCAGATTACAGACGCCGTGCAAGCCTAAATTGCTAACTTCTCTCTGCTGCACTGTGGAACAGGGGCCCGCCAAATTACAGCCCTGTCACCTGAACAAGGTCTATTCTGGAGAATGTTAATGCATATAAACAATTAAAGCGAGAGGGAGAGAAATGATAGGGATGAATAGAGAGAGAGGGAGAGAGAGAAGTTTGATGAGAAAAAAGGGGTGAAGAGACGGGTGATGAGATATTGTAAACGTGCTGACGAAAACATCTCTTATAAGCGCAGGCCCTTTCCCTTGTAAGAAATGAATTGTTTTAGTGCATACGCAGCGGCGGCCTTAAGCATCTGGGGGCCCGTTTCAATAACTAATATGGGGCCCTACCCACATAAAACATAAACATAAAAGAGCAGAAAAATCAAGTATTCCTGTTGGTTGCATCAATGGTATATTATTTTATTACGTGTACTTTCAGCTTCATGAACAGGCAGCTCAACATAGAAATAATCCAACCTTATTTGATTAAAACTATACAATTATACAGCATTTTACGTTGGAATAAGCCTCGCCCTTTCACGCAGGGTAACTTCACTTTTGGTAGGCTGAATAAGGCCGGATTCACATATAGCGCCTAAAAACGCGTAGAAAACGCTGGGCGCGCCGCATTCTCCTTTTTCCAAAGCGCTAGGGCGGTTGCGCTCCGGTTGGTTCTTGTCACGTGACCCACTGTGCGCTTATGGTGCGCTTGCGGCATTCTGAAAAGTTGAGATGTTTTTATCTCGATGCGGCGCGGACGCGCTTGGAAAAAACGAGCGCGTCGCACCGCGACCGCGTCGCTTCCATTATGAGCGCGCATACCGCGCGCCTACATTTGAAATAATGAACTTGAGCGCGCAAAAGACGCGATATGTGAATCGGGCCTAAAGCTTTTCTTTTGTTGTCCGATATCTTTCGTTTTTCAGCACCACTGGCATATGTACGTTTCATTTCCTTTTAAAATTCTTTTTCTGCTGAAAATAACATTTTAACCTAACAGCAAAAAAACAAAGGTTTAAATACATACACTACCGATATTATACTTCAGATCGCTTAAGCCGTTCGCAAGGGTGGTAAACGTTGCCATGGTAACCGCGAGTTCTACCAATCAGAGACGTCAGTGTTTTGCAAATAACAAGGTTGATTTCGTAGCTTGTGGCTTTTATAGGAGCAGAAACTTTCGTTTCACAACCTCGTAGCTCGTGGTCAATCTACCTTGAATGGTTTAGACATTATGGCTGAAAATCAATATCCTACGGAGAAAATGAATGGGATTTTGCTGGTCTGTTGGGGGCAGGGCCCCCTTGGAGGGCGGGGCCTGTTTCAATTGAAACGGGTGAAACATAGGTAAGGCCGCCCCTGTGCATACGGGTAATTACCACTGAGTTTTTTTTTTTTTTTTTTTTTGCTGAGGTATAATGACCAGGGACAAAAGGCCTTTGAACGAGAATTTATTCATTAATGCGTCTGAAAAAAAGTTCCTATTATAAACCTATTGAAAAGTCAGATGAAAAATAGTGTCATTGCGGCCCACTTTCCTTGTGATATAGCATCACAGTACACTTGTTGGCAGCTATCTTAACCTACATTACTGCACGGCCCTGTAGGGGGATACAGGAACAGCACTGCGAGAAAATGTGTGTGCTCAGTGGGTGATAATGTGTGAACAGTTATCCACTGCTGCAGGTGTGTGTGTGTGTGTGTGTGTGTGTGTGATTTAATGTGTACAGGTGAGAATGTGTTAACAGCAATAACAATGGACAGGCCAGAGCCAGACACACACACACAGAGATGTCTCAAGTGTTTCATCATTGTTTACTTCTGAACTGTAACCATGACAACATGCCATCATGTACTGCAACCAGTTTTTGTCCCTACCAGTGAATATTAAACCCTTTTATTGACATATATATATATATATATATATATATATATATATATATATATATATATTAAAAAACTACATTTATAATTAAACTAAAATTAAATAAAAAATATACATATACATATACATACATATATATATAATATATATATATATATATATACACACACATATATATAACATTTTTAATTTAATTGAATTTAATTTTAGTTAATTATTAGTGTAGTTATACATATACATATATAATTACCATGCAGACAGAGACAACATGTTGCGGTAAAACTCTCGGAAAATTGTTGATCATATTAAAACAACATAAAAACTTGTCGATAATTCAGTCAACCTCATTAATCGGCCAGTCAGTTGTTGAACAATTAGTCTACCGTGACCCTCGCTGACATTTTATGAAAGAGAAAAAAAGAGAACAAAAAAGCAATAGTATTATTGTCACAATATTATAAGTTGCTAAATTAAAAATAAGCAAAGATGAAGAGATAAACGTGTGCGTGATTGAGATGAATGAGTCACTGATTTGCGTTTCACTGTCTGTGGCGGGGCATTAAGGTCACAGAGCATTCCATAGAGCACATATGCTGGCTGTACCCTCAGCCCAGCATACAGCAAAGGCCACTGAATCCCCCCCGCATCCCTCTCTGACTCTCTCTTTCTCTGTCTGAGAACGGTCAAGCAGGGCGCCTGCAGGCTGTGCTTTGCGTTGCCGCTTTTCACTCTAAACGGAGATGAGCGTGGTGATATCCCCGGGCCAGCTCAGGGGGCCTCTATCTAACCCGAAATGATTTTTAGCACGCCGACTCAAGCACTTCCCAGAAGCAATGTCAACCCACTGCCAGCGTCTCTCTTTTTCTGCCTCCTCTCTCTTCCGTGTGTGTGTGCGTGTGCATCCGGATTTGTGTGAGGAGAGAGAAAAGCAGTACAGACAGGGGGAAGTTAAAAAGCTTAGCAGCGAGGGTCAGCTCGCGACACAAGGGCTTATCGTTTTTCTGTCGCTCCCCCGCCAGCAAAAGAAGGGACCTTTTTTTTCTCTTCGTCTTTCAGGTGAAAAGCTTACTACTTCCCCTGCTCTCTTTCGTGTTCTCTGGTGCACACCCTGGCTCCTTTTCACATCTTGATGCCTTTTAAATGTCACTTATTTTACATGAGGTACTTTGTGGAGATGGGGAATCAGGAGCAATCAGGCCTATTATCCCTGTGGGGCGATGTCGGGTCCAGATGCATTACGACACCCTTCCTCCGGCTGGCCACTGCTGCAGTGTGCCACTTCTTGGGGAATTAAGTGGCATTATGGGGGAAGTGGCTGTGATGGGAACAGCATGGGCAGTGCAGGTAGAATGCTACTCTCCCTCTGCCTTAAGTGAGACCTCACCAGGGCCTAATCAGAGAGAAAGCCCTGGACAAAGCAAAGCTCCGGACACATGCAAACCCCGGCCCACCAGGGGAAAGCCAAGCCATTTAAAGCCATATGTGCAGTGCACACACAAGCGCACACATTTTTCCCTTAATGTGCTCACACAATTTTGAGTGGACATGCTCCTGCTCTCTCTGTGAAGAATAATTTACACATAAATAACATATGTAGAAATACTGGATACCAAGATTTAAGGGGTGTCATGCATTTGTTTGAAGGGGGACCAATAGCAGTCCTGGGTAACTTGGTATCCTAGATGAGATAAAGTTGAAAAAACCTCTTAATATTTAATTTTAAATAAATGTATTAAAAAAAATTTATTAAAAAAATGCAAAGCTCCAACCTTGGTGACTCACCTGCCTGTAGCTTTAGGACCTGAACACATTGATTAACTTGTTCTGGTGTGTTTGATTAGGGTTGGAGCTTAACTGTAACTTAACTGTAAGAAAGTGGACCTCAAACACAGAGTTAAGAACCCCTGCGCTAGAGGGCACATAACTGCACTTAACCCCGGGTTATTGTCGTTCTAGACACTGCTTTTAACCTTGGGTAAAAACCAGCTGCTGCGTTTGCCCAAATCAATGACCCGGACACCACAAATAAACAAATATGAACGTTTATTGATGTACAGTGTCATTTGGAAAAGGCAGCATTTTATTAAAAATGTTATTAACACACATTTAACAACAACAACAACAACACACACATATACATATATATATACATATATATACACATATATATATATATATATATATATATATATATATATATGTATGTATATATATGTATATATATATGTATATATATTATCGTTTATATATATACACACACTTACGCACATATATACATTTATAAATATATTTATATATATATATATATATATATATATACACATCATATATACCATATATACACACACACATACATACATACAGACATATACATATAAATATATATATATATATATACAGATATGTATATACAGATTACATGTATATACAGATTTAATTACATTATCGTTTATACATATACACACACACACGTGTGTGTGAGACAGTGAGTGTGTGTGTGTGTATAAACGATAAAGTAATTAAATCAATATGCTGTCAATTAATTAACAGATTTTTTTGTCTTACTGTCATTATTCTTTTTTACTTATTGTTCATTAATCTTTATTTCTTATATGACTCTTAAGCTTTATACGTTTTATGATTTTTTTATTTGTTTTTCCAGCGTTCTCTGTAGTTACAACGTTAACCAGCTATATAGCAACTAGCACGCTATTTTCCTAAAAATAATACTTTTCTAGTTCCTAACAAAAAAAAAGATGTTACAGTCTTAGGCTTGGGGTTTAACAAGGGGTAAATAAAAAGACAAAGGTCTACGGCATTCCTAAACAACACTACCAAAGTGTGACATCTCAGAGAATCCCAACAGACAGATGCTAACAGTGCCAGAAAAACATTAGCGGGGAAAGCCAAAACACATTAAGCGAGAACAACACTTCATGTAACTTCACAGTGGATCGAGACAAGTCCAAACGCCTTCTATGGACGACTCAAAGCATTTAAATAAGAACAAAAAGATTAAATGCGGCATTTTCTTCCCTCCTCTAAGGACTTCAGGCACCTAGCAAATGAGGGTTATTCTTTTAAAGACTTAGCCTAAGGGCAAAGATACACTTTCTCAATCTGTGTCACTCCAGATGAACTTGGAGCAGATATTATGCCATCGGGGGAGATATCTGTTGTTGGGGGATAATCTTGAAGCAAATTACAGATAAGATGAACTGAGTGCTGAGTATACTACTTGGCGGCAGATATTATGTGAGAAGTTGAGTAAATAAACGCCTTTGTCACAGTCCTCATCACCTCATGCTGTATAATAGTGACTGGGTTGGTAACCGAGGGAAAAATTACAGTAAGGAAGAGCAAAATAAGTTTAAAAAAAATCTTGTAGAATGATTTTGCAGGTGTTCAGCATTCTGAGTTGAATCTACAGAGTGGTGATTCAATTCTGTGACTGTACCTGAGTAGCACTGGTTTATAGCCATTGGCCAAACACAGTCACGGGCCAGATGAAGCCACAGGTTTCACAGACCCTGCTGCTGTGGATGAGCCATTTCAGCAGGCTTACAGCAGCACTGCATGGGCCAACACCATGGCAGGACACATCAAGATATGTGCAACAACTGCACAAACAATTCAAAGACACAGGGCACTTAAGATGTGAAAAGAGACATACACATGAACAAATTGTGAACTGTCACCTTTATCCACTGAAAGTCAAGCTGTTACTCACCACAGCAAAAGGACTAATCTCCCAACATACCAAAGTACAATTGAAGAGCCTATCTGGTCAGGAATGTATTGTGAGCACCATATTACCACCTCTCAGAGCAGAAAACTATTGTATCCCAGCAAACCACAGTCAGCGTGAGGAATAATAGGCTTGTGTGAGTACAAAACTCCAATTTCTGTAAAAAAGAAAGAGAAAGAACAAAAAAAGAAAGAATGATGAACAAAAGAAAAATAGAAAGAGAGAACGAAAGAAAGCAAGAAAAGAAAGGCCCGGGTATACTTCATTTTCCGCGCTCTGCTCCGTCTTGCGCGCAGTTGAGCTTTCAAGCATTTCAAAGTATACGCCTGTGGAATGAGCACGGTAAGACGCGTTTGGCACACACACTATCTAGTGGACTTTGTTTTCAAGCGCTCAATTCACTCGCATGTGCGCTGCTGTGTGGACAAAATTACGTCACGCGGACCGTCGCAGAATGTGGGCAGCCGAAGTATACTTTGTGCTTAAGCTGGTTTGCTGGTCATAGCTGATCTCCCAATCTGGTCAAGCAGGTCTGGTTTTAGACAGGTTCTGGTTATAGACCAGCTAAATCAACCAGTTTAAACTGTTTTTTTTTTTTTTTTTTTTCAGGAGAGATGTGGTCATTGGAGCATGAATACACAGGCACCCGGTGGTCATTCTTAGTAGGTACAGTACTTAATTTATTTTATTTTTTTTAAACCTAGAAAGCAAACATCTTTTGAACCAAATTTATTAATAGGTGAATATCCTACTTGGTCATTAAAGCAATTTTAGGGACTGAGTCCTGTTGAGGAGTACTGTTATGAGACGGCCTTCGCTGCTAGCCACAAACTAAAATAAAAGAGATGACCTGTGACATGCCTGCTGGTGAGGGACAGCCCAGAGATCCTTATTACTCCGATGAAGCTCCTTGTTAAGACACCTCCAGAGGCCAATGATGAGGAGGATGGGGAATGTAAGTGTCCCAATTTACCCCCCAGCACTACAGGGCACAGACTCACCGCATTAAGGTACAGTCACGTTTATCGGAGTAAAGATAGTGGTCAGTTACTGACACAAAGCGACCTTGAACATCATAGCTCTAGTAAATAAGTGGCCTAGTGAGCTGCTTTACAGTCTGCGGTCTACATAGGCAATGACATTTAAATGGGCCATTAACAGCAAAGGTATTTTGCGTTTAAACAATTGAGACGTAGGGCAGTGGAATGAAAAAAAAAACTGAACTTGAGAGAGCATGTTTTTAGAATGTTGTGTCCTGTAAAAGACGCAGCAAAAGACACGAGTGCAGCGGTCAAACATGTCGGTCTAGCTCACGTTTATAGAAAACCAATGGAAAAGCAGGAAAGTAAACGGCCAACTAGATGCAAGAAAGATGCATGCCAACTAAAAAGCTATACATAGGCAGGAAATGCTGTGTGTCACACAAATTGCTGTTCATTTCAGTAGTTTAATGTGAGCACGTTGCTAAGCTATCAACATAATACTGTAATTAGTTAAAATAGTTCATATTACTGACATGTAACATTTTTTATTGATCATATTCAGCAGTGAATAAAATATATTTATATTTATATATGAATTTAAGTGCAACCATGGTGATGCCAACTTCTGTGTTGGCCTACAAAAATACATAATCACTGCAGCACTCTATTCACAGAGCTTATCGCAATGCATTCTGGGACTGTCTTCTTCCTGAAGGATATATACAATGCAATACAAATTTCGGCCAAAATGAAGTATCTTAGAGGGCAGCATGAAATGTGCCATCTAGGTAGTAGCTCACTGCGTTTGGAAAGAGAGCTCTTATCTTGAATTACAAGAAGAAAAAAAACTATTCTATGAACTCATGCAATTTGAGGTAAATGTAACAAATTTTGATAGCTTAAATGTCTAAAAATGATCAAACTACATCCAAACTAAGTCACTGAAGACTAAAAAAAGTATTAAAAAAAACAGCCCTTCATTCCCATTCAAGGAGTGGATAAAATCCCTCTGCAGATGAGATATTAATCAGAGTGAGCAGGAGATACATACAGTCTAATTGGAGATGCTGATTTGGTTAAATATTTAATTCCTAGAAAAGTCATGCTTCCCTCCATCTCTCCTTTTTCCGCATGACCTTTCTTTCTGCCATCTCTTGTTGAAGACCCAGCTGGTTGGAAGGCAATTTAAAGGCTCATGTTTTGATCTGCCTCTTGCTAATCTATACATACAAACATACACATCTCTATCTGTACACTTAAACAGTAAATATACACACATAATCTCCAAAGAGACTGTAAACCTATTTAATATGCAATGATACAAAGCACACACTGGAAATAAAAAAAGGGTTGGGGGGAGTCCTGTCGGTGTGTAATTAAGCATAATTATGTACCTTGCTTTAATTAGACTAAGTAATAGGGCCATGTTCTTGCCAAGTAAAACAGCCTTTCACAGCACAGGCACAAACAACCGGTAACCCCATAACAGAATTGAATCCTATAAGACAAAACATCAGTGTAAAAAGTAGTAATTGGTCATAATTTTAGATGATGGGAGGCTAATAGTTTATCTACATTTATTACTGTTTTTATATTTCTATCAGCTGTTCTTTCATTTGCATTAGTATGAACAATAACAGTTCTTCAGAAACATTCTTCGAAATACCTTCTTTTGTGTTCCTCAGAAGAGTCTTACAGGCTTGGAAGGACATGAGAGTCAGGTTGGTTTTTGGGTGAAATATGCCTTGGAAGTCGATTAGCTGAGATTTTTAATTGCTCAAATCAAATTTTTACCATAGCATCCTATTTCACAACAGACCGAACTCCTTGCTGTGGACGACAGTGATCTGTTGTATGTAGATGTGTGTGTGTGTGTGCGTCACAATACGGAGAAGTACTGCGGTAATGAGAGCTCTCTCTTCTTCGGCTAGAGCATCATCTCACTAACCCTGCCAGCACTAGACGGCCAAGCGCTGTGACGGACAGGAGCTATTGTTCGGGTGGGCTTGTATCTCTGGGTGACGAGTTGCCGTGGTGCTCTTGTCGCCGTGACACCGATGGACTAAAATGAAGAGAGCTCATCCCACCCACTCAATTACTGACCCTGACAGCTTGCCATTGTCTGCCTGGCTCTATCATTAACGTCACTTATGAACTAGCAAGGCATTTATATATAGAACAGCCTTCTCAGCCAGCCACTTTCCACAACCCTTTTACACACACACACATTTTTGCGCTCTCTCTCCAATCCACACACATACTATTCGAAGTGGTCCTTCTACATCTCTCTTGCCATTTCAACACACAAACACTAAGGAAAAAACAAACAAACCTCAAATGCACCCACACAAAAAGTCATATTGACAGGATGCACGGTCGAAAATGAAAACACCAAACTGGAATATAATGCAGTGGCATGTGCTATTCTGTGGGTTTGATATCACACAAAAGGGAAGGAGCTGAGAGATAAACAGAGGCATTGCAAGTGACAGTAAAGAAAAGGATGCAGGGGAGAGATAGGGGACAAAATAGAGAGACTGAGAATGAGAGTGGGCCGCAGTGCAAACCGTATCACACAGTCATTTTAACCAGCGTGATTAAAACGAGGTGAAGGCTGCGGTGGGCCCAGCCATTCCACTGTTTGCATTCATTCCAAAGAGCAGACTAAATAAATCCCCCACCATCTTCGGGCCAGCACGGAGATTAGAATGTCAAGATAAGCAAGGACATATGGCAGCCATTCAAAGAAAGCGCCAATGAAGCTGGGGCTGCCAACAATTCCCAATGTCACACTCTCTTCTTTCTTTCTCTAATGTACCCACTTCTCCCTCCCTTTGACTGCCTTTCGCTCGCTCAAACAGAACGTTAGTCACTCCTCTGCTCTAGTGTACATTGAACGAACCCATATGTAGTATATACTAGCAAAAGCCATTTGTACTGGCCTGCTTTGAAAGACAATCCTGATGTACGTAATGTGCAAAAAAAAAAAAAAAACTAGCGTGAATAGAGACAGATTATAAATAAATAAATCAGAAAACCGAGGAATGCAGATTTGATGTTTATTCACCTACTTAACAGTCGATAAATTTAATGGTGCGCTTTTCTCTTTAGGACTGTTGTAGCATTAAGTCATTTGATAAATACCATTTTCAGCAAAAATCATTTCACTTTGTCGCAGTCACATTCCATTCCTCCCCTTTAAAGAGACAATACTCACACCGGCGTCCTCCTGGCTCTGTACTGACTGACAGCACATGGAAGGTGTGTGTGCGTAGATGGGTGGAGGGGATCCTGCCAGGCCTGGTGGGGACCTCATATGAATATTTCACATCTCCATCTGAATATTTTAGGGCTGACATGCGCATGTAAACAGAGGCAGGCAAAGTGCCCAAATCCACTCAGGAGAGACTATTAAGCCGTCAGGCTCTTACTGACAGTCACTGTGCGCTGTGGCAACACAGGAAAGTCAGCAGACGATGGGGCATCGCCGCCAGACTGCTAATTTAACTTGTCTTCGGGAAAGAGAAAGAAAGGAAAGAAAGCAAGTTCACTTCTTCATGAGGATCCCCCGAGCAGAGAGCAGAGGCTGAGGTGTTGCTGGTCAACAGGCACAAGTGTTTATGTCTGTCTCTAGTGTACATTTGTTATGTGTTAAGGTCACATTAGCGGAATGTTACAGGCAAAAAAGGTCCACTGCATCTATTGTCAATAGTGTAGTGATGTATGAAGCACAGCTCACACAGAATCAGCTTTCACCATGTTGACAAACAAAAATCTGGGTGTCCAAATTGGACCCTCTGTGAAATATGTGTGGGGAAATGGATTCCTCTTTACTCAAAAATCCAGTGGATTCCAATTGAAATTACTGGAATTCGCCAAACAAATGTAAATGTGACCGCAACTTTAGTCAAACCACTAACTGGAAGGTGAAGTATGTAATTTGTTTGGTTAAAATAGCTTCTCCTTTAAATTTGAATGAGTATAGACAACTATGTTAGTTTTTTGTAGCTATTAGATAGTTAGCCAATTAGACAAAATGATGAGTACTTTTAGAACATTAAAGTATCCACAACAAATTTACACATACCTCAAACGTGAATTTTGAATCCAGTGTTTTAAGGACTACAATCACCACAAATATGTGAGCTTACAAGTTTTACAAATCGCACCAACTTTGCAATAACAACTTGATAGCAACTTAAAGGGTCAACTCAAAATTCACATTTAAGGTATGACTGTGTAATTTAAGTTGTAAGTATTTTCAAGTATGTTTCCCACAGATACAAACCCTATTAAAAAACACCTTCCAGTGGGTATTATGGGGGGGGGGGTCAATCTGAAAAGCAAAAGTGTTTGATGTTTTTTGCCAACACTCATTATTTTTGTCATTCCATTTGGTGCCACTAGAGGTGCAGTAATTGCGTCACTAATTTCCCATCTTTATCTATGAAACAATTTGATCCTTCAAGATCTGAATCCTGATAGGGTATCTTATAGGATGTAGGATAGTTTTCAAAGAGCAAAACTCGTATTGAACAAACGTGCAAATCAGAGTAAACAAACAAGTCTGGCATTGAGGACAAAAGAAGTGAGGAGCGATCCATACGCATGTCTCAATCACGCCATCTTCCTCAATCACTCTCACCATTTTATATAGTCATTCCTTTATGTCTTCACTTTTCAAGCAACATAGGAAATAAGCACAAACTCTCAGATGTGAGGATCACACACACTCACGCTCTCAATAAACTCTGAACAAGTCTTAGTTTCTCCTGCTTCCACTCACTGGCTATAGTTTCTTCTTTGAGTTTATATCCTTGAAACAACTGCACAATGTCACACTAAATTAGTATCATTTCAAAGCCTCTACTTCAGCCTGGATGAGCTCATAGTTATGTCACAATATGCACCTCTTATTTTCCAAGGTGACACATATGATGATGGTTACAAGTAGGATAAAGTGAGATGTAGACAAAAAACAAATCAATGCTCTTTCTGAGTGATTTCTGAGAGGTATTGCAATCAACCAGCCAGATAATGTTTATCATTTCTTTTATATGTGGTATTCGATTACACATCAAACACTATTAAATGCTCTGACGTCTTCTCCTCCAGAGTGAATAGCTAGCTGTCCATTCAAAGAAAGTTAACGGGGTCCAACATTGCAAAACACTGGACCCCATTGACTTTGGGTGGGTAAGTTAGTGTTGTAGTCAAGACCAGCTCATTAGAGTTATTCAAAACTGAGAAAAACTGCCTTGCCTTGGACTCGACCCAAACTCAAACCTATTTTGGTCTAAGTCTCGACCAGGACAGGAATGAGCTGGTCTAGCCTACAACACAGGGTTAAGTAAATGACAGCAGAATTTTCATTTTTGGGTGAACTGTCCCTTTAACGCCCTAAATCCCACCAGTTAGATCACTCAGTGGAATCAAGCTGAGCAAATATCCTTCCAACGATGAGAGTCAGGTTCATTTTTCTACTCATTCAACTATGTACCAATCATCATGAAAAGAAGTTAGAAAGACAGACATGCAAGGCACAGTGCAGTGACTCAATCGTGGCATTCATGCCGTAATTTCCTTTGACACTGATCACAAAGACACATGACTCCGCCTGGCACTGATCCTGTTGTGGCAGTTCAACTGTATATAGAGCAAAACTGACTGAAACAGATGCCCATCTAAGTGCTTGATAAAAAGTTAATCAGTAGAGGACAATGTGAGCACCGGCCTTCAGCAAGACTGAGGCCCTGCCAGCTGTTCCTCTCCCTACAATGAAGTCTCCAGAGCTGGGTACTCAGTGGGGGAGCAGGGCATCAGACGCCAACTGGAGAGCACGGGACAGACTTCAGCTCTACGAATCATGAAGGCACGTCAGTGCTGTGGCGAATGTGGGGATCTTGTTTGCTGAGGGAAATCAAAACACTTATTTAAATACACTTCCTCCCACATAGGAAACAGTGGCAGGAATAGATTTCCATTCAAATTTAGCCATGCATACACAAATGATTAGATACATTTAAAAAAATAAATTAATTTAAACCAATTCTTGCAAAAGGTGTTTTTTTTTTAATGACTTCACGTAGGTGCCTTAAATGCAATCCGATAACTTGCCTAGATTACAGTCTCGTTCAAAAGCTTGGGATCAGTAAGATATTTAAAGGTTTTATACAGCAAGGATTTATCAAATTGATCAAAAGTGACAGTTAAAGGCATGTGTCCTGAAAAAAATACACAGTATCCAGAAAAAAATATTCCACAACTGATTCTTGAGCCCCAAAATCAGCATTAGAATGATTTCTGAAGGATCGTGTGACAAAATTTAGCTTTGCCATGACAGGAATGAATTACATTTTTAAATATATTAAATTAGAAAATAGTTATTTTAAATTATAATACTTCACAATAGTACTGTTTCTACTGTTTTTTTAATCAAATAAATACTGCCTTGGTGAGTATGTTTCAAAAACATTTAAAATCGTACCGACCCCAAACGTTTCATCGGCAGTGTATGTTAGATAAAATGTTAAATAAAATGTGTTAGCACATTTTGTGTTTGTTTACAATTGTTCATTTAATTTTATAAGATACTCCTGACACACAATCTGCACCTTTAACTGCACAAACAACCATTTACTGCAAGTCTCATAATTAATTGTAAACTATGTTTTGATTCAATAAAATAAAAGTAATTAATTTTGTAATCAGACTACACTCGTTGAGCAGTCTGATTCTCTGTATGTATATTTAGTAGCACGTGAAAGAACAGAACCGTACTTGATTCAGAAATGATAACAGATCTCCAAGTATTAAAGACCTCCCTACTTTAAACACACCTCACACCCTACCACCCATATTCCTGTTGAATATCAAACAGTCAGACTTATATGCAAGATGTTTTTCGATTAGCCGTTTCTCTTTTTGAGAACTGGAGTGTTCTGTATCTCTAGGAGGAGGGTACGATTCAACTAGAGGCCATAGAAAGCTCAAGGCTGGCCTTGCAGCAGAGACGCATCTGTGGAGCACTCCATAGATGAAAACAGCGTGTGTAAACAATAGTCTCCCTTCTCATTTCCCCGCAGGAGGAGATGCATGGATACTTGACTCTTGAGCTGGGAGAGAAAAATAAGCACCCGTTAATTCACAGTCAATGACGAGCGCGAATAGACTACGAGCATAAAAACACAACTAAATGCTTCCTCTTACTTATTCAAATGCATTGAAACTAATTAATACTCAGGATGCTAAATGAACAGGTGATCATGCTCCCAAGAGCTTGTTTCCCATCAATCACTTTGCGTCTGTTTCGAGGGTGAGAATCTATATAACTGCAAAGTAGCACGTGGGTGTAAATAAATTGGCGGAGAATGCAGGCTTTTGTGCATGTGTGCTTTGAGGAGGTGTGAGTCCCCCAGCCCAGGTCAACAGGCAAGCAGCCAATAATTTACCCACCGACATCATATTTCATCTGTCTACCACCTCTATCCACTGATTATGCCGTCAATACTCCGTGGATAAGAGGAGCTGACAATTGACCAAGTCGGATCGATACGGGCTAATAAGCATTTCATGGAGGAGAGAGAGAGAGAGAGAGAGAGAAATAGAGCGAAGGAGCGTGGCCCAACTGGAGAGACAAGTTTGATCCAATTCAGTTGTTCTGCATCTTGTGGTGTAAGTGTGATGATTGGGGCTGTTATTGCCGGTTTAATGCTAGGCAATCAAGCTATAGTGGTCTAGATATCAACAAACAACAACAAATTGTCCCTTTTCTTCTGATACCCTCTTCTCTGACTCCGCCTGCCCTCCAGGGAACAATGCCTGAACAATCGAGCCAGGAGCAATGCTTTCAGAACCAGAGGAGGGAGAATTGATAGCCACAGATGAGAATAGAAAGCTTTTTGTTTAGCATCTTCGCTTTTTTTTCTTCTATCATTTGTGTACCAATGTTTTGCCTCGCTTTTCTTTCTCCTCCCCATGATACCAAGCGGAGGAACCCGGCGGTCCAACTCCTGAGATAATAACACAGCCAGGTATCGATGGAACGGTGTGATTTGACTTTGCGTAAATCACCATGTTTTTTTGTGCTGGTGTCATTTTCTTTTGCTCAAATTACCTTTTCCGCTGCCCCATAGATCACACAATTGGAGGTGCTCTATGGATACTGATTGAGGCCTTTTCTTGCTGTCGACACGCCGGCGTATCTCCACCACTGTTAAAGACATTGCTGTTATTACAGGCTATTGTGCCTTAGGTATAGGGAGAGGCATAAAGGGAGGAGTATATTGACTGCATGAGTGGAAATAGCTGGGTTTCCAGTCTGGGTTTTAGACCAGGAAATGGGTGAGCGTTTTCTCAATGGGGCATTACAGGCAGTAGGTGCTGGAGTAACGTCTGTAGATGAATAAACTGGTTAGAGAGGTGTGATTTCGGGTTGATTGTATAGTTTTGTGTTGTTTTTGAAACAACAAACAGCTACATGATATTGGTACATCAACAAAAGATCAATATCTGGTTTGAAATATGATTAAGAGAGACTTTGATGGTAATGTCAGGGTTGGTGTCAAGAGGAACGTTGTTTGGGCAGCCCTTACCAGCCAACCGTCCTTTCTAGACAAGTTCCATCAAAGGCGCTGACCGCTGCCCTAGTTTGTTAAGTGGTTTTCATTGCTGCTTCAGATTCCTTTGCTATCACCAAGCAACTTCATGCTCATTTACATTTTTATAGATCTTCGGTGGGGACGGAGCGAGGACGTGACCAATTATCAGCCACTGCTTCATGTGACAACATCACTGTCTCCGTCACCGCTGCCTCATCTTCTTCCCCGCTGAACATCCTCCACCCCTCGTTGTCCCTGTCAGAAGATGTGATGTAGCGGAGCCAATGCTGCAACACTAAAGAGGCACAAATTGAGGTTGCACAGCAGACTAAATAGTCATGGGAAAGAAACGTATTTGGAGGTAATTCATCTTCAAGTTCTGGAGGTTTCTTCTAGACACTGATGTCATTGACGTCCAAAAATAAAGTCGTTCTTCGTTGGAATTTACGGCCTTATTGTAGGATTTTTACTGTTCCTGATTTCTCTACATGGACAAAGTCCATCTAGGATTCCATTTCTAAGCATCTTAGCATTGAGAATTGTCATGTCTACACAAATTAAATTCATTCATTCTACTATGAACCATCTGGTCTCTGGGGCCTCTACGGAAATTACATTACTTATAAAAATGAGAATACAATAGTCTCGGAGCTGGCTCCACATGATGAGGGCTGTTAGCATTACTTTCTGTAGTATCACAATTTTAAGCCCTTTAGGATCACTACAGGTAATCGGGATAATCCGTGAAATCCAGCCATTATCATTACACTAACACTTGTTCATTATCTTTATTGCATATAGTCTGTGCAGACTATGTTGGAGTTTGGTAAAAGGGCATTATATGAAACATACACCCATGTCTAGCACATCACAGTGAACCCAGGCAAGGTTAACTCCTCACATCTAGAGGCTGTACATACAACATGTTAATCGAAGACACTATGCCTTTATGTATCATATCCATTTATTCACCCTCATGTAATTCCAAACCTGAAAGACTCCCATACAGCACAAAAGAATACATTTGTTTTTCAAATACAAATTAGAAATTTTTCAGAATTTTTCAACTTTTTGTCCATTCAAAATAAAACTGGACCCCAATGATTTTCATTTAATACGCACACAAAAATAATATGATTTATCCAAATATTTTCTTTTGTGTTCCACAGAGGTTGAAATGACATGAGGGTGAGCAAACAATGATTTTTAAATTTTGGGTGAACGTTCTCTTTAAAGTCATTATAACCCAAGGTATAACTTCATAATAACTATAACTTAGGTTCTCATGTTTAAAAACTACTTTGGCAGCTTCAGCCTGGCATATTTTTTCACTTTTCTTTGAAAAATGAAAAAGAGAATGGTCATAAAATCCTTTTCTGTGGGAAATATTTGGCTATAAAGTATGCATAGACACACATTTTGAATCCAGGAATCTGCGATTTCAATGTACTACATATTGCACCACAATAATTCCCATCTCGCATACTATTAAAAAGGACATAGGGTCCTCTGCCGCCCACTCTCCATGAAAGGAATGATTGACAGCTGATTCCTCTGCTGCAGAAGAGTAGGGATGCTGACACAGCGATGCATTTCATTAAACTCAGCTCTGTTATCATGAAAAGTAATTTATCTAACATCTGCTCTGCCATCCTATAGTCTGTCAAAAGACCTGATGTGAGTGAGAAAGGAGAACTGAGGGAAGCAAAGCAGAGAGGGGGTGAAAGAGAATGAGACACCCTGACATTTGAATAAGACATTCTTCCTGCACCTGAATAACAATAAGAAGTGATTATAGACTATTACATCTGAGGGGAACACAACCTTTGGCCTAAACTGTCCGACAGAGAAGACAAGGCAAATAGAGCTGGACATGGAAATCAATGTGATTATGTCAGGAAAGAAAAAACATTGAAAATCTGGGATTCAAAATCCATTTTAAAGCTGGAAATTAACAACGTTTCAGGACTTAAAGAATTAAAAGCAATGAAATGTTATGTTGTAAAATTAATTATTACTATTTCTAGGTCACTAATGAAATAAGTAAATCTGTGACATTGATCATGTGACTCTTTACACAGATGGTCATATAGCCTTCAATTGAAGCACAAGATCTTTGGATCATCTCAAATCATGCTGGAGAACATCAGGTTTTATACAAACTGCGGCCATTTATCTATCCTTTATTTCTTTCTTTATTTAGTATTTGGCCTTTAACTTCATGCCTGTGCAAAGCTATGCTTCAGACTTTTTTTGGCGCCAAAGCCAGTGTTTAAGACCGAACAATATACATAAAATCATTTAATCAACAGCAACGAAAAGAGTAACAATTTCAACTCTGCCATGATGTTAAATCACCTTAATCCTCTCTCCGACATGCTTGAATATTCACCAGCCCGGCAGAAGAGCAGACAGAGGCATAAATGGATGTTTAATTGGGCTTAATTTGTCCTGATTTCCACTCATTACAGTGCTGCGTCTGTCAGTCAGGAGCTGCAGTAGAAGTGAAGGGTCAGGAAGAGAGAGTGTCACTTGGTGTGGTTTTAAACACAGAACAGTTCTCTAAAAGACAGCCTGACTCACAATCCATGACACCTGCTGCCCAAGACCTTGAGATCGCCTCTATTTTCCAGCTCAAATACACTCCTCCAGTCGCTTTCTTTTTCCCCCACAAAAAGCAATAAAATAAAAACACTCAAACAGAACCACTGTACACACTGTTCTCACACACATTATTCTGATTTAACATAAAATAAGCACATACACATTTACACATAGTTATATTTGTGTGTGTGTGTGTGTGTTTAGGGAACCACCAGTAACAGTCCTGGCCCAATTGGTACCCTAGTTGAGAAAAAAATAAAATAAAAATAATTAAATCATTAAATAAACCGGTTTAAACCTATCATTGTGTTTTGTTTTGTTTTGTTTTTCTTTATTTAGACACTTGTTAGGGATCAGATTAAAACAGACGTGTACAAGCAGATGCCAATTCAATGTGCCCCCCAACCAAATGTATATCAAAGGGGAAAATATTATAAATTAATAAAAAATAAATACAAAATTACTTTAATTAAAAATATATAAAAAAATTTAAAAAACTAAACTAAAAAAAAACTAAACTAAAACACAAATAAACAAACTAAATAAATGAAAATAATTCTACTTTGCATCACTGTATGGGTACTCTGTGACTTGCAGGCCACATGAAGACTTTGATAAGAATTACCAGCAGATTATCAGGTAGTTGAGGGTCAGGGCCTTCTTCAAAGATGACAGGATGATCCCTCAGTATGACACAAAGCTCAGGTGGTCTGTGTGCAGGTGAGCAAGATGATCTAAAGGGACAGCTGATCAAAGCTCAAAGCCTAATCTCAAGAGCCCAAAGAGCAGCCGCGTCTTCACGAGACTAATCAGCGACGCCTCACTACGCAGACACTACTGCCTGGGTCACTCAACAAAATGAACTCCGCTTGGCACTAAGGATAGACAAATCCTATTTTTTTAGGTAAGTCGAGCACCTTGATGAAGATCATCCCAATGGATCCCGGTCTAAGATGTCTATGAGATCATCTGCCTGTTTAAATCTGCACACTAAGTCCAACCAGATGCCCCCCACAAGCCTCTTACACCTGTGCATCAATCCACACATCCATTTAAACCATTCTGCTGTTATAATACTGATCCAACCTGAAGGTTAATGACTTCGATAAGAGCTGAGCCATTGCAGGGAATCTCCAAACTTCAGTTCTCACAAGTCAATGGTACTACACGGGACCCCTGTGGAAGAAAGTGTCCACTTCATGCAAAAACAAACATATCGCTTCTCTCACACCCTGAGAGCAATGTTTTCCCCACTCAACCTATTTCTCTCCGAGACAGTTTCTCCACTCTCTCTCAATTTCTCTCTGTCTCCCTGATGACAGCAGTCTGATCATTCACCCTCTTGTTGAACTGCTCTTGGGTGCTGGGCTGGTTTTATAGCAGTCATGGTTGAAAGGCTTTTATACACTGTGTGAGATAGCACTAAGGTGCAGTCATCAGGGGCTTAGGAGAGCAAGTGAGATGTGTCCATCAACAAAAAACGAATCAAACCCACACACACGCACACTTATGCGCTTGTTTGGTCTCCTTCTATACAAACCGTGAGTATCCAAAAATATTCTTGCAAAAACATTTTGAAGGATTCCTGTAAACAAAGCAGAACCACAGAGAGCTCTCAGCATATCATGAGGATATAAAAACAAATAAAGCATCTCAGCTTAAACACACCAGTGACTGTGTGTGTGTGTGTGTGTGTGTGTGTGTGTGTGTGTGTGTGTGTGTGTGTGTGTGTGTGTGTGTGTGTGTGTGTGTGAAAAGAGTCCATTTGCTTATGTCACACAGCCCTTTGCTTATGTCACACAGCCCTTAGTGTTATTCTCAGATGATGACACACTCACTGACTAGTATACTGATAGATAGGGATATGATAAATGACGTCTTTTAAAGTCTATGTGAATTGTCATTTATTCAGCAAGAAAAAAATGTTTGTTTTTTCCAATGGGATTTGACTGGATCATGGAGAGTGGGCATTACATGCAAGAATGGAGACAGTCAGAGAGAGTGTTTGCAAAAACAATGCCAATAACAGCTATTTCACTATTGGTTAACTAATTTAATTATCCAGTGTTGTTATTGTTAACAAAAAGTATTAAAAATGATTTGTGTAAATTGAAATGATAAAATATAAAAAGCTGAAATAAAATATAAATATTAGATGAAAAACTGGAGTTTAAACTAAAGTACTAAAATTACTAAAATTAAAAAAAAACATTAACAATTGAAAGCTAAATAGAAATATTTTTTTTAAATGACAAAAGGACATACAAATATTAAAACTGAAACTAAAATGAAAACTGCAAACGTAAAAATAAAAGCTAAATGCTAAATATAATACTATATCCACCTTATTTTACAAAGTGGAAACAAGCAATTTACAGTGAAAGTGCGAGACTCCGATTCATTATAGCTGCTATAAGTAAATAACTAATAACAAAAGTTCAGTAAACAGTAAAACTATTCGCACGACAAACCAGTGTGTTTATGATTATGACAATACCAGCTGTTTTGTATAGCTCAAAATAAGTGGAAGCGAATGACATTCAAACATTCAAAATGAGGTGGATACTATAAATAATACTAAAACAACACTTATCCAACAGCTCACACTGTAATGTCAGCGGAAAGTCATTTCAGAAGAAGTGCAAGTTTTTATATTTTAATTAATTAAAGATTAGACACACAAATGTGTTTTTCTTTGCACCCTAATGCTAGAAATGTGAATCAAGAAAGCAAATGGGTTAGAACGCAGTTGATGATATCAAAGTTTTCTGTGATTCCAGAAGCAGAGAAATGTTGGAGGGGTGTGGGAAGCTACACTTATTTTCTGGGATTGTCCGAAAATACTTACATTTTGGGAAGGGGTTAAGGATGAGATTATTAAACTTTTGCATGTAGACTCGCCTTTACTCCCCTTTATTTTTTTCTTGAAGCGATACCCTAGTGATACCCCATACCCTGTGTAGCCAAAACCAGAGATATATTCTGCATGTACTCCTACATGTATGCACGAAAAACCTTAACAATTAACTGTATTCAACCTCACCTACACAAAGTGGGTCAATGGATAGAAAAACTTACATCTATCTATAAAATTAAACACATAACTGGCCAACTCCAATTGAAACTGGACATTTTTATGCAGAGGTGGACACCTGTTTTACGTATCTTGGTACATTGAAAATGACCTTTGACTCATTCCCCATTGCAATTTTTTTTTTAATCTCTTTTGCACCATCCCGCATCCTACTGGGCCACTATTATTGTCAAGGACTGTTTAGTTCGTTCATTGTTAGTAACTTGTTTCAATGTATAAAAATAAAGTTTCCAAAAAAAAAAAGCAAATGGGGTCAATTTTGATTTTATTTTGACTTTAAATGTAGCCTAATTTACTGACAGTGTGTTGAAATGCTAGTGGGATCAGTAACGCTTCTAATTGCAATAATATTCAATTCAACATCATATATACAGTGTGTGCATCAGTATTGAATATTTTCAACTGTAAAATCTGAAATCTGAAAATCAGTTTCCTCCAGCGGAAGCAGTAGGGGTATATTTATTTGTGTGTGTGTGCGCCTAAAAACACGAGAGCTGATGAGAAAGTGTGAAAGGGAGCCCCAATTATTAGTGCTCTGAGGTTAGCCTTTAATAACATACAGGGATGTAAACACATCATTAACACAGTAATGAGAGGAGTGGGTTTCAGGGGAAGGAGGAGGGGAGGGAGCGAGAGAATCCGAGTAGATGGGCAGGAGGGCACGAGGCCTCTGGAGGGTAAAGAGATAGTTTGGGGGTATTGCACCTCACCTCTAGCTGCAGTTACAGAGTCATTAGAACCACAGAGAGGGCGTGTGGCGGGCAACCCCATGACACGCTACCAGGCTGCCGAAGCGCATGGTGCCCTGCAGAATGAGGGAGTAACTTTATATACACACACACACACACACAATATTCTCGTCTGGATATTATCGTCCAATGCTCTAGCGGGCCGGGCACACAGATAAATCACACTATTCAACTGCAAAACTGTAGGCAGATGCAAGAAATGTGTGGCACAGAAAAAAGCCCACTGAGTATGCGTGTGCCTAGTCATACAAAAAGGCCACTAAATGGAAGAAAAATATATTTGCCCCTCTGACTCACTGTAACCCTTTTTGTTCTTGTGCCACAAGGAAGGCTTACCAGAACTGGTCAATTACGGCCAAATGAATAGAAGCGTGGTTGTTTCAAATAGATGTGGGTCCAAGGGGCCGACTCAGGTTTTGGCAGAGGGCATCAACAGAATAGTTGGGGTCCCTCGCTTTGCCCCGGCTCATTTTGTACAGAGAAAGAACCATTTGGAGGCTACAGAAAGATATGAGTCCATACAAATGCAGGAGTCTGCAGCTGTCAAAGCAGCCCAATCAGAGCTGGAGATAGAGGTTGTGATGTGAGATGCGAGGCCGGTCTGGGTCACGCTCACACAGAATACACTGAAAACATTTCAGCTCGGCATTGTACAATCTCAGAAAGGCTGACAGCAGGCAGCAATACCAGTGGACACGCATATTCCACCTATGGACACATACACACACACACACAGAGGACAAATTAACACCCCTGTGAACTCTTTGAAGTATTACGCTAGGCTTGATCTCTGATGATAGAACTATCGTTCTTCAATTGTGGAAGCGAGAAGTATTTACCTTTGAGAGCAAGCTACCCATGTTACCCATGTCGCCCTTCAACCCAGATGCTTTGATCAGAACTTCAGAGTGTATACTGGATCAGAAAGTTGAATCACATGACAAATGGTTGCCATTTTAATCCTTTTTTTTAATGTTTTATTAATAAAGACCAGAAGGATTAAGCGGCCAGTGACAACCCCCAGCAGAATCCTCTCCATGATACTTAAAGGTGCTCTAAGCGATGTCACGCGTTTTTTAGGCCAAAACATTTTTTGTCACATACAGCAAACATCTCCTCACTATCCGCTAGCTGCCTGTCCCCTGAACACACTGTAAAAAAATGCGGTCTCTGTAGACAGCCCAGGCTCCACACACAGCAACAAAATCAAACTGCGGCAACCCGCTCCACGAAACAAAAAAAACAGTGTTCTAGCCTAGGGGTGGGGTTAGTAAGCGTACATGGGGGGTGTGGAGGAGAGAAGCATGAAGAGGAAAGTTAGAATTTTAACTCTTTAAGTTTGATATGGCCGACACACGACCAAAGAGACGACGTTCTGATGAACAGATTGCAAAAATACAAAGAAGAGGGAAAAGGAGAAGGAACGCATGCCCGAATTTACACTGGAAAAGCCTTTGAAAGGTGTGAGAACTCCGCCGACAGAAGGGCTTCCAATCCGACATTCAGGTAACGTTAGCTCTGTTTTTGCTGGACAGGTGGGTAAATCCAGTTTGTTTTTTCTAAATGGACTTTCATGTTCGCCTAACAAACACAAGGATATAATTAGCTAGAACAATGCAGTCAGCACTAACTTTGGTGAATACAGCATATAGGTTTCTAGCAGCTAGCCATCAATCTCTATTGTAAATAATCAAGCAAACTCACAGTAGGGCGACAGTTTGTGTGAATGATTGTTTTCACATTTATTATGAAATTGAATGTTCATTCATAGCCTATTGACAACTTTGACTAAATTTGAAGCTAACGATATCTTGCTATTATTGCGTCCTGGTATGGGAGCTAAAGTTATAACCTCAGGTGGCGAAACGTTTTATCATGTTTTTCTAGTAATGTTTCTATTTTTTTTGCATTATATGAAAGCATTTATCTAACTTGGCGACATTACACCTTGAAAGAAGTATCAGTAAAACTACAGGGGGAGGGGACGGGATGAGGAGGAGGGAAGGTCTAGCTAGCCTCCGTTTTGTTTGACAATACTTTGAACGTCAACAAGAAGTGACGTCACCCAGCATCGCTTAGAGCACCTTTAATGCCTGATCAAAAAAACATCAAAAGAGTTTTTGCTAACCCCTTAGCCCTATATTAAGCTAGTACGCTAAGCCAACAACAAACTGAAAACACAAAAAAGCGAAATATGTAATGTTGGGAATTCTATTTCACTATTTTTAGCTTTGGAAATCTAATGTGCAAATATGTAGGGATACACAGTTTTATAAATTCTGGACCATTCACAATACCATTTTTGTGTGCGTACGTGTGTGTGTGATGACCGGTAAGCAATAAATGGCAGACAATATAAATACAATGCAAAGTAAAAAATAATAGATATTAATTTTACAAAAAATTTTATTTAACTGTTAATAAATTATTAGAGTTTTTAGTAAAGATTAAAACGTACAGAGACTGTCAGATAATGGGAAACTAATACAAAATGTAAAATAGGGGAAATGTACAGCACAAATACAAGGACAGTAAAATGTATAAATATTATTTTGTTATATTTGCTTAAAAAATATTTAATAGTGTTAAGAAATTACAAGTGTTTTTACAGATTAAATTTAAGTGAACAGATTAAGTACATCCCAGCAAAGGTATGTAAAATGTAAAAGAAAAGGGAAAAGTGAGAACTATTCAATATTGGCTGATATATCTTCAATATATTAGAAAAAAACTTTTGTCTAATATGACGAATGGAATAACAAATGATTCCAATATACTGTGCATTCAAGTAATATGGAATTTAAAAGACATTAACATATTTTCGTGATTTAATACACAGTACACAAATACAATACACAAAAAAAGTCTATTATTTCTAATCAGGCACTGAACAGAGTACATACAATTAGTCTCACCCAATAGAAGTGCATGAAACAGAGGCAGTGGAAAAGGTGCTCATAGTGGTGCTAATGAAGTATATTCTCACTGATTCTATTGTATCACTTATTTGTCTTTGGCTGACATGAACATTGGTAAGATGCTAAGATCAGTCTGAGGGGGTCTGTGTCCTATGGTGTCTATTGTCTAGCATTGGAAGCGGAGACAATACACTCCTTTGAGCTGACAAATACAGCCAGACAGTGGAAGGTTGTGTGTGGAGCCTTGTCAACATGTCTGTATAACAATGGGGTGTATGACACAGGATGTGCTCAGAGGACAGGCAGGAAGTGTCCTTTTGACGACTGGGTAACCGTATTCACTGAGAGTAAACAGCAAAACACATTCAGACGTAAAGATAAACATTTCATGGAAGCGTAAACTTGTTTTCTGAGGCGTAGGCTACATTTTGTTAATGGACAGGTGAGAATATAAAGCTGAGATTTGAGAGTGAGTAGTAATCATTCAGAGAGAAGTGGAAACCTGTTTTTCGTGTTGTATTGTGTG
Organism: Tiaroga cobitis; assembly: GCA_030578255.1. NCBI lineage: Eukaryota > Metazoa > Chordata > Actinopteri > Cypriniformes > Leuciscidae > Tiaroga > Tiaroga cobitis. The sequence continues at coordinate 34,390,180 of CM060603.1, forward strand.
GGAAATTGTCAATGTCCGCATTGAGGCGGTGAATTTAGAAAAGACCCAATTAAAATGTGAAGCGTGTCATTTTTTTCTTGTCAAAACACTTTTTCCTATCACAGTGTATTGTGTCGAGAGAAAACGTACTCTGTTACTAACGTAACCTCGGTTCTCTCTAGAGAGGGAACGAGTACTGCGTAATATCTTACGCTATAGGGAAAACCTCTTTTCCACGAGATATTGAAGCCAAAAATTATCCTTAATTTTGAATTAATGTAAAACGCTGTGCAGCAGCATGCAGACATAGGCAGGATGGCTCGCGCACCTATTGGCTGCCCTGCGGCAACAGCAGCAGCCTATCGAGAGAGGCGCTGCGTGACACCATATCCAATGGGGGCATTTCGCGCCCATTTCGTTACGTCCAGCCAGAAAGGGCGTGGTCTCGCCCTATAAATATAGCTTGATAAGGCTGGTACACTGGTTTGCATCGCCGAAGCGAACCAGAGCTGTGTATGCACGGCAAGATACGCAGTACTTGTTCCCTCTCTAGAGAGAACCGAGGTTACGTTAGTAACCGAGTACGTTCTCTTACGAGAGCATCTCTCGTACTGCGTAATATCTTACGCTATGGGGAACGCATTGCAAAACGCCGTGCGTACTGGGATCCGACACCAAAGTCCCAAGGGCAGTAGCACTCATATAGTGCATAATCACCGTAGACTCACAGAGAGTCGGAGAAGAGAGGCTCCAAGCATCATTCCCCATGAAATAGCATCCCACAGGAGCTAGTTATGTAACAGTGTTTCACGCAGACAGGGTGAACATGTTCAGCCTGAACTGGGTAATAGTACGGGTTATTCAACACCCATGGAGCTGTTATATCGCTCTGTGAGCGATGCACAAGCAAAACTCAGCATCTGGGCCGGCATAGCGGGGCAGATAGCACTGAATTCTATACCGACAGAAGCTTGGCTTGTAAGGCGGGAACCTCTAGGTTATAAAACCTTATAAATGTAGACGGCGAGGCCCAGCCCGCGGCTGTACAGATATTTTGCAGGGTAACCCCACTATACCGAGGCCACGCCTCTCGTGGAGTGCGCTCTGACACCCAAAGGACACTGCAGGCCCTTGTGTAAGTGTAAGCCAGTGCTATGGCGTTGACTATCCATCTGGATAGGCTCTGTTTTGATGCGGCCAGTCCCTTGGAGCGTCCGCCAAACAAAACTAAGAGCTGCTCGGTCTGTCTGAAGACAGACGAGCGGGACACATACGCTCTCAGGTCCCTGACAGGGCAAAGGAGACTCGCATCCTCCTCCTCATCATGAACCGAGAGGGCGCACAGGGAAATAACCTGGGCCCTGAACGGTGTGTTGAGGGATTTGGGCACGTACCCGTGGTTTGAGTATGACTTTTGAGTCATTAGGCCCACACTCCATACATGACGCGCTTACTGAAAGAGCTCGTAAGTCCCCTATGCGCTTCACTGAAGCGAGAGCCAAGAGAAACACCGTTTTGAAAGACAGATACGTCATGTCTGACAAATGGATTGGCTCGAACGGGGCACCTTTCATGGCTTCCAAAACCGTAGAAAGGTCCCACACCGGGACTGAATGAGGTCTGGGAGGGTTCAGCCTAATCACACGACTAGGTCGTTTTCCCCCAGTGACTGGCCAGACACAGGTTTTGTAAATGTTGCTATGGCTGCCACGTACACTTTGAGCGTGGATGGGGTCCACGTACTTGGAAATAGGCGTCCTTCAGATCTATTGACATAAACCAGTCCTCCTGGCGAACTTGCGCGAGGATTTTCCTGGTTGTAACCATTCTGAACTGGCGCTTCGTGAGCACCTTGTTCAGCTGTTGCAGATCTAGAATGGGTCTGAGACCACCGTCTTTTTTCGGTACCAGAAAATACCTGCTGTAAAGACCCCCTTTGCTCTGAGCCTGAGATAAAGGTTCTATAGCCCCTTTGCTCAGTAGTTTCGCTATCTCGTCTCGAAGTAGCGAATAGCCTCTTTTTATAGTCTTCAGCACCCATTCTGATACACCGGGAAGCTTCGCCCACGCATCTGCGTGAATAGCTAGAGGTAGAATGAAATCTGGGCTCTGGCCGCGGCATAACGGCGGCCGGAGAGCTCCGGTGTGCTGAGAAATAAACACTGTGTTTGCAGTGTGCGAGGCGGGGGGTGCACTGATCACAGCGGGCAGCCCGGCCGTGCTCAGCTTCTCTCTGACAGGTTGTGGAGAGAATGCGAGCGGGACGAGCCCCGTGGGGTTCGGCATGTCTGTGAGGGAATGTGGGCGCGGGATAGCGGGCACACTCACTGCACTGGGAACACTGTCGGCTCGCGCCGACTGAGAATGTGTTGGTTTAGTTTTTACAGAAACCGTGGGACATGCTTCGTGTAGTGTTTGTGGGCACTGTGTTATGGGCACGTACACTACATTTATTGCACGATCGACATGAGTCGATTTTATTTGTGCTAGCCCTGTATTGTGGCGGGCTGTGTCTGTGTGTGGGAATGGGCACTGAGACGTGGGCATTCTTACACACTTATAACACCATCGGCCGTGGCCGGAATTCCAGAAAATACACTCTTTTTGGGATTTATCTGGGTCGCCGTAAAATTGGCCTTTGTGTGCAGGCAAGCGGGCTGTGTTACCGGCTTGTTTACTGCAAAATACACTGGAACAGTCACATTGCTTGGAACTGAACGAGCGAGAAGTTTCGGTAGAGTCTGCCCGCGGCGAGACTTGAACACCGTGGGCCTTAGCTGACTGTATGTGTGTTGGTTTCTTTTACAGAAAACGTGGCACATGCAGTGTGTAGTGTTTGTGGGCACTGGGTTGTGGGCACATTCACTATAATTAATGCACAATTGACATGAGTCGAACTCATTTGTGCGAGCCCTGCACTGTGGCGGGCTGTGTTTGTGTGTAGAAATTAACACTGGGCTGTGGCATTTTTAATACACTCATAACACCATCGGCTGTGGCCGGAATACCAGAAAATACACAGCTTATATGATTTTTCTGGGTTGCCGTGGAAACAGCATTTGTGTGCAGGCAAGTGGGCCATGGTACAGGCTTGTTTACTGCAAAATACACTGGAACAGTCGCATTTTCTCGGAACTGAACGAGTGAAATGTTTGGGTGTAAGTCTGGCTGCGGCGAGACTAAATTTTTTTCTGCTGCGAGAGCTGGGATCGAACATGGGTCTCCCATGCGAAGGCTTTGGGTTTCGCCCACTGAGCCACAGGGGGAAACGACAAAAGCTTAAAATAGCCCGAGCGGATAAAGAGCGTCATCACAGTTTTGTGTGTCGCCGTTTGTTTGCAGGCATGCGTGTTCTACAACAGGCTCACCGCTGCAATATTGGCATACGTAAAGAAAGCTAGCCGCAGTTTTGATGCTGGCCCGTTTCCTTGACGACTCGCGGGCAGAAGGGGGGGAGGTCCACAGAGCTCGCCCCATCCTCACTGTCCGACGCCATGATAGAGCAGCTGGTCTTCTCTACAGATGCAGCTATCTCGTCATCATAATGACGGAGATTGTCCGTTGTCCGTCAGTGAGCGACTCGACTGAAGCTGGTGAAGCTGGCGGGCGAACCGGCGAGCTTTCACGGGCTGGAGAAGGCTCTGGGACCCGCTGAGTACGGCTCTTTATGGCGCGCCACTATAGCGGGCGGGAGTGCAGACTCGGAGAACAAATGCCAGGCGAGTCCTCAGAGTCACCATGGCAATAGCTCGCTCAGCGAGCGCGAGAGCTGCATGATCCTTACCCAGGCGGGACACGCCGATGAAATGGCGGTCCCCTTCGCTGAGTGCGGCTCGGCACGAGCCACAGGAACGAAGCATCTTTAAAAAGACGCTGCTCTTTTAGATAAAGAGAGAGAGAGTGTGAGTCGCGACGGCGAACACACACTCTCAGCAGAGTAAAAGGATATTGACGCCGGAGAGCGTGGCAGGTACGGCGACTGAAGGCGGCGAGGTGAAGGCCAGCGGCTTCAGGTTCAAGGGCTTGTCCCGCAGAAGGCTTGTGTCAACGGCGCGGCTTCTCACTCTGATTTTCATCTCTTCAGCGAAGCGCACGCATCGCTGGATCCAGTGTACCAGCCTTATCGAGCTATATTTATAGGGCGAGACCACGCCCTTTCTGGTGGGACGTGACGAAATGGGCGCGAAATGCCCCCATTAGATATGGTGTCACGCAGCGCCTCTCTCGATAGGCTGCTGCTGTTGCCGCAGGGCAGCCAATAGGCGCGCGAGCCGTCCTGCCTATGTCTGCATGCTGCTGCACAGCGTTTTACATTAATTCAAAATTAAGGATCATTTTTGGCTTCAATATCTCGTGGAAAAGAGGTTTTCCCCATAGCGTAAGATATTACGCAGTACGAGAGATACTCTCGTAAGAGAACTAGAAGTAAGCCATTCATACAGTAGGTTTGATTCAATGAACACTGTAAACACACGTTTAAAAACTGCTGTTTGTCGGACCTATCCTTCTCAACCCAGTGTGCGTTTGTAACATGCATCCATGAAACCAAATTGAAAACAAATCAATATTTTTGAAAATTAGTTTGGTACATTGGTGTTTCACAAATCTTGGTGTCCCCTGGCTAAGGCCCAGTACCACTGGTTATCACTAATGGCGCTTTTCCATTACCAGTACCAGCTCGACTCGACTCGACTCGGCTCGCCTCAGCTCGGCTCGACTCAGCTCGCTTTTCGCTCCGTTTTCCATTGCAGACAGTACCACCACAAATAGTACCTGGTCGTCATAGCGACGCCTTTCGTTCCTCGTTGCCCTATCAAGCTCTCGCTGGATGCTCTCTTCGGCAACCAAACAAAGGAAAGTCTGCACCTCCTCGTTTGACCACGGCGTATTCTTCCGAGTTGCCATAATAATAGTAGTAAGTTTAGTAACTATCTCTGGCCAAACTATTTAAAAATGGCGGGGTTATTCTGGATACTCCATCTGGCGCGTGTAATGATGACGCAGTGAATGGTGACGATTCACTCTGACCAATCAGCAGTCAGCATTGTTTTCACGTGACATTTTAGTATCGCCTTAGCTCGCCTTAGCTCGCTCAGAACCTCGCCGGAGGTGATCCAAAAAAAAGTACCCGAAAGCAAGTACAGGTACAACTTTTACACAGGCGAGCCAAAAACCAAACAAAGGCGAGCCAAGCCGAGCCGAGTCGAGTCGAGTCGAGTCGAGTCGAGTCGGTACTGTGTAGTGGAAAAGCGCCATAAGTCAGTGGTTCTCAAAGTGTCGGGCGCGCCCCCCAGGGGGGCGCAAGGATACTGCAGGGGGGGTGCGGGATATCAGCAGGAAAAAAAAACAGCCGTTGCAACAACATTCAAATGCGTGCGTGAATAGCGGTCAGCGCTCTGCCTTAATAAGGGCCAGTTCACATATCGCGTCTTTTGCGCGCTCAAGTTTGTTATTTCAAATGTAGGCTCATAATGGAAGCGGTGCGACACGTTCGTTTTTTCCAAGCGCGTCCGCGCCGCATCGAGATAAAATCATCTCAACTTTTCAGAATGCCGCAAGCGTACCGTAGGTCACGTGACAAGAACCAACCGGAGCGCAACCGCTCTAGCGCTTTGCGTTTTTAGGCGCTATATGTAAACCGAGCCTAAAGCGGCATCGAACTGCAATTACATTGAATCGTTCTTCTTCAGACCGTTGACTTGTCACTGCTGGAACAAGCCCAACATATAAGTTGCTCGCCGTAGAAAAGCACTTGTTCAGCGGATCGAAACTCAAGCTCCTTTTGTGAACTCGCCACACGCTGCTGTGCGTGTTCCGGTGAAAAGACGAACAAGAAGCTGAGCTGGTGACATGAGGCGCTGTCAAAAGCTGTCATATATTTGCGCTTTTATAAATTGCTCATCCAAAGTATCACTGAAATATTTAAATGTTTTTGTTTAGGCTATTTAAATTAAAAGTTAAGTTCTGTATTAATATTCTCTCTTACTGTTATGTGAAATAATGACATTACAAAGTGAAACTATTGCTGGTGCTTTGCATTGCACGTTTTTTTTTTATTATTTAAAAAATCTTTCCCTTTTTATTTTATTTATTTTGGGGGGGGGGGGGGGGGGGGCAGGGCACGACGAAAAAGGTTTGAGAGTAATGAATATGACAAATAATGAATCAAGAAAAGAAATCACTGAATGGTATAGGATTACAGTCATTTTGAGTATTTTAGGATTACAAACCACTAGCATTTTTATATAAATATTTGAAGACCACCTAACATATAGCCTATTGAAGACGTCACCAGCTTTGTTATTATAGTATCAGAGCTATACACCTTTTTTCATAGTTTGGTCAGTAAGGCCCTGTTTACAACTGGTATTAAGATGAGATTTGGTCGATGCGATCACAAGTAGACGAGGCAGGCACATACCCGTTTAGTGTTTACACCTAGTTTTTTCCACTAGGTCTTTCTCTTTTGTCCACTTTCTACCACTTCTGTCCTGATTTCTTCAAGGGGAGAGTCTATGGACAGGTAAACGTATGGGTTTTTTCAGATATTTCGATCTAATGGACAAAATAAGCTCATGCAATTTACATATGAACGAGCCCGGAGACGACTGAAAAACATACGGAGAGCATTAGCTTTCGTTTCTGCTCTGATAGCCGCAAGCCGAACACTGTGAGTGCATGTTAGAAGAGACCATTGTGCTTAGTAGGCCTACGTTTTTCGTCTTCAACCCAAACTTGGGTCTCCAGCCGACAAAGTTTAAATCCCGTCTGACTAGCGCACTTCCAAAAATATTTAGCTACACATTAGATCAGAACTTGGAGAGTTTTCGACCACATGAGCGTCTACACTACGAAAGCAATCCGGTCTAATGCGTTTTCGACTACCTCTGGACATGGTCGAAAGTGGACAAGCTCAAAACGTTTTAGACCCCGTGTGATCCGATCAACCGGAACGCATCTCAAAATGCATCTTAATACCAGGTGTGAACAGGGCCTAAGAAACCATTTTTTTTTTGTAAGAAACATGCTTTTATTTAGCAAAGATCCATTAAATTGATCAAAGAATCAGGGTTTTCATAAAATAATATGAAGCAGCACAAATGTTTTCAACATTGATAAAAAATGTTTTTAAAGCACCAAATCAGCATATTAGAATGATTTCTGAAGGATCATGTGACACTGAAGACTGGAGTAATGATGCTGAAAAATCTGTTTTGCCTTAACAGGAATACATTTTAAAATATAATTAAATTATGATTCAAATAAAATTTTAAACTACAGTATAATGATATTTCACATACCGTATACCCGAATATAAGACGACCCTGAATATAAGACGACCCTGAATATAAGCAACCCTGAATATAAGACGATCCCCCTTTTTCCAGACTTATTTTTGTGGGAAAATAGATTTTTGTTGAAAAAAATCTGGTTTTCAACAGAAAATAATTTTAAGAGCAAATTTCAGAGGCGTTGTTCCAAATGCCTCGCATCACCTGTGCCTCGTGGAGGCCCGCTCATCGGCAGAGACCGGCACATATGCGCTTCCTGATTGGCCATGACTGCGGCTGCCCTGAGTGCGACGGGATGGATTTAATCACCCTACGGGGTCGTCTGGCCGTTTTCGACGACGATCCGGCTCTCGCTCTCTCTCTCTCCCTCTGCTCGAGCCGCAAAAAGCGCCGTTCACAGAGGATGCCAGAGCGGACGGAGACAAGCGAGCAGAGACCCCCCCCCCCCCAGGCAGCACAGTCCTTTTTCCTCAAAAACCCAGTGTCACTGCTCACACATACTCTACTTGCCCACCTACAGTCACTCATGTGGCTTTTAATGTGAACTAGTAATCTTTACTTCATTACCTCACTCCAGATACTATTATAATACTATAGGCTAATATTTAATATAAGAATGCCACACACTGCACACAGTCACTTTAATGTTACAGACACCAACAGCGTGTGATTTATGTTCTAACTTTTACGTAATGAAATCACTGGTACTGAACGGTAACATATACCAGGATTTTTATATTGTCAAGGTATTCCAAAGAATACAGTGCAAGTTCCATGGTACACATCTGAAAAAAAACATGGTATCATGGTATTGTAATATCAACAATTGCATCGATACCACAGGCGTTTGTATTTACAGTCTGTTTATGTGTCCTTTATGTACATTTATTATTTGTATATGTGTTGATAGTTTAATGTCCCTTAAATAATGAATATTTATACAGTCTTCTCCAAAACTATATTTTTGTTTTTTTCTTTGCCCTGCAAAAAACTGACAACAAACTGACCTTGACTTGACACCTTAAATTAAACAGTTCCCTTTTTTATCAGAGTTTTAAAAAAGTAAAAAAGCATTAATGTTTCATTGCACAAGACCATGCTCTGAAAAAGGCTCTGTTGAGTCAGTAGGTCATAGTGTAATAGATTAATAATATACTAATAGTTTATTGAATTCTGTAATTGAAATTTCAGATTGAAAAGTCAGATTGATGCATCAAGATTGATCACCCTTAGTAGGAATTAATGTATATAATTGATTTTTGTTTTAAGAACAAGTGCTGTGTTCAGAGTCATGCATTACTCCATTATTCCACAATGTATTTTGGATTTATTCCACTAGGTACAAATTAATAAAATAATGTAACAGTGAGGAAATCTGGAAATGCTTTACAAATTCAAAAGCCTCCCCTGCTAACATCTCTCTAAACGACCCTGACAAAGGTGTAACAATAGCTGGCAGTCACTGGAGACAAAGCATTTTATCAGTGGGGTTGCATCAGACAAGACCCATGGGTAAAACCCACAATAAGCAGCTAATCTCCTAATCCACCCAAATTATGCCCAACACTGCCCAATGATGATTGCACAGGAGGAGGGAATTATAATATCCTGATGAGTTTTGACCAAGGATACAATATGTGAGTGTTGTGATTGAATTAATTGCTCTGAACATGGAAGTGACTTTTTTGTTGCTCATTGAATAAACAAAGAAAAAACTTAGCCCGAGTTAGTCATAAAGGCCAATTTTCATCTGTTGTCCTTGGCCAGTTCCTTAAAGGCAATCTAAACTTAAAGGACAAGTTCGGTATTTTAAACTTAAAGCCCTGTTTTAAGATCGTTCCTGATGAAATAGAATGAAGCGATTTTTGTGTGAGCATCTCAGTGAACACCCCAGACCACTCGGTGAGTTTCACGTCTTTGTAAACGAAAGTTTAATGCGTTTTATGAAGGATTGTTCCAATGCACCTATATGCAACCATTGTGGAGGTGGGGGTGGGGGGTGGGGTGGGGGGACAGGGGCATGTGTCCAAATTCGTTCTATTCGTTTCTAACCGTTCTATTTCATCAGAAACTATCTTAAAACAGGGCTTTAAGTGTAAAATACCGACCTTGTCCTTTAAAAAAATTACACAAGGTTTATCACAAATATAACACTTAAACTACAATACAATCAAGGGAAAAAATAGCTAAGGATGAACAAAACAAAGATAAAAAATAAAAATGAAAGACAAATCATAACCAAGTGGATGTTGCACACTGGTGGTTGAGGAGAGATTCCCTGATATGATTGTAAAGCGCTTTGCCTCATTCATTCATTCATTCACTAATGCTCAGGTTATTAACAAGTCACAAGTATTAATTTCTCTAATATACACTGGGTAAGAGTTAAATTATTTCAAAGCAGTTACAGAAAAAGTGGACCAAGTACTTTTACCAATCGAAACCATACAGTCCCCTCTAGTCATTCCTCTTGTACCTTGAGTATTACTACTTTGCATTATGAATTTGTTAAAAGGAGTGGGAGCAGTATTATTTAGAATCTTAAACACAAGGCAAAGATTTCCATATTAAAAAGAACATAAATTATTATTAAGTACTGCATGGTTTACTGTATCGAGCCTTTCTCAAATCAAGAAAAATGGCCCCTTTTCCATTCCACCCTCATCCCCCGTCAACATTATTTAATTTTGTTCTAGAAAATAACAGATAGCTGTCCCGTGGAATGATAAGCTCTGCATTTAAACGGTTTTAGTGAACTGAATAAATATTGGAATATGTAGTGAGAGTCACCAAAGCTCAGTTATAGAGGTGTGATTTTTTCCTACTAATTTTTATGGAATCACTACATAACAAAATTCCAGCCAATAATTATTGCAATGCCATGGCTGATAACTGAAAAAGGAACCATTAACATGAGTAAATGGCTGCATGCTCACATTTACTCTAGATCTACAATAACCATCATGTTTACACAGCGCACACAAAACCTCTACACTTACAGTACTTCTGATTTCTCTCAGCATGGGGACAGAAGAGGTGTCAGTCAATAAATGGAAAGACAAAGTAACTTGTAAAACAAAGTAACTTGTGTTACTTATTTGAAAAAGTAACTTGGATATTTTTTTGGAAATTTAAAAGTAATGCATTACTTTACTCGTTACTTGAAAAAAGTAATCTGATTGTGCAACTCATGTTACTTGTAATGCGTTACCCCCACCACGTTGAATCACAATATTATAGCTGAATGGATTTTTATTTTGAGATTTGCTAAAGATTACATTCACTTAATTATTAGTGTGGACTCGAAAAACTCCAGCCAATCATTTCCAAGACCACCTAGAATCATTGGACAGAAAATGCGTCAATCAAACAGTCGTACCATACCCCCCTACACCTGGTGAAAAAGTACTTTCAAAGTGTGTATGAATAACAAAAATGTCCAATGAAATGACTAAGGACTTTACAGTGTGCATTTTACACCCTTTATTAAGAAAATTAAGTAGCCTAATAAAAACACAATTTTAACTTTAAACTGCTAGATTAGCAAGATTAACATAACCCACACATGATTAAGAAATATAATCATTTCTCCTGATTTACTCAATATATGCAATAGGTGCAGTGGTCGAGTGCCACACACACATATAAGCAAACATACACACACACCACTGTAATTAGTAAACCTCCTGACTTCCTTAACCTGCTGCTGTCCCAGCAGCCCACCTATTGAAGTCCTGCTCCAGAGAAGTCCTGTCCTCCCTGGTCACAGCATACAGGGAGGGGAAGCACCTGTCTGCTGAAAGCTGGGCAACCCAGATAATGGGACTACCAGGAGAGGCAGCGTCTGGTCGAATATTAACCCCTACTGAGGAACGTCTGTCTAGACACACCTAACACTAGACAGCTAACTTTATGTGACTTTAATGTGAAAGAAAAGTATGAGGTTTATGTGCCAATCTATAGCAGATTCTTATTTGATAATAAAATAACATAAATCCACGAAACGTTAACCAAGTTAAATGCAAAAAAATGTTTTGCAAAAAAAAAAACAGCAGAAACCGTTTAACTGAGCAGATTTTTTCACCCTAAGCATAAAAGTAGTCTCTGAAAAGCACAAGCATTTATGTTTTTAAGCACAGCAGCTTGTAAAAGACGCTCAGGACTCTGTGAGTTCTATTCAACACTGAGTCCTCTTACACTACTGACACACACAAACACATTTGTGTTCACTCAGTTGTTATCTAATTGACTGTACTTAGTCCTAACAAAGACACCAGCTGGTGTGGGCTGGTGCACCAGGCAGGTGTCTAACACCCTCTAACACTCAGGTTCACTCACACACATTAGTGGGACACAGCAGGCAAGGTGGGGTATTACATTAATGACATACCTTTCGGAGGGTGAATAATCTGGTAGTCTAAAAATAGTTACCAACTAAATTCACTAAATGTAGAACTGGAACAAAGTCAGTCTGGTATGTCTTTAAGGCTGAAGAAAACTTCTACCTGTCACCATGGTCAGTTATAGGTGCAATAGGTGATTCTCTACAAACATGTTTTTTTATGGTTGAAAGTCTCCTCATATCCTAATAGCAATCACTATGTTAAGTGGTCAAATTGTATTTTTATAAATATATATCATCTGTGGAAAGCGTAGGACCATAAAATGTTCATTCAATCATTTCATTCGGACTGGATGTTTCACGTACACTGCGCAGACAGAGCGAGAATGGCAGGCAAACAACCTAACTTTCCTTCTAAACGGACAAGTGGCAATATCTACATTTGAGGTTTGACAGAACAGTTCTATGTACCGCTGACTTTGCCCTATGCAGATAATTCAGTGAGATTCGACTGTTTGCCGCATTGTCCTGAATTCGCATATGAATAAAGCTGAAATACAGTGCATTATTTCCTTCATGTCAACTTCTGAACTGGAGTCATTTCACAATCACATACTTATGCATTCAAGCAAGCGCTTCTGTTTCTCCCCTCACTGTACTGTAAAGTTTTCTCACCAGTGAATGACACGATGTAATCTAATAACGTTGTTTCTGGTCGTCTCACTTCTAGTCTGTGCGCATTCATGTGTTTTGGAGGAGGCGTGGCTTTGGACGGCAATTTGCGGTGAGGGTGGGATCGTATGCCTTCAATGCTAGCAGGCTAAAATTAGCATTTCCCAGATCACCTATTGCACCTTTAATTGACTAGTTGTCCAACAACTGACTAGTTGAAAGTTTGGGGTTGGTATGATTTTCTTTAAGGCTTATGCTGCACCAAGGCTGTTTATTTGATAAAAATACATGTGAAAACAGCAATTTTGTGAAATATTAGGTTATTACAATTAACATGACTATGGGAGTGTATGTATATCCAATATAAACCAGTACCAATAATAATAATAAACATCGATAATCGATGTGTGCATCCTCTGGCGAAAAATACAAACCATTTAGAACAACAGTCATTAAGGTAATTCTCGGCTATTTGATTTTGTACATTCATAATTTTATCCAGGGGTAACAAGTCATATTCCTTGAGATCTACCTTCCTGCAAAGTTCATCTCCAACCCTGATCAAACACAGCTGAACCAGCTAATTAAGATCTTCAAGAGCACTTGATGACTACAGACAGGTGTGTTGGATCATTCTGAACTCTGCAGGTAGATAGATCTCCAGGAACAGGATTGGGTACCCCTGATTGTATACCCTCTTCATCAACATGCTAGATCACCATACTGTCTCACTGCTGTTGGAGGTGACAATGGACAATGTTTTTTTTTGCTGGAGGACACATTTGCATAGTGGATTCTGTGGGAGGCTGAAGTGTGCGAGTTGTGTTTGCTGGTGAGTGGATGAGGGTGGATGAGACTGCGTAAGTGTGTGTTTGTCAGGGTTTTGATGATGTGTAGGATCTGGTACAATTGAAAAATGTTACTGATTCCTCCCACTTGATTAACAGTAGGCCCACTACTGTTTATGTCACAACACTCTGCATAATATGCTGGTGGAGGACAGGGATCCATATTCAGTTATACATTGGAAAGTATAGGACACAAATACCGGTTTGAATCCATGTGAAACACTGCCCTGTATAATTTACAGCATTGGCACAGAGAGATTTATTTTATGTAAGCAAAATGGTCATTGATACTGAAATAAAACCAAATGAATCATAAATTAACTAATTTCACATACAAAGCAGGTGTTTATATAGAAGTCTTTAAAAGGGTCAGTGGGAAAAAGAGGTTGCCGTTGTTCAGTGAATTTCCATGGGCAATATTCAGTAATTTCAATAGGAATCCACATGATCGGGAATTTCTCATGAGGGAGAAATATTCCTCATGGCTCGGCAATAAGGACTGCCCAATGGTAAGCGTGAACGACACTCAGGACAGTAGAAAGAACTGTCACTTGCCTGATCGGGCTAATTCTGCATCGTCACGCAAGTTTATCGTTTGCACTTGTTTTAAAGCTAATTTCAATATACAAGCGCAAGAATATGTGAAAGAACACAATTCGGTATTCGCTGTTCGATAAGTTTTGTGTGTGCAACACACATCCGAAGCTCGTGCACAGATAGCGTGCAAATACTGAATTGAGTCCTCATTGACATCCTCTCCAAACAATGGAAACGTAGTGTAGTGGAATGGAAAAACAGTATATTGAATCTGTGCATTAGTTATTAAAGTGACAGCAGCCTAATATGCCTACTGCTGCCAGTGTTTTTAATGTTAATCAAACAAGACAAAGAAAAAAAAAAATCACTCACTGCTCTTGGCTGAATAGCTTTTGTAACTTTAATAAGGATTTATATGTTCAAGTTATATAGTGAAGACCAAGCAGTACTATTTTATATGTGAATACTTTATTCAATTTCTATACCTGAAAACTACTCTTACACCAACCTAAACACCCTGAAGAGCACTGTTTATTTAACTTACCTGTTGTATTTATTTTTGCTATTGCTCGTAATTTGATAATTTGTTCTTATTTTATTACTGAGTGTTTACTTGTCTTTAATAATGTTTAAAATTTATATAAGTTAGGCTAATAGTTTTTTGGTGTCATAACCTTATTTATTAAGGTTACATGGGTCAAAACACAGTAAACAATATTTTATTTTATTCTATTTATTTATAGATGGGGCCAATTTGAAAGGACCAGGGAAAAAGTGTTGAGCCCGGTTCCCCACGCAGATTTCACAGTGGGTTTAAGTTGGTCAACACACAGACCAACAGAGAGCTGCTTGGTTTGAAAATGATTTCTGTGAGAATTGTGCTTCTCTCAAATTTCACTAATTCTTCGAAGGATATAAAATGAACGCAAACATTTCTTTTAAGTAAAATTCAGCTCACCACATGCATTCCATGGTTGATAATAGCTCAATGCTAACTGAATCAGGCAAACACTTCTGACTTTTGTCAATATGGTGTATTCTATACACCTCATTTTCATAGAAAGAGGCAGGTTTTTGCTGAAAATAATGTCATTGACTTAATCTAAAAACTTGTGGTGCAGCGCTATTCTAGTTTAAGATGGATTGTGGATGGTTCATGTCGAGCAAGATGCAAGGTTTTATACAATCAAAAACCATGTACAAAAGTGGCGCAATTGGTTGCAGTTCGCCATTTGAATCCGTGTTTTGGTAAGAGACCATCAGAAATTTAGACAACAACAAGGCTACAAAGCATCAAAGAAAAGCATAAAGAAGTTAGTAATAGTCAAGTATTTATGTGTTAATGTCTGCAGGAGTCAGACTGGACTGCAATAGAGAAGGAGAAATGGGCTTAGGGAGGAACAGCAGAGAACACACTCACCCTAACATATACTGTGTACTGCGCCCAGACAGCCAATCACGAATGCATTGAAAAGTCCCCACACTGCAATTATTCAGCAAGCAAGCTACGATGATACAGAACAAGGTGGAGGGAAAGAGAGAGGGGGCAGAGAGGAGAGGATTACTGTGCAGGCCACTCACACATACATGCAATCCTAAAACGGTAGCACTCTAAAAGTCCACAGTCATGACTAATTCAAAGCTTTCCCCTGCTATTGCTATCTGAGATCTGTTTTTCAAAAACAGAGTTGCTGAAGGGGAAATCAGTCCGACTCGCACATACACACACTAAGGCTCTGTTCCAAAACCTAGTGTTCTGTATTGCTGCCTACTGCCTAGGCAACATCATTGAAATTTAACCTTTTAAGACTAAATTTAACAACCGAGGCTCTTTGGAAAATGTGTATGTGGTTATGTGTATGTGTATGTGTATATTTCAGAGTTGAGCTAAAAGTGAGTTGAGTTTTTTCCAAAACTGATGAACGTGAATCTGGCAACGTTTCACTACGATATTTGTAGTACGTGTTGTGGCAGTTCAAAAATGAAATGTCCGGTAAATGGCACTAAAAGTTTAATGCTCTCCCAGGTTTGAAAATAACCCAATAACTACAGTACACCCAACCATAAACCAAACCAAACCAATAGTGCACTGTAAAAAGTGATCAGTTGACTTAACTTAAAAAAAAAAAGTGCAGGACACCCGGCATTGTCTTAAAGTTAAGTAAATAAACTTCATGTGTAATAGAAAAAATTAAGTGTGGAATTGTCAAGTTCACAACTTATTTTTTTCACTTACGCCTGAAGGCTATTTACTTAAATTTTAAGGCAACGGGTTTCCTCACTTTTTTTAAGTTGTCAACTGATCACTTTTTACAGGTTGGTAAGTAACAAAAGCAGACATAGATAAAAATGCACGCATACCATTTTAGCTTGTTTCTACAAGTCTTTAAACTCTTTTATCATGATTTGTTTTTCACGGGACAGAGCCTGAGCGCTTCATTTCAGTGCAAGTACAACACTGTATCAGGTGAGCTACTGAGCAAGTTTACTACATAAGAAAAGCTACAAATGGAGCTGGTTATGTGATGCAAACGTCAAAATGTATTAGTTTAAAATCATGCACTATTGTAAAAGTGGTTTGAAGTCATAACAGGCAAAAATACGTCTTTATTAATAAATAATCTGTCCCATATTTTGTTTGAAAAGGAATAAAGAAATAAAAGGTGCTTCCACTAGTGTTTATTTCAGCTGGAAGTAGCAGTGAATTTTATATAAAAGGTACATTTTTGGATTTCAGCAAAAATGTAGGTAGATGCATATTTTCCCAATTTTCTAGGTTGAAATTTGAACCCTCTTCATGGGCGAGCCCCACCAATAGTAAAGTGAAGCACATGGAACACTGGCAATTGATTCTTAACACCACCATAATATAGCACAGAAATCCCTAGGACACACAAAATATTATTGTGTAATATTGTACATTTTAAAATAGATTCAACTATTTATACTTTATTAGTATATATATATATATATATACTTTTAATAGAATATATGAAATAGTTGACATTCACTGTGGTTGGCGCAAAGAATTCTGGGATTGGCTACCTTAGATTCTGGCCAAATCAAACCAGAATAATGTTACTGCCAATCTATTCTGTCTGAATTTTGCCTAGGATGCCTTAAAATGTTATCTAGGTAGGCAACATGCTAAGTTTTGAGACAGACATTTTGTGTGTGTGTGTGTGTGTGTAGCAGGGACGTGCCCAGGAATTTTGAGGGGGAGTTGCTCTGACCTGAAAAAAGGGCCTTCTACCTGACCTGTGACGCCGTGAGCTATGTAAACCATTTGCCATTGCCCCACAGTCACACCTGACACTTCAGTGCTCCCAATACAATCCACCCTCCTTTAAACAAAACAGTCAAAGAATAAGTACAACAATAGAACAGAATGAGGTTCAAACAAACAATATTTATTGAACAGACTATTTTCTATAGAATGTTAAGATAACAAGTGAATTTTAACGTAAACATAAATAAGAAGACAATAATAAATTATAACCCTGAGCTTTGGCTTTTGGGATTAACTTTGGTTCTCTCTACAGCCTGGGTATTTTCGGCATCAGTATGATTTTTTTATTTATTATTATTATTAAGCATGTTGAAGCAATTCTTGATTTATGGTTATTATTTACTGAGGGATGTGCATCCATACGGACCAGTATGTCCAGCTAATCAACATTTTAAATTCAATATAGCCTATAAATCAATAGTCAATCGATGTTAAATTGTCAATACATTGCTTTCTATCTTGCATAATTAGTGCAGTTGTTTAGAGTTTTTAACTACACTGAGACTAGATAATCAGTGTCTTGTTTTATAATGTGTACTTTGATTGGGAGTGCCATCATTCACGTGCATGTATTGTACAGTATGTCTGGTCTCCACTTATTTCTGCTTGAAAAATGCGAGTTTCATTTCGTACATATGAACGCACACGATATGAACGCGGCGACGCGGTTATGCTTTCCCCGAGCTGCAGTAAACAAACACCGTTGCACTTTGTCGTTTATCAAAAACAAACGTAATTCATTTCTATTTTAAGTATTTTACGCTCCCTTTTGTCAGGCACAAAGGCCCCGTTCACACTGCAGGCAAAAGTGGCCCAAATCTGATTTTTTTGGGGTCAAGTGACCAGGTCAGACTTCTTCAGAGGTAGTGTGAACACTCAAATCTAGCCTAGATCTGATTTTTTTCAAATCAGATTTAGACCACATACACATGTGGTCAGGGCCTGAAGTTAACTTTTTTGGCCACCAGCCACTGTGGCAGGTGGATATTCAAAATTATATAGCAGAGATGCTTGAAACATATAGCCCTTCTAGATCTCTTAGATCTGCTGGAAAACTCCAACTGGTACAACCCAGCGCTCGTACCAAGCAGGGAGAGGCAGCCTTTAGTTGTTATGCGGTCCGTCTTTGGAACCGTCTTCCTGTAGACATTAAGACCTCTCCTACTGTCTCTATTTTTAAATCCAGACTAAAAACAAAACTTTTCTATGATGCTTTCTATTAACCCTCTCTTGTACCTGTGGTCTGTACGGTTTTTATTTTAAGCTCTCAATTTTGTGTATTATGTTCCCTGTGAACTATTAAGTTTTTATTTTAAGCTTTTAATTTTGTGTATTATGTTCCCTGTGATTTAACATGTTTTTATTGCTAATGTTATTGTGTAATTGCTATTATGTAAAGCACATTGGGTTACCGTTCTGTGTATGAAATGGGCTATATCAATAAACCTGAACCTGAAACCTGAACCTGCCACAGAGACTTTTTACCAGCCTTTTTTTTTTTTTTTTTTTTGCCTCATAGCCTAAAGGTGAAAAACGGGAATTTCACAATATTGTTCTTTAACTTGTACACATTTAAGTGCTGTCAAGTTATTAACGAAATCAATATAAGTAATAATAACTCTTAGAATATACATTTAAAAAAATCTTTTTATTCATTGATTTTGACACACAAACGCACAACAGATCTATAGACCTAACGCAGCTCGTATGTAAACAAATCACCCGCGGCTGTGTTGATGGCTGATTTAGTCACGTAGACAGCTAGGTCCTGACAGCTTTTAGTTACAGCGTTCAGGAACCGTTAAGCAGAACTAAATTAATATTATTACTGGTAAAGTTACCGGGTACCGGACATTTTCTCACCGGTTCCCAACTCCCAACATGTACTACAGTTGCACACGCACACATCTGTGCAACTGTCATTGTTCTGGAGCCTACGTCAGCGTTACATTATCTCATCCCATCTCACCAACAGTTTAATACTCGCACATCCAAACGTAGTCAGAAAAGGGCCTCATCTTCTTTCTGATCGCATGAACGTTACGAAAACTGTCTTGTTACGCATGAATGTTACGCATGAACTGTCGCTGTCATAAATCAGCCGCTCACGAACCTTGCCGTTGTCGCCAATTGACCACTTTGTATTAAAATGTCTTCTTTTACTTTTCTTTGACTCATCCTCATCTTTTTGTTGGTTGTTTGTTTCAGCTGGCCTTTTTACCCCAGTAATGTGCCGCCACATTATAGCTAAGGTCCAACGCAATGAAAATGAAAACGTAAAAAAAAAAACTAATGAATCACTCAATTCTCATTGGCTACCTGCCAATGTGGCAGGTAGATTGACAGTGTTACCCGCCAATAGCAAAATTCACCCGCATTTGGCAGGTGGTCGGGTGTTAATTTCAGGCCCTGCATGTGGTCCTGAATCAGACCCAGATCTGATTTTTTTCAATGCGGCCGCAGTGTGAAAAATCAAGGCGGATTTGATGCGACTTTTACGTCAATCTACGTCGACATTAGTCACAATTATGAGCCGGCGAAGCCCTAGACACAACAGACACAGACAGTGGCCTAACATTAAAAACTTGACTAGATATGGAGAGCAGCGATGAAGCGAGTCAATGAGAGTGAGGTGTTAGATCTAAGTAGTATATGGGGAGATACCTCAATTCAAGCTAGAATGACCTACCGTAACCGCTCCATTTTTGAAAAAAATTGCACACGAAATGGAAGAACGGGGACACAGGAGAACAGTGAAACTATTCACGTCATATTCCCACCTGGCTTCGTCTACGCATCCACACAGATCTCTGTAGTGAATTTGCAACCATAAACCCGCAAAAGTTTCCATTACACAAACATTATGAAATAAATGCGAATATGCTTACTTCCTCCTAGGGTTGCCAACCGTTCCGTATAATACGGAATCGTCCCGTATTTGACACATAAAAGTCTTGTTCCGTATTGAACTGATACGGAACGCACTTTGTTCCGTATTTTTGAGAATCAATTCAGTGCAAATTCATGATAGGTACATACTGTAGCTTCTAATATATGTCAATATATGTTTTTCTATGATAAGAAAAAAAAAACCCCGACGGTGCGCTACGGTGCGGTAGATACTAATTTCTCCCCCTGTTTGTCTATGATCAGCCGCGTAGCGTTTTTAACATCTTGGAACATCATCAGAGAATGCTCTTTTAATTGGTCGTTTGTCATAGTGAGTCACGTATCGTAGCAACGATGACGACAAGTGACAACAGCGGGAAATGTAAAAATGACTACCTCCGAGCAGCCGGCGAAAAAGAAAAGAGCACAAAAAAATATAGAGTTGAATGGGAAAATGACTACCCGTGGCTGGAATGCGCGAGGTATTAAAGGTAGGAATATTAAAAATATTATTTTTTGCACTGGAAAGAACATTCTATAAGTCTAATTCTATTGAATAAGTTCGCACAAGGCTACAGAAAACTGTTGTGTTTATTTTTCTTCAAATGCAGTCTAAGCCGATGAGTTTTGAATGTTATAGGCTATGTTATATTTGTTTAAGTTAAAAATAAAATGTATTATAAACTAAACAAATCCATGGTTCATTGTTGGCAAAATGATCATGATAGCCTTTATCTATGTGGTTCAGTCTTGTATATTATTGATTAGGACTACTTTGCTATTCTATAAATATATAGGCCTAATAAGTTGTATTATAATATGAGTTATAATATAACTCCCCCCCCCCCCCCCCCCCCCCCCCCCCCCCCCGCTATGACACGAGATGGAGGCGGGGCCTTAAGTAATTTGCGGGGCCTTACGCCCGTTTCACACATACTCCGTGTGCAGTGCGTATGCGGTGCGTGTTGCGGTGCGTATGCGGTACAGGAGCAGCACGCGCTATAGTGCTTTCACATATGCTGCGTTTGCAGTGCGTAACTCATAGGCGTAATTCTATGGGGGGACAGGGGGACACGTCCCCCCCAATATTCAAAGAAGGAGATTTTGTCCCCCCAAATATTTGATCATACTGTATGATTATGCGGGCAATATCGATGTGATTGCAAATACTTCCTTCTTTCCAGCTACGAAAATATAAAATCCCGGCCGGTTCATTTCCCAAATCCATTCGACTTGCCTTACACTGTCATTAACAAAACCTATTTCTCCTGAAATCCATGTCATGTTTTCCCTATACCTTTAGTAGCTTGTGCACAGTCAGTGAGTTAGGAACAACCAAACAGAAGAAGAGTTAGGAGCGCGAAATCTGGGCACATATCTATGAATGGTAAATATCCTGTATTTGGCTGACATAATCCCTTAAATAACGACCAGGTGAATTTCATTAGAATTTCGAATTGTAGAATCTGTGAATTTCGACTGTAATACTATACAGCTTGTATGAATGGGAGGGACTATTGACAAGCTAGCCGGCAGCTAGCTACGTTACTGTATACACTCTACTCTGTATTCAAAACAAAGATATAGCTCTACATAAAATATGCGCCCCCATTGGACCGTCACCAAAGGGCCTCTCTCGATAGGCTGCTGCAGTTGCCGCAGGACAGCCAATAGGCATTCATTCAAAATTAAGGATAATTTTTTGGCTTCAATATCTCGTGGAAAAGAGGTTTTCCCCTATGAAAAAATAAACAGCATTTCCCTCATTAGTACATAACTGTTTTACTATCATTGCTCAAGTCTTGATATTAGAATATTGTTATCCTGTAACAGTAATTTAATCAAAATGTTTATAGCCACCATATGTTTATAGAAGAATATAAGAGAGAGATCACTGGCCGCTTTGTTGTCAATTCAGGCGTGTAATTGATGCCGATGCTGTAATCATTACAGGGTGAGTATACGTTGGTTTGACGATCAGATGTAATAAAATTCCTTGTTGTGTTATACAATTACAAATATTCGGAATCTGACTTTTATTTTGATTAAAAAAATGTGTGCATGCGCCAACACAAAAAGTCCCACAGCTGTCCCCCCCCAATCAGGGGCGGCCTTACCTATGTTTCACCCGTTTCAATTGAAACAGGCCCCGCCCTCCAAAGGGGGCCAGCAAAACAGACCAGCAAAATCCCATTAATTTTCTCTGTAGGATATTGATTTTCAGCCACGAGCTACGAGGTTGTGAAACGAAAGTTTCTGCTCCTATAAAAGCCACAAGCTACAAAATCAACCTTGTTGTTTGCAAAACACTGACGTCTCTGATTGGTAGAACTTGCATTTACCATGGCGAAGTTTAACACCCCCGCGAACGACTTAAGCGATCTGAAGTGTAATATAGGTAATTTATGTATTTATACCCTTGCCTTTTTTGCTGTTAGGTTAAAATGTTATTTTGAGCAGAAAAAGAATTTTAAGAGGAAATGAAACGTACATATGCCAGTGGTGCTGAAAAACGAAAGATAGCGGACAACAAAAGAAAAGCTTTATTCAGCCTACCAAAAGTGAAGTTACCCTGCGTGAAAGGGCGAGGCTTATTCCAACGTAAAATGCTTTATAATTGTATATAGTTTTAATCAAATAAGGTTGGATTATTTCTATGTTGAGCTGCCTGTTCATGAAGCTGAAAGTGCACGTAATAAAATAATATACCATTGATGCAAACCAACAGGAATCCTTGATTTTTCTGCTCTTTTATGTTTATGTTTTATGTGGTTAGGGGCTCCATATTAGTCATTGAAATGGGCCCCCAGATGCTTAAGGCCGCCGCTGCTCCCAATGTGTGATTGACAATTTCGCCCTTGGCGTAACTGATCCGCGGCTGTACCACAAACACATACTCACTATTTTTATTTCAAATCCAGAAGTTATGCAGCAACTTTTATTAAAAAAAAAGTTGTCAGCATTGCGATTCTCTTTGTACACATATACAAACTTGAATGGACGTATGCACGTTTAAACACAATTAAAACAACATAGGCCTATAATTCCATGCATTACTTCTATATATATTAAGTTGCTCAAGCAAGTGGTCAAATATTTAACCATGTACTTATACTAAAATCGCAAACATTTTAAATTAAAACTTAAAATTGACAAAAACAGCCGACTCTCATGCCTTTTCTTTTGCATTTAAAGGGGTCATGACATGAGAAACCAAATTTGCCTTGATCTTTTGGTATTTAAGAGGTCTTTGTACCATTAAAACCTCCTGCAAGTTTCATAGCTTAAGACGTCCTCCCCATTATAAACGAAGCATTTATTCAATCAAGCTCTAAATACAGCTCGTTCTAGATCCTTTGAACTTAGTGACGTCACGGTATGAAGTGACGTACCAGTTGTTTGCATATGACCGCCTCCAGCGCAGGACAACTACGCCTCAGTAGTAATAGGATACACCACCTGTCAATTTGATTGATTGACAGGTGGGCGTGGCTATCCTTTGATCTTCCCCCGCCCCTTCCGGTTCCTCCCCTTCCTGTCCCGCCCCTTCCGGTACCACCCCTTCCGGTCCCACCTCTTCCTGTTACCTTTGACCCAGTTCCGCCTCTTCCTGTTAACTTTGACCTAGTTCCGCCCCTTCCGGTTAAACTTTCTGTCAAAATGATGGATGGTTACCTTTGATCTAGTTCCGCCCCTTGCGGTTAAACTTTCTGTCAAAATGATCAATTGTTTGAAGTTTGTTTGATCTAGTTCCGTCCCCTTCCTGTTAAACTTTCTGTCAAAATGATGAATTGTTTGAAGTTTGTTTGATCTAGTTCCGCCACTTGCGGTTACAGCTTCTGTCAAAATGATGGATGCTGACAGTTTGTTTAATCGTTTGAAGTTTGTTTGAGATGTATTGGACTTTGTTGTTACAGTTACAAAGCGATGGATTGTTTGAAGTTTGTTTGATCTAGTTCCGCCCCTTGCGGTTACAGCTTCTGTCAAAATGATGGATGCTGACAGTTTGTTTAATCGTTTGAAGTCTGTTTGAGATGTATTGGACTTTGTTGTTACAGTTACAAAGCGATGGATTGTTTGAAGTTTGTTTGATCTAGTTCCGCCCCTTGCGGTTACAGCTTCTGTCAAAATGATGGATGCTGACAGTTTGTTTAATCGTTTGAAGTCTGTTTGAGATGTATTGGACTTTGTTGTTACAGTTACAAAGCGATGGATTGTTATTTTTTAGCGTATCCCCTCGCTATGCCTAAGCTTATCATAGCAGGTGTGTGTGAAAGTGATAAGAAAAAACTGTTATAGTTTATCTGACACAAGCGTAAAAAATAAATGTATTCAGTGAAGCATTTCCGATTAAAAACGGAGACATTAAAAATGTATTAGAGTTAAATAATATGAAACATACAGTTTATGTAAAACCTCACCCCAAAAAACACTAAATGTACTAAATAAATTAATGAAATAAATGTACAACTATTCACTGAATCAAGCATTTCAGTTTAAATTAAATGGAACCACAAAAATATTCTAAATGGTATTGGAGTTGAAGAAAAAACACATACAGCTTATGTAAAACCTCACACAAAAAGTTTAAATAAATGTACAACTATTCACTGAATCAAGCATTTCAGTTTAAATAAAATGGAGCCACAAAAATAATCCAAACAGTTAAAAATGTATTAGAGTTGAAGAAAAAAAAAAACACATACAGCTTATGTAAAACCTCACAAAAAGTTTAAATAAAGTGGAGCCACAAAAAATTGCAAACAGTTAAAAATGTATTAGAGAGTTGAAGAAAAAACATACAGGTGAGGACAATATGTATCATATATTTCACACTAAAGTTGAAAAACATTATGTTCATTTAAATGAAATGGTTATAAAATTTACATTTAGTCATTCACATATATTTGACACTGACTCAAGTTGAAAAACCATGCTGTTCAATTAAAAGTATATAAATTAAATAAAAATAAAATCATCTTACTGTTTCACCATGGTTGAAAAAAAACCACAAGTGTTTCCCCTGAAGTCTTTTCTCTCTGTCACACCAGCGTGTGGCTGGCCTGGTATCTGTTTTTGTGACACGTTCCTGAGCCCATTGAGAAATATCTTACACAACAGTTAAAAAGCATTGTGTTCCTTTAAAAGTGTATAAATTAAAATATATCATATATAAAATAAATAGTTTACTAATTTAACTAAAGTTGAAAAGCATGTTGTTCATTTAAAATCTTACTAAATTACTAAAGTTGAAAATCATGCCGTTCATTAAAAAATCTTACTAAATTACTGAAGTTGAAAAGCATTCTGTTCATTTAAAATAAATATTTTACAAATTTACTGTACCAATTACCGTATGTTAGATTTAGATAAAAATAAAATCATCTTACATTTTCACCAGGATTGAAGAAAAAAAAAAAATCAGACAGGTAGTGCCTGCCAGCATGGACACTGTGCATGACAAATAAGTGATATCATCGCTGTTTTCGTACCACCGGTAATAAATTACTTTTAATTCATAAGACTTATTTTCAGGAGTGACAGTTATCAGTGAAATATGGCGCTCGTGTAATCAAAAGGTCTGCCTACCCCCTGGGAATGTGAATTGGCCTTGAACCTAAACACTTCCATTCATAGAGTACTGAAAGAATATAGTGGACACACAGCTCCGCCGTTTTCCCATAGTTTTCCACAGGCTCTTACTGTAAAAGGCTATAAAATAGCCAAGACACATGGACGTGTGCCATACCCCCATGTATGGACCAAAAACTTTTGCACCCTCTCTTCTATGACCATCTCATCAAAAATACAAAACAGTGAGTACTTTCTCTATAATTAATTTATGCTACGGTGCTGTTTATCTGTATTATGCAATGATGTTTAATTTGAAAAATTGTTTATACATAAGGAAAAGACGGTATAATTCATTAGTGATTTAAATAGCCCAGACTAGGTATTTGTTTTATCCACATTATGCTATTAGTATTTTTATCTGCTGTTACTGGTGATACAGATATTAAAATGTATCTACTATATTAATTTATCAACCTATGGGTTTAAAAGTATGGAGCATTGTATTATGATATCGATGTGATACAGATATTAACATGTATCTACTATATTAATTTATCAAAGTATGATTTTTAAAAAAATATGGAGCATTGTATAATGATATTGATGTGATACAGATATTACAATCTATCTACTATATTAATTTATCATAAAGTATGATTTAATAAATGTACAACATTGTTTGTTCATTATGCTATGTTTTTTTTTAAACCATATCACAAAAGTATCAGTTTAACATGACTGTTTTACAGCAATGTTTATTTTGCATTATGCTATGTTGTTTTAACTGTTGTATTTTTTATCTGATGTAACTAAAATCTCCAGCATCGTTTATTTGAGCTGCGGGGTTTCCATAAAGGACCTTAAAATTAATGTTTTGGGTTTATTCAGTTTTTTAAATCTCATTTAGAGATTATTTTAGTCAGATATGCTTATGTGTATAGGGCTATTTTATTCCTCTTCAGTTACTTACTTTTTAAATTTTAGTAGGTTACTTTTAATTCTTCTTTTACGCTGTCTTTGATTTTAACTTTTAGCAATTTGCATGATAAATTGTTTAACATGTAAGCTATATGAATGACACTGTCACAGTGTGATAAGCAAAACATATAAAAGTCAAGTCAAAGCTATTTATATAGGCTAGCGCTTTTCATTGCCATTTAAAATAACATGGTCTTTCCTTCTCTCTCTCTCTCTCTCTCTAGAGACAGCAAACACAGCAGGACAATCAGGCATCCAAGTAACATGTTAGTATGGTTTATATTTTATTTGTAATGAGAAAAAAATTATAGAGTACAACAGGTGGTTTCTGGGAGTAAAAACATTTACTTTCTCCATACGGAAATAAATTTTAAAGACAGATCTACTGTGAGCTAAGAGGTTGTTAATACATGGTATTTGCTTCTGATAAAGCCTTCAGCTTATTTTTTTGTAAATAATGTGTTTCACAGTTGAACTCCTGGTGAAAACTACATTACCCATGAGCCATTATGCTGCAGTGAAAATTATGTCAAACATAGTTTTTTTAAAAAGCAACACACTCCAAAATAGCTCTGGCCACTCCCATGACACACTGCGATTGACATAATCTCCCTACCATTTCAAAATACTGAAATCTTTGTATAAGCTATATATGCATATTTTGCATATTTATATATAAATATATATTTTTTAAAATCACTATGGAATTAAGACTGAAAAGGGGTTGGGGAGGCACTGTTGCACTCTATGTATAATGAACAATTGACAGATGAACTGACAGATATTTTATGTAAACAGGCAAAATCTCTGCATCTGATGATGGCCATGTGTTTTCGCCGATCATAACTGGTTTAACTCTTGACTCCTTTGAGATCAATATGACTTCTGCCAAACCAAATGTGACTGCATATTGTAAGTGTAATACACGAGAAACTATTAATACACGAGAAACTATTAAACCAGTTTTCGCCTATGTAATGTATAAAATTATTCTTAATTAATCAGTCGTAGTTAACTATTTGGGACCAATTCTAAGGAAGGTTACATTCTGATCTAACAGTGTCATGTACAAATTTGCAATACAGAATTGTTTTGTGTTTTTGGTACTATTGGATCGAGTTTTGTAGAATTTATTTTATGCGGTGTCATGCTCCTGGATTATTCAGACTCAGAATTGTAACTATTACTATAGCCTTTATCAGACATTTATTTTACTGCAGACTTATCAACCTTATTTATTTACTGCAGATTTGAGCAAAGCCAAATACTGCCCAAACGGGGATATTGGGAAAGAAGAGAAACAGGATAATACAAGGTTAGATTCAATCTTTATATTCTTTCTCATTTTGCCTTCATTTTCCTTTTTCCTGTTGGTTATGAATAAATGAATCGGTTACAAATGTGCGAGCGAATCCAACACACCAGATGAAGACGAGGGAACCGCTTGACTATGTGAATTGTGAAAGCATTGCCAACGACCTGGTCAACGCTTTGTTCAAGCATGAAGAATCTCTCATGAAGAAACTGCAATAACAACTGTTGTAGCCAATTGTTTGGCATTATGTACTTAAACAGTTTTTAAAAAAATAAAATGTTTTTAATAATTGATTGCTGATGGAGTTTTAATTTTTGTATTTAGAACCAAGTATATTGTTCAAGTAAGAAGAAACCAAACTGGCCATATAATGATATATTGCACATAATAAACAATGGCAAAGTTTGTATTCCTTAAAAAAACAGCCAATGTTTGAGAACCCTAATATTGGTGTAATCTCTGCGAGGTCTCAACCACAAACGCAAAACTTTGTGGTGGGTGATACGGGCATAGCTTTATTAAAGGAAAATATTATTGAAGTAATTTTCAAACTATATTTTATTTATTTATATTATGGTTTTCATGTTGATTTAAAGTTTTTGTTATGAACTAATACCTTTATTTTTTTTACATCCAGCACAAAATTTTGTTCAAAAATCGTTCTCTGACCCCAAATAATCAGATAATGGTGTGTTCACAATCTACAATTAGATATTATCCTGCTTAGTATGTGTGTAAATAGTTGTGCTTAAATGTTTGGATGTATTTTTACACGCCAACATATTTTGTCACACCGTAGTGAAGCAAAGTTCCACACTCTTGTAAAGACTATGGTCTAACTTTAAAACATAATCTTTATACATGAATTCAAAAGACCAAATCACTAAGAAAGGAGGGGTGAAAAGCACCGTTTATAATAAATAGACAAAAGTTTGCAAATTATGGTTTTATTACTATTCAGATAGTTAGCCGATGTCACTGTTTCACATGTTGGACCGTATGTGTTTTAGGTAAAGACTTTTCTTTGAGAGCCGTCAACATTCAGTGTTTATAGGAATAAATGACCGTTGATAATTTAAGTGATACTATTTCTGTTTGAGAACTAAATTGATACTTTGTGTGATTCCACAACATAGATAGAGGGAAGGTTGCACTAAACAAAGTATTGACATGCTGCAAGTATTACTTACTTAAGTTACTTATAAGTAAGTATTAACGCGAAAAGTAAGCGCATGCTGTTTTACACTTAAACTATTACTACAGAATCGCACCTGACTATTGCACTGGAGAGGCGTAATCATTAAGACTGTTAAACAAAGTTTGGTGTTTAAAATTAATTCTAGTGATCAACTTGCTAAAAAGTAAATACAACATGAGCCATTTAAAGCAAATACGAAAAACCACTTGTGATCAGTTTTGTATGTTTGTAATTGACATTTTATATACTAGTCAATTAGGCCGTTTACATCTTACTTCTTTTTGTTTTTGTACAGTTTGCAAAAACTATAGTCTCCGAGCGTGGTCAAACATATAGGAATTTATGAAAAACATGCACAAATATAGCATAAAGAGAATTACGGTCCTTCTACATGAGTGTTTAAGACTAAACAAATCATATTTCTTTTAGAATATTATTTCTAAAATTAGTTATTATTTTCATATTTCTGCTATGTCTACGAAACAACGACATGAAAGATGAGTATTGCTGTTTTTCTGTTACCTATAAAACTATTATACTTCAAACTCGTCTAGCTATTCCCCATTTCACAGCACAGTC
Source organism: Tiaroga cobitis (assembly GCA_030578255.1). Classification (NCBI taxonomy): domain Eukaryota; kingdom Metazoa; phylum Chordata; class Actinopteri; order Cypriniformes; family Leuciscidae; genus Tiaroga; species Tiaroga cobitis. Next base: position 34,419,672 of record CM060603.1, read on the forward strand.
GGTTATTTTTTCTACGTGGCTAAACAACAGTTAAGCTAATGAATTACCGTTGATATTTTTTACCTGAAAGCTGGGATGATTCATTTTTTATTCCGTCTACACCGTTTCTTTGACACAAGAGTTTTAGTCAGGGGTCTTTTAGGCCTGATCCAGAAAACAGACGGTAAGCAGTAAGTTATGAAAACATGTGGTAAGCAGTTTTTGGCCTCATCATCAAAATGTTTTAACATATCGCAAATATCAATGGTTAGATAAATTATATCTAACTATCAGCAGTTATATGTGAAACACGCTCAGTCACATTAGAGTTGGATTCTTGTTTATATTGAACATTGTTATTGAACCGCATGTTTAACAGTGCTAGTGTTCATCACGGTTTCATTTTTAACAACACTATCGTAACCCTTATCATATTTTGTATGGTGTCTTCTTTACACTTTCACCCATGGATATCTGTTTCCTACAGTTAGCTGTAGTGAACTCTAGGGTCTTCTCTTTGATCATATACGACAGTATTCACATGAATTGGCTTGATTTAATAAAATGATACCACATTATTTTATTATACCATTTTAAAATAACGCTTAAATGTACATTTTATACTTTAACCCTAGAATACCGCACAAGGATCTCTGAAATATTTTTCCTTGTAAAACATCTAGGTAGATCTATGTTTTTAAAATCTATGTTCTAAAATCTAAAAATCTGGGCCTACAACAAAACACAGTTCATCAGAAAATTACTTTTGTCGCTTTGTTTGAAGAAACATTTTAATCAGCTGGTGCTTGATAACTATTAAAATTATTAAACAACCCTCAATTCGGTAATGATGCGATATTGATATCACGTTTTAATTTCAACTCAATGCGCTAAAGGTCTATAACTGAACTTTAACGTCTTAATATTTGGTAAAAGTTAACTTAAAGCATGCGCAAAATAAAAATACATCCTAGCTACTTTCTAATATATAATAACTTTTTACCTCCTATAGAATAAGTTGTGTAATACTGTTTTTATGAGCTCGGACATGACCCCAAAATACAATTGTGTCATTTTTTTATTTCAACATAGTGAAGTAAAAAAAGTAAAACAATGACGACATTTACAGGTGATCCAGCCAAAATACAAAGTCGCGGCACGCAATCATGTTTTGCTCTAGGGCATAGCTGACCAGACTTTGAACTATTTCATCAACATCTGTTTTTAAATTTTTTGACAACAGTGACACACAGAGATCTGTTACAAACGTACACATGCAGAGTAGATCGTCAACTTCGAATTCCTCACGAGATTCATGCATCATATCCAGAACTTTTCTGAGGATTACGCCGACCGGTTCTTTGCCGTTTATAAACATGGGCGTAACATCTGTCCAGGATCCAACCAAGCCTCTTATGACATCCATTTCTTTTTTGAGATTTTTTACACGTTTGGTATCCCTCGCACAATCGTTATTCTCATCAAACGCAGCCTCGATGATCCTGTGCATCAAGCTAACCATCGGGCCTCTAAAATGATCTTTAAACATAGAGTCTAGCGTGGCTCTTAAACGACACTCTTTCCCCGTGGCGCACTCACACGCCGGATGACGCAGTGTCCCCGCTACGCCAGAACTCAACGGGGAGTTGCTCTCCATCAGCTTTTGCGTCGCCATTTCTGAAGTTTTCAGATTTTTCGGTTCCCTATTCGATGGTGAAAGATTCTGTTAGGTCCTGGAATCTCCTGGAAGTCCTTAGAGCACAATCGTACAGGCCTTGTGCGTTAACAAAGTTTTTGGGTCAGAAGTGTGAGTCGAAAAAAGTGTAGTTTGCGTCTGACAAACATGAACTTCTGATCAATTCCTTCGACTTTTGATCAATGTTGCAGTAGCACAGCAGTCCGCGACAATTAGAGCTAGAGCCAGGGGTTGTGTGCGAAAAAAGAGGCTGGGCTCTGTGTAGAGTTTATCAGGACAACTGATAGTGCTCAGCCCGCCCCGTAGGAGGAGTTGTATAGGGGAGTCATCGACATGACGTCGTAAACCGCTACGTAGGATTAAAGCCTCATTGAATCATAAGTAAAGTCATGAAGAAGTTATGCATATACCACCAGAGAGAATTCTATTAATTACAAAATATATACATACAATTTTTTTTAACATAGGGATGGGTGAATGTTCGCAACAAGTTCCGTAAAAAGCGTCTAGAAAGTAAGGCTTTAAGTTAACTTTTACCAAATATTAAGACGTTAAAGTTCAGTTATAGACCTTTAGCGCATTGAGTTGAAATTAAAACGTGATATCAATATCGCATCATTACCGAATTGAGGGTTGTTTAATAATTTTAATAGTTATCAAGCACCAGCTGATTAAAATGTTTCTTCAAACAAAGCGACAAAAGTAATTTTCTGATGAACTGTGTTTTGTTGTAGGCCCAGATTTTTAGATTTTAGAACATAGATTTTAAAAACATAGATCTACCTAGATGTTTTACAAGGAAAAATATTTCAGAGATCCTTGTGCGGTATTCTAGGGTTAAAGTATAAAATGTACATTTAAGCGTTATTTTAAAATGGTATAATAAAATAATGTGGTATCATTTTATTAAATCAAGCCAATTCATGTGAATACTGTCGTATATGATCAAAGAGAAGACCCTAGAGTTCACTACAGCTAACTGTAGGAAACAGATATCCATGGGTGAAAGTATAAAGAAGACACCATACAAAATATGATAAGGGTTACGATAGTGTTGTTAAAAATGAAACCGTGATGAACACTAGCACTGTTAAACATGCGGTTCAATAACAATGTTCAATATAAACAAGAATCCAACTCTAATGTGACTGAGCGTGTTTCACATATAACTGCTGATAGTTAGATATAATTTATCTAACCATTGATATTTGCGATATGTTAAAACATTTTGATGATGAGGCCAAAAACTGCTTACCACATGTTTTCATAACTTACTGCTTACCGTCTGTTTTCTGGATCAGGCCTAAAAGACCCCTGACTAAAACTCTTGTGTCAAAGAAACGGTGTAGACGGAATAAAAAATGAATCATCCCAGCTTTCAGGTAAAAAATATCAACGGTAATTCATTAGCTTAACTGTTGTTTAGCCACGTAGAAAAAATAACCGACTGTGCTGTGAAATGGGGAATAGCTAGACGAGTTTGAAGTATAATAGTTTTATAGGTAACAGAAAAACAGCAATACTCATCTTTCATGTCGTTGTTTCGTAGACATAGCAGAAATATGAAAATAATAACTAATTTTAGAAATAATATTCTAAAAGAAATATGATTTGTTTAGTCTTAAACACTCATGTAGAAGGACCGTAATTCTCTTTATGCTATATTTGTGCATGTTTTTCATAAATTCCTATATGTTTGACCACGCTCGGAGACTATAGTTTTTGCAAACTGTACAAAAACAAAAAGAAGTAAGATGTAAACGGCCTAATTGACTAGTATATAAAATGTCAATTACAAACATACAAAACTGATCACAAGTGGTTTTTCGTATTTGCTTTAAATGGCTCATGTTGTATTTACTTTTTAGCAAGTTGATCACTAGAATTAATTTTAAACACCAAACTTTGTTTAACAGTCTTAATGATTACGCCTCTCCAGTGCAATAGTCAGGTGCGATTCTGTAGTAATAGTTTAAGTGTAAAACAGCATGCGCTTACTTTTCGCGTTAATACTTACTTATAAGTAACTTAAGTAAGTAATACTTGCAGCATGTCAATACTTTGTTTAGTGCAACCTTCCCTCTATCTATGTTGTGGAATCACACAAAGTATCAATTTAGTTCTCAAACAGAAATAGTATCACTTAAATTATCAACGGTCATTTATTCCTATAAACACTGAATGTTGACGGCTCTCAAAGAAAAGTCTTTACCTAAAACACATACGGTCCAACATGTGAAACAGTGACATCGGCTAACTATCTGAATAGTAATAAAACCATAATTTGCAAACTTTTGTCTATTTATTATAAACGGTGCTTTTCACCCCTCCTTTCTTAGTGATTTGGTCTTTTGAATTCATGTATAAAGATTATGTTTTAAAGTTAGACCATAGTCTTTACAAGAGTGTGGAACTTTGCTTCACTACGGTGTGACAAAATATGTTGGCGTGTAAAAATACATCCAAACATTTAAGCACAACTATTTACACACATACTAAGCAGGATAATATCTAATTGTAGATTGTGAACACACCATTATCTGATTATTTGGGGTCAGAGAACGATTTTTGAACAAAATTTTGTGCTGGATGTAAAAAAAATAAAGGTATTAGTTCATAACAAAAACTTTAAATCAACATGAAAACCATAATATAAATAAATAAAATATAGTTTGAAAATTACTTCAATAATATTTTCCTTTAATAAAGCTATGCCCGTATCACCCACCACAAAGTTTTGCGTTTGTGGTTGAGACCTCGCAGAGATTACACCAATATTAGGGTTCTCAAACATTGGCTGTTTTTTTAAGGAATACAAACTTTGCCATTGTTTATTATGTGCAATATATCATTATATGGCCAGTTTGGTTTCTTCTTACTTGAACAATATACTTGGTTCTAAATACAAAAATTAAAACTCCATCAGCAATCAATTATTAAAAACATTTTATTTTTTTAAAAACTGTTTAAGTACATAATGCCAAACAATTGGCTACAACAGTTGTTATTGCAGTTTCTTCATGAGAGATTCTTCATGCTTGAACAAAGCGTTGACCAGGTCGTTGGCAATGCTTTCACAATTCACATAGTCAAGCGGTTCCCTCGTCTTCATCTGGTGTGTTGGATTCGCTCGCACATTTGTAACCGATTCATTTATTCATAACCAACAGGAAAAAGGAAAATGAAGGCAAAATGAGAAAGAATATAAAGATTGAATCTAACCTTGTATTATCCTGTTTCTCTTCTTTCCCAATATCCCCGTTTGGGCAGTATTTGGCTTTGCTCAAATCTGCAGTAAATAAATAAGGTTGATAAGTCTGCAGTAAAATAAATGTCTGATAAAGGCTATAGTAATAGTTACAATTCTGAGTCTGAATAATCCAGGAGCATGACACCGCATAAAATAAATTCTACAAAACTCGATCCAATAGTACCAAAAACACAAAACAATTCTGTATTGCAAATTTGTACATGACACTGTTAGATCAGAATGTAACCTTCCTTAGAATTGGTCCCAAATAGTTAACTACGACTGATTAATTAAGAATAATTTTATACATTACATAGGCGAAAACTGGTTTAATAGTTTCTCGTGTATTAATAGTTTCTCGTGTATTACACTTACAATATGCAGTCACATTTGGTTTGGCAGAAGTCATATTGATCTCAAAGGAGTCAAGAGTTAAACCAGTTATGATCGGCGAAAACACATGGCCATCATCAGATGCAGAGATTTTGCCTGTTTACATAAAATATCTGTCAGTTCATCTGTCAATTGTTCATTATACATAGAGTGCAACAGTGCCTCCCCAACCCCTTTTCAGTCTTAATTCCATAGTGATTTTAAAAAATATATATTTATATATAAATATGCAAAATATGCATATATAGCTTATACAAAGATTTCAGTATTTTGAAATGGTAGGGAGATTATGTCAATCGCAGTGTGTCATGGGAGTGGCCAGAGCTATTTTGGAGTGTGTTGCTTTTTAAAAAAACTATGTTTGACATAATTTTCACTGCAGCATAATGGCTCATGGGTAATGTAGTTTTCACCAGGAGTTCAACTGTGAAACACATTATTTACAAAAAAATAAGCTGAAGGCTTTATCAGAAGCAAATACCATGTATTAACAACCTCTTAGCTCACAGTAGATCTGTCTTTAAAATTTATTTCCGTATGGAGAAAGTAAATGTTTTTACTCCCAGAAACCACCTGTTGTACTCTATAATTTTTTTCTCATTACAAATAAAATATAAACCATACTAACATGTTACTTGGATGCCTGATTGTCCTGCTGTGTTTGCTGTCTCTAGAGAGAGAGAGAGAGAGAGAAGGAAAGACCATGTTATTTTAAATGGCAATGAAAAGCGCTAGCCTATATAAATAGCTTTGACTTGACTTTTATATGTTTTGCTTATCACACTGTGACAGTGTCATTCATATAGCTTACATGTTAAACAATTTATCATGCAAATTGCTAAAAGTTAAAATCAAAGACAGCGTAAAAGAAGAATTAAAAGTAACCTACTAAAATTTAAAAAGTAAGTAACTGAAGAGGAATAAAATAGCCCTATACACATAAGCATATCTGACTAAAATAATCTCTAAATGAGATTTAAAAAACTGAATAAACCCAAAACATTAATTTTAAGGTCCTTTATGGAAACCCCGCAGCTCAAATAAACGATGCTGGAGATTTTAGTTACATCAGATAAAAAATACAACAGTTAAAACAACATAGCATAATGCAAAATAAACATTGCTGTAAAACAGTCATGTTAAACTGATACTTTTGTGATATGGTTTAAAAAAAAACATAGCATAATGAACAAACAATGTTGTACATTTATTAAATCATACTTTATGATAAATTAATATAGTAGATAGATTGTAATATCTGTATCACATCAATATCATTATACAATGCTCCATATTTTTTTAAAAATCATACTTTGATAAATTAATATAGTAGATACATGTTAATATCTGTATCACATCGATATCATAATACAATGCTCCATACTTTTAAACCCATAGGTTGATAAATTAATATAGTAGATACATTTTAATATCTGTATCACCAGTAACAGCAGATAAAAATACTAATAGCATAATGTGGATAAAACAAATACCTAGTCTGGGCTATTTAAATCACTAATGAATTATACCGTCTTTTCCTTATGTATAAACAATTTTTCAAATTAAACATCATTGCATAATACAGATAAACAGCACCGTAGCATAAATTAATTATAGAGAAAGTACTCACTGTTTTGTATTTTTGATGAGATGGTCATAGAAGAGAGGGTGCAAAAGTTTTTGGTCCATACATGGGGGTATGGCACACGTCCATGTGTCTTGGCTATTTTATAGCCTTTTACAGTAAGAGCCTGTGGAAAACTATGGGAAAACGGCGGAGCTGTGTGTCCACTATATTCTTTCAGTACTCTATGAATGGAAGTGTTTAGGTTCAAGGCCAATTCACATTCCCAGGGGGTAGGCAGACCTTTTGATTACACGAGCGCCATATTTCACTGATAACTGTCACTCCTGAAAATAAGTCTTATGAATTAAAAGTAATTTATTACCGGTGGTACGAAAACAGCGATGATATCACTTATTTGTCATGCACAGTGTCCATGCTGGCAGGCACTACCTGTCTGATTTTTTTTTTTTCTTCAATCCTGGTGAAAATGTAAGATGATTTTATTTTTATCTAAATCTAACATACGGTAATTGGTACAGTAAATTTGTAAAATATTTATTTTAAATGAACAGAATGCTTTTCAACTTCAGTAATTTAGTAAGATTTTTTAATGAACGGCATGATTTTCAACTTTAGTAATTTAGTAAGATTTTAAATGAACAACATGCTTTTCAACTTTAGTTAAATTAGTAAACTATTTATTTTATATATGATATATTTTAATTTATACACTTTTAAAGGAACACAATGCTTTTTAACTGTTGTGTAAGATATTTCTCAATGGGCTCAGGAACGTGTCACAAAAACAGATACCAGGCCAGCCACACGCTGGTGTGACAGAGAGAAAAGACTTCAGGGGAAACACTTGTGGTTTTTTTTCAACCATGGTGAAACAGTAAGATGATTTTATTTTTATTTAATTTATATACTTTTAATTGAACAGCATGGTTTTTCAACTTGAGTCAGTGTCAAATATATGTGAATGACTAAATGTAAATTTTATAACCATTTCATTTAAATGAACATAATGTTTTTCAACTTTAGTGTGAAATATATGATACATATTGTCCTCACCTGTATGTTTTTTCTTCAACTCTCTAATACATTTTTAACTGTTTGCAATTTTTTGTGGCTCCACTTTATTTAAACTTTTTGTGAGGTTTTACATAAGCTGTATGTGTTTTTTTTTTTCTTCAACTCTAATACATTTTTAACTGTTTGGATTATTTTTGTGGCTCCATTTTATTTAAACTGAAATGCTTGATTCAGTGAATAGTTGTACATTTATTTAAACTTTTTGTGTGAGGTTTTACATAAGCTGTATGTGTTTTTTCTTCAACTCCAATACCATTTAGAATATTTTTGTGGTTCCATTTAATTTAAACTGAAATGCTTGATTCAGTGAATAGTTGTACATTTATTTCATTAATTTATTTAGTACATTTAGTGTTTTTTGGGGTGAGGTTTTACATAAACTGTATGTTTCATATTATTTAACTCTAATACATTTTTAATGTCTCCGTTTTTAATCGGAAATGCTTCACTGAATACATTTATTTTTTACGCTTGTGTCAGATAAACTATAACAGTTTTTTCTTATCACTTTCACACACACCTGCTATGATAAGCTTAGGCATAGCGAGGGGATACGCTAAAAAATAACAATCCATCGCTTTGTAACTGTAACAACAAAGTCCAATACATCTCAAACAGACTTCAAACGATTAAACAAACTGTCAGCATCCATCATTTTGACAGAAGCTGTAACCGCAAGGGGCGGAACTAGATCAAACAAACTTCAAACAATCCATCGCTTTGTAACTGTAACAACAAAGTCCAATACATCTCAAACAGACTTCAAACGATTAAACAAACTGTCAGCATCCATCATTTTGACAGAAGCTGTAACCGCAAGGGGCGGAACTAGATCAAACAAACTTCAAACAATCCATCGCTTTGTAACTGTAACAACAAAGTCCAATACATCTCAAACAAACTTCAAACGATTAAACAAACTGTCAGCATCCATCATTTTGACAGAAGCTGTAACCGCAAGTGGCGGAACTAGATCAAACAAACTTCAAACAATTCATCATTTTGACAGAAAGTTTAACAGGAAGGGGACGGAACTAGATCAAACAAACTTCAAACAATTGATCATTTTGACAGAAAGTTTAACCGCAAGGGGCGGAACTAGATCAAAGGTAACCATCCATCATTTTGACAGAAAGTTTAACCGGAAGGGGCGGAACTAGGTCAAAGTTAACAGGAAGAGGCGGAACTGGGTCAAAGGTAACAGGAAGAGGTGGGACCGGAAGGGGTGGTACCGGAAGGGGCGGGACAGGAAGGGGAGGAACCGGAAGGGGCGGGGGAAGATCAAAGGATAGCCACGCCCACCTGTCAATCAATCAAATTGACAGGTGGTGTATCCTATTACTACTCGCCTCATTTGACATCATCGCATGCGTTGACGTGCAGCAAGGGGGTCTGTTTACATGATGACTGCAATGCCACGCTGATGTGCTGTGCCTGCTGTGGACAAACAACATGTTTGAATGCTGCCGAACAATCCAGACGTCAGGGAAAGCAGTTGGATGCAGTTTATTTGCAGCCCGCCAAAGCCTTATTTGTTCGGTGAGTGATGTAGATGAGTGTGACAGAGCGCATGTTACTGAAAGAATGACAAGAGAGAGAGAGAGAGAGAGAGAGCCCCGGCCGCGCGCGCGCGCGCCTTCAAACTGTCTTGCTCTCCCTCTCTCTCTCTCTCTCTCTCTCTCTCTCTCTCTCTCTCTCGCATATGAATCAAAATCAATTGAGAATTGACACGATGGTAAAAGATCGGAAGACCGAAGTTTCACGTGGCGGAGAATTGTGTAGCCTACATGTGATACAAAATGATTAACGTTAATAATTTATGCATAAGCAGCACTGACGTTAGCCAATCATAACAATGGGCGTTAACACTGAACTCTTAAAGGGGACACACCTCCAAAACAGACTGTTTGAATCAGAGGGTGAGAAACAGGGTGGGAAAAGGTCATAAATCACTAAAAAAAAAATATTTTTTTGTACAAAAAACTATAGTAATACTATAATTGCACATAAGGGAACATAATAAAACAAAACAAAAAACCATGTCATGACCCCTTTAAATTTTGATACAATAAATCTTGTATGTCACAAAGAACTTGTTTTTCCACCTCCACGAATGAGACGAGTGTAGTTCATTATGTCCTTGTTGAGGTAAATTGTTTTCCTTGCTTTTTTAATTAAACGCATTTATGGTGAAATTACTACATTTTCAGGTCAATCCGTGTTCATTTTGACCACGAACCGTGCGCTGTCACTTTAATTCAGCGTTTGCAGCACAGCAGAAATAGACTCGGTGCGGAAACGATCTCTGCACTGCTGTATACGCACCGCAACTGGAACGGATCGACGGACTGCATCCTCGTGCAGTGTGAAAGCTCTAACCTGTTAACATGGGTACGGAAAAAAATACGCACCGCATACGCACTGCACACGGAGTATGTGTGAAACGGGCGTTAGGCTACGCAGAATACGCACCAGTCGCGTGCAGCGCTGCAGCCACGTAAACAGTTTGCCCTTCCCTTACTGACTTTCACTTTCGGTGCCCGAATGGAAGTGAATGAGGCTTTGCAATTTTTTTATTTTTATCTAGGCCTACGTGAAATTCTGCATCCATTGTACGATTTTTTTTTTTTTCTCGGAAGGGCAACCTGAGTCGAGAAGGGCATTTGGGCAGTTGCCCGGGCAACCTGAGCAACCCCCCTGTGCACAGCCACGCTCAGTATGTCCAGATTCGAGTGTGTGTGGGTGTGCTTATGTGGGTGCCAAGCTCCGTTACTTTGTCCAGTCAAAGTCTACCATTATATGTCTGCTAATTCACTACACCTAAACTTGGAAAAGGTACATTCAACATGATAAAACCCAGACTGAACTGAGGATCAGCAAGATTGTACTTAGCTGTCTATCACTCACTAAAAGACTGACGCCTCATTCACGTGCACAGACACACACACACAAAAGCAGGGAGGAGGTGTGTGACCTGTGTGACATGGGCTGCAATCTGTGCTTGTTAATAGGAAGTGACATCTGCACGACCCATGGCATGTTTAGTTCACTGCAGTCCTTCCTATCCGGCCAGCCAAACACAGGGCAGCCGGTGCTTGCTTTAAGGCAAGGTGTTTGTGTACGTGTGTACGTGTGTGTGTATGTATGTGTGTGTGTGCGCGTGTGGCCGAAACCAACCACACTGAAAGCTGCACTCAGACAAGAAAATAACTGAAAATTGCATGGAGAGGACTGAAAAAGACTGGAATGCAGGGAAGACGTTTGGCATTTGAAGACGCTCGCAAAAGAGTTGGCACTCGGTGCGCAGCTCAGCTTTACACACTAACGCTGAAAAAAACAAAACAAGATGATGATGACCGAGTATATTTGACCTTTTCGTGCTTGTATTCTGCTGTATGTTTTGCCATGCTATGCTGGTGGCTCCTACCACCAGAGTTGGTTTAGTGCTCAAAGGAAATGTCAAAAGAGCTAGTAGACTGAGACGGTGACTAACCTTCATGCGCACTTTCAAACTTATTGACCCTAACTTGTCATTGAGTCAATCAAACTGTACTGAAGCGACATCTAAAATGACAACTCAAGTGTCAGCAAACAAGACAGAAATGGTTTACTTGACAGTGCAGATATGAGGATAATAGAAAAGTTTAAAAAGGAGTTTGAGAGGGAACTTAGAGGAATAGTTTGCTCAAAAATGACACTGTTTAAAGCTACACTGTGTGATTTTTACCCCCATCTAGCGGTGAAAAGGGATATGACCATCCAGTGAATATTAGTTTCTGTTCCTCTCAATTTCGATTTCGTTTTAACTCCTACGGTGGCCAATGGAGTCCAAGATTAACATGGCTTCCAGTACGACCTCCTCGACACGGTGCCATCGAGTGTTAAAACGCGAAAGTCAAGCTTGATGTCCCTCTTTGGCTAATGTACTTTCAAGATGGAGGGGCAACATGGCGACCGACATTAGAACCCCTTACCCGTATGTATTTTCAATGGCATATTATACACTCACGAGAATACTTTATTACTTGAACGAAGTAAATATACATTAACGAGCACATATATTTTTGAAAGAACTAAGTGTTTTTAGCTAAGAATAAACTAAAAAAGTTACACAGTGTAGCTTTAAGCAAACCATGTCATCATTTGCTCACCCATGTGACTTACTGTAATTGAATACAGCTCTCTTTATTTATAATCATGATCAGAAAGAGCTTTATTTGCCAAGTGTGTACAAAAACACAAGGAATTCTTTGTGGTTTCCAAGAACTCTGGCTACTTACAGTACATACACATGTATGTATAACACAAGAAATTACAAAAATAAAATAAAAATGTATATAAAATAAAATAATTTCATATGACTATAAAATAGAATGAATTAATGCAACATTATACATAAATGTAATACAATTTAGTTAATAATAACTTAAATTTTGAATGCCTTTTTGAAGCTTGCACACTGCAGTACGCATTAGGGCTGGGTATTGACACAAATTTCACAATTCGATTCGATTTCGATTCACAAGCTTGCAATTCGATTCGATTTCGATTACGATTCAATATTGATTATTTTGGATATCAGGTACAATACATGGCAATTTTTTTCAAGGAAAACAAATCTCTTAACTAATGCTGTAAACTATGGGAGTCAGTTGTAGCCTACTAGGCTTCATTAGCCTACTATAATTTTGAAGGTAAAAATGAACTGATTTGAAGCTATACAAACACTTAAATTACACTTATTTATTTTTATAATAAGAAAGTTATATGAAATATAAACATTTAAATGGTGGCTGTCATAAAAACTTGCCAGATTTATTCAAACATGCATTAAATATTGAAGAACATTAAAAATTATAATGAATATGTAATATGGTGCATATATTTAGCAAAATTCTCCTCTCTAGAGTTATTTTTTCTAGCTGACTAACTGACTAAGTTACTAAGTTTAATGTTTTTTTCTGAGGTAAATGTGAAGTTACATGCCATTGTTTACTTGCTGTTTAACTGACGTCTTTCCACGGATGAAACACTGATTGAGCGGTACCACATTACATGATACGGATTTCGAAGTTGTACTCTTATCTTTTAACACACTTTCAGATGCTCATTGGTGTTTATTTGGCGCTGTAACTGGTATTATTAAGGCGCTGTAACTGGTATTATTAAGGCGGAAGAGGAGAATGAGATCATGTGCGCTCCGTGCTGCTGCTTCTCTTGAGCTGAGCCAGAGCGATCTCACGCCACAGCGCCAAAACGGTATTTATGTTTTTGAATTTCGTAAGAAAATGGACGTAATACGAAATTTGAGACTTTATTTCATAATAATAGTCACAAAGCACAAAGATTATTTCGATTTATTGGATGGGATGCACGATACAATGTTCTACGCGATGAAAATGAAAACAGGATGACTAATCGATTCTTGAGATTTAAGAATCGATATCGGTTCGTAAAAATGAGAATCGATTAATATCGAGAAATCGATATTTTTTACCCAGCCCTAGTACGCATTCACTGCAAATGCATAGAAAAGACTGATCAGTACATTTAACATTTCTCCTTTTTTATTTCCACAGAAGAAAGAAATGACTACGAATTTAGTAAGTTTTATTTAAGGGGGAAGTAATCCCTTAAAACAAATAGAAATCGCTGCCAACCTTCAGCACTGACAGTACACAGAACGAACACACAAACGGTAAACACTAATCCTACTATGGCAAGCGCCTTCTTACCAACGTCTGCCTTTCAGTAAATCAATTAGGTCTACTGAACAACCTTAAGTCACGTAATTAATATTCACAACCAAAGCCCTTTCAGATCACTTCTACAACCCTGACACATTAAAGGCTAAACAAGGATGCGTAATGCATATTCACAATTTTACTGACTTTAATTGAATATTGATCAATACAACACTTCATGAATGTTGCACCGTGACCTAACCAGGTGTGATGGGTCAGGTTTCCAAAGACAAGTGGTTACTGATCTCTGATTTCTAAGATACTTCTATTAAATAACTGGAACATATTGCTTCTGGATGAACAGATTCTACACTGCTTCTGAAAAACTGCTTATGGAGACTGTTGTGCCCTTTGGCTTTATTTTATGCTGGTCTATAACTGTGGTATCATATGCTACAGTTCAAATGTTTCGGTTGATTCAAAAGATTTTTTAATGCTTTTGAAAGAAGCCTCAGTCTCACCAAGGCTACATTTATTTGATCAGAAATACAGTAAAAAACATTCATATTGTCAAGTTAAGTCACCTTCATTTATATAGCGCTTTATACAACACAGATCGTTTCAAAACAGCTTCACAGTAATAAACAGAAAAAATAATGATCCGTAAGGCAAACTACATCAAGTATGAGACAAATTCAAATTCTCTACAGAAGACAAGTGTCGTTATTTATTTCAAGTCAGTTGTTGATTCCATTCCGTTCAATGCTGCAGTTATAAAACAAAGCTGTATAAAACAATCAGCTCTGCAGAACAATGTGTCATTGTCTAGCTCAATTCAGTTCAAGTTAAAGAATGAATTACACATTGTAATTTATTCATTCTGTACTTTGATGAATACAAAGTTCAAAAAACAGCATTTATTTAAAATAGAAATCTTTTGTAACATTATAACTGTTGTTACTGTCACTTTTGATCATAATGCACCCTTGCTAAATTAAGTATTAATAAAAAATAAAAAAAAGTTTTCATAGTTAAATAAATGTCAAAAAAAGTCACTTTATCTGTTAGTAATAAAACCTTTATTTAACCAGGTGAGCACATTGAGAACATTTTCTCATTTACAATGGCGACCTGGCTTACTATAGTTAGTAAGAAGACATCTAACTATATTAGTGTGCGGCATTTGACCAGAATGACCGCGTTAGGAAGTGAAGGCCCAGACGGTCCTCTGACTTTGGTTGGTTCACGCTGCAGTAACAGAAAGTGCTCTGGTCCCTCATCTGTACTTTCTAGAGTCGAACGTCTCATCAGTGGTTGAAAAGCCCACCATCACCGGTGATATTTTTGCACTCGGGAGAGATAATAAAAGGCAAAATCAAATCATTTGATTTTGATAGGACTGCGGGACCCCTGCCACTGTTAACGACTGAAGCCCTTCTATCAGGAAATCAGACGGTCAATCAGAATAATTTGGCTGCTGTGATGATGACATCCCCAGCCTGAATATACCCCCAACGGTGTGTGTGTGTGTGATGATCAGTGAATGGAGTGGTGAGAATGTTTTCCACAAAAATAGTATGCAAAAACACACACTCTGGGTTCTGAATGTTGAGGAGGAGGGAGTGTGTTTGTGTGATGGTGATTTGGAGTAGTTGAGGGCAACAAACGTGCTTTATCCACAAATATATTCTGAATTCCAGGGTGCAAATAGTGCAATCGACTGTGAGAGGGAACACACACACACACACACACACACACTTAACCCCACACAGAGACAAAGCCACGGATGAACAGGCCATTGTGCCTGAGGATACTGTAGTTACTATAACACTGCTCAAATAAAGTTGTCTTGTGCACTGTGCTGACAGGTGCTTACACACACATAGGCTGAATCTGAAATTGCATACTTCCCCACTACATAGTAGGTGAAAAACACTGTGACAAAAAAAAAAAAAAAAAGAGTAGGCAAAAGGTAGCCGGATGGCCTACTATTTCCAGCAAGATACTGAAGTGTGCATATGATGGACACTTTACTATCCCATGTGGCCACTGGAGAAGATTATGAATGCCAGTGAAGCGACGCAGCTGATGCTGGGAAGCCACATGTCATGATAATGACAACATGGCGAATGTAGTACTTCCAGATTATGTTCAGACTACAGACACTCATACTATATAGAAACATACTTTTTTAGTGGCCGCAAAGTAATTACTTCAAAATCAAATCAAATTAAGTACCTACTTAAGAGAGTATGCGATTTCGGATGCTGTTTTTTAAAGCAAATACTAACATACTTACTGAATACTACACAGCATTTACATAGCATGCAAATAGTATATAAATAATATGTGAAACTGTATGTAGTAGTACAAAAAGACAAATGTTTTACACCGTACATTGATGTCACATGATCTCACTAAGTTGCATCTTTAATTCACCAGTTGAGTCCAGATGAAAAAAAAAAAAACATTTAATCATTTTAATAACATTTTGGATTTTTAGCTCAAATGTTTTAACTTTTGACATGTACCCCATGAGATTTTAAGTTAATATTTTAATAATTTAACAACACATCTTCAAGTACACATCTCTCTGAAGTCTGTTAATAATCATATGATATGCAGGTAAACAAATAAATTTAAATTTGTATAATTTGATTTATTGTTAGCTTTTAATGAACTCGATAAGGATAAGATGACAATATTACTAGGTGAATGAATTTAAGCTCAATGTGGGCAAACTGCATTGTGGGATTTAGTACAGCAAATGTATCTGCAATATATCTACTGCATACTGACAAATAAAAATCTATTCTGAACATATACCGTAAAGTTCACATTCACTGTAAAAAAGAAAAAAAGTTGCTGCCTTAAATTAAGTACAATCAACTTGGATGTTTAAGTAATTTCGACTTAAATTACATTAAACTGACTTTTAAAAAAATTAGTTGAATCTTGTATAACTTATTTTGATGAGTTAAAGCAATGAAAAAACATTTGTCATAACTTATTGATCATATTTTTTTTTTTACAGTGTTGTTAGTCTCTGCTATGTCATAACTACACATTCTTCTGCCATATAAAGCATTTTTCTCCACTGAAGGCCCTTCAAAATGCTGTATACTATAAAATTCAATTAGCTTCCAGTGTCAAATGACCTGACGGAGGCGTCAAAAGTCTTCGTCCCCTGACCTTGCATCCTTTAACCCGAGGCGAGAGTGTGCGAGTCTCCGGATAATGAAGGACTGGGAAAGGTCTGAGCACACTAACAATCCTTCAGTCTCGTCCTTTGTTCCAGAGTACACACGCACCACGCTATTTCTGCCCTGGAATTACAGGAAAAGCATTACAGGGAAAGAAAAAGAGGCCAAAATGAGCGCGACATAGGGTGAGAGTGGGTGAGGGAGAGAGGTGTACGCCATATGACCACTTTAATGCACTAAGATGTTGTTGAGCAGGAATATTATTGATGTTTCTGTGGCAACATGGGCTGAAGCTGAGGATTATACTGCCAACACTCTTGAGAGAGAAAGAAAGAGAGGAAAAACAAGGGGATGAGTGAAAATGAAACAACTAAAAGGGCACTGAGGGTGAGGGGGGATGGATAGAGAGAGGAAGAGGGGTACGACAACAAGAAATGTCGGGAGACGGAGAGTGTCCCCTCAGCAGAGAGATGACATGGTTTGTGTGTGTGTGTGTGTGTACTGTAGATTTCTAGCTTTAAAATCTTCCTAGAAATCCCAGGCAGACCACCTTTCTCCCTCTAATTCTCCCCTTTTTTGCCGCTATCAATCAAATTTGCCAGCAAAATGATCATCTGTTCAGGATTATCTTGGCTTAAGCCATCTCTCGAATTACAATAGCACTACTTTTATTCATCTATCCAGAGGGTCATCCCTTAAAACGTGTGTGTGTGAGATAGTTTGTTAATGTACACTGCTGGTGCTCAACCGCATTTGCATAATTGTATGGTATTATAGTGCAGTCCAATCCACGTTAAAATATATATAAAGATATAGATACGTCCATATATATGCATAATACGATTATCTTCTAAATGTGATGAAAAAATACCAATATCATTTCCAAAATCCATTTTCAGAATGGCCAGAAAATGGTATTGTAAATATCCATCCCTCTTCATGTAGGATTTGCAAAAAGCTTTTGTTTTGCCAGAGCGCTGAATGAACATTAATGTTTTTTTTACTATTTTTGTTTCTCCTCATTTGGTCAGTCAAAAAACGTGGAACAAACATAACTCATTTGTTTGATAAATGGCATTGGCATTTCAATTATAAAACCTAATTACACTCTCTAAAGATTGTTCAAAAACTCCCTCCCACCCCATAAACACCTGCTTCTCACATTACCTAAATTTAATCTCCACACTAAAATTGTCCCCATACTTTAACTACCAAATAAATGTGGGATTACAAAACATACTAGTATGCAGGAACAGACATCATAAAACAGAAAAGCTCTGGGTAGTTTTTTGCTAAATAAATAGCATCATTCATTATCCAGATTAATACTTACGCCGACTAGCTTCCAATTAAAATAATTTACTCACATTGCCAATGAAATTTACTGGGGGAGGAAAAACAAAATAGCAGCAGGAGGTTTAAGTGTGTGTGTGTGTGTGTGTGTGTGGGAAAGAGAGAGAGAGGAGCTACAGGGTTTGTTTCTAAATGGAGTCTTAAAGGCTGTCATGAGTCAAAGTGCTCTATTTAAGGCTGTATGGGCATACACACACAAATAAACACAAGCACACACACATTCAACATTATCCAACCCAACAAGTGTGCAGAAAATTTGCTGATGATTGTAACGTTAACAGGCCCAATGCGTGTCATTCGGTCCAGTTCATTTTAGTGGTGAAAGGACTAATGTAATCCATTCACTTCAATCGCTCCATTCCTTCCTCTCTTCCCCTCCATTTGGTATCAAAAATAATATCAACATGCTTCAATACAAAAACCCCAGTCTGACTATTAACGGCAAAAAAGTCAATTTTAGGGTTGGCTAAATAATTAGGCGACTGTAAAATAAAACACGATTAAGCAGGTTCCTGAGAAAAATAAGTCATTCGCATTCATATAAAAAAATAAAAAATAAAACACAATCTCTATGAAGCCACTAAACGTGCTCATGCTGGTCTGAGAGGTTTTATTATCAATCTTGACCTAAAGCCTACCAGACATTGATGTTAGACCTTAGGAAGAAAACTGAAAGACAGAAAAAGCTGCACTCCTCAGGCTGGGCTATGTTGGGATCCATTTTCCTGTTTTCGGTTTCATTAAAATGTTGCAGCTGCTGCCACCTACAGTTGAGAGGAAGTACAGCAAGACAGAAACTTTTATTTCATGTTTTTCTACATATACTCCAGGTGTTTCTAGTTCTAAATTTTGCTTAATAAAGTCTCTTCGAACTTGGGAAACTATGTAAGACACTTAAAATCAAAACTTCAACAAAAAAATCAATTAAACACTTTTTAAAATATTACATAATGTGGACATGAATATTAAACCAGGCTTATTTTAAGACACATTTTTTCAGGGTTTGAAATCAGAATCTTCCTAATTTAATTTTGCGACTTTCATATGCCTTTTCTGTAGATATGTTATTGTTTTAAACTAGTCCAAGAGACAGACGTATTTATTTATTAAAATATGCATTTAAATTTTAAATATGCAAATAGTTTCTCTATATAATCTATAAAAATTTTGATAACAAAGAGTGAAATAATCAAAGCATTTCAATATGTATGTGATTTGTTTTTCATAAATTTTTTCACATATTTTCCACACTGTCCCTTAGTTGTGGGTCATTTCCATGATTCCCAATTTTTCCACTTGTTAGAGAACTTGATTACCAGTGACAGTGTAGAGCATGTTTGAGTTGAAATAACACAAATTTAAAAAAAAATCTGCATGCAATGTTATAACACAGTATCCGTACTGAGAGAATGAAGGGTTACAGAGGCTTTGTGATGAATTATGTGAGACTACAGTAGTGTAGGAGCGGATGGGGAACAGGCTGTTTGTGCAAACTCAGTCCTCACAAAGGAAACCCACCTCAGAGTAACAACATCACTAAAATCCTGTCAGACTTCAAAATAAACGGCAAAACAAAGAGTCAAATTGTGTGACGGTAAAAAAAACCTCTCACAATAACCTCATCTACTAAACAAAGCTTTGTCATTTTCACAACCATTTCATGAAAACCAAAATCCATCCGCTTTGTCCCACAACTCCAGAAGATAAATTTGAACTTGTTCCGAAGTTCAGTTGCTTGTTGTGTCTTGGATGTCAAGGATGCTCAGTATACATAACCGACTTGTATATACTTTCAAATTAGTTAGTTGAAGCCAGAGTGTAGGACATACAGAGTCACCCATCATATACACAGACGCAAAGTGCTCAGAAACTCAGCTGAGTATCTCTTATATAGATATATAGAAGTGTGCGCATGTGTGTTACAGTAAGTACTCTATTGCTTTGCATTGTGTAAACATCTGCAGAAGCATTCAGGCACTCACACACAGAGTATCTGATGATTGATTTGTTTGTGTACTAGACAGAATGAGCTCTCAGTACGGAGGCCTGAAGAGGACAATCAGCAAGCTTGCTTTATGTGGAGTGTTTTTGAAGGGCAGGAATATTCACCATCAAACAGCTGTATGAAAGTCAGTTTGTGGGTTTTGTGCATTATTGAACTCACTATGTAAATAAATGAAAGCAGACTAAGCAAGATAATACCCATGACATTTTGTCATGGTGAAATGTATACCAAGTTACAGAGTAAACTGCAATTGACTTGTGCTCACTGTTGGTAGCTGGTAATCTATGGGGAAAAACAGCTTTTGAGTGGAAACAAGAGTGTTTTTGTTAGTTTTGGGCTGTTGCCTTTTTTAGAATGATAAAATGAAGGAGAGACAGGACATAATTGGGTTGCAGGCTGGACTCAAACCAACGTGAGCACCAATGTGTCAAGTTCATGTGCACTACTGCAAAAATTACACACAGCGCAACTGCTTATATGTTCCCGAAAGGCTCTAAATGACTAATGTAAGTGGTGCTTATACAATATTGCCATGGTGGGTTCTGAGTGGTTAACAAGATAATGCTAGGTCAAAAGACATGGGATTTTTAGTATCCACCAAGCACATATCACAAGTAGAACACAAATGAAAGCAAACCAGGTGGACTTACAATAACTCGGGCCAGTATTGCATCCATTCACATTAAAATCACTCTCAAAGACACGATACTGCATAACATTACTAATAGGCCTATTCTGTAATGTTTTAAACAAATAAATGCTGCATTGGTGAGCATAAGAGACTTAAATCATACCAACCCAAAATGGTATGTATATGACAGCTGCTAGTATTGCTAGTACCATGGTTGGACACCTTGCCTTCAGAACTGCCTTAATTCTTCGTGGCATAAATTCAACAAGGTGCTGGAAGCATTCCTTAGAGATTTTGGTCCATATTGACATGACAGCATCACACAGTTTCTAGAGATTTGTCGGCTGCACATCCATGATGCTAATGTCCCGTTCCACCACATCACAAAGGTGCTCTATTGGATTGAGATCTGGGGCCTCATTTATTATAAAACTTTGCGTAGGATTTGCGTCAGAAGTGGCGTACGGATGAAACATAGGATGTGCGTACGCACAGAAATATTCAGATTTATAAAACTGTGCGCACGTACATCCTACGCAGTTTTCCCTTAATAAATCACAATCAATTCTAAATGTAGCGCAGCTTTTGCGGCTTCATGTCACGCCCATAGTTGCCCATAGTCCGTGAAACGCCCACAAGTTAATATTCATTGATTGCGAAATCATGGCAAACACAGAGAGGAAAACCAAGAAACGTAACTTTACTCAATGTGAAGTAGAAATTATCATTGGCGAGGTGGAAAAGAGGAGTAAAATGTTGTTTGGAGGGCACAGTGTGGGCATTAATGACAAAAAAGGCAATGAGTGGCAAAGGGTTGCATTACGTATTACGCATTACGTCATTAAGCATTGTGATGGCATGGCATTTTATTGCATCCATTTGATTGCATCTGACAAGATACAGATGTGTTATGAGGATGAATTGCATAACATGCAATAATTATTATTGCAGAACATATTTCACTTTTTATTTTTGCAAATATGTGTTAATTTGCATTTCTGTTGTTATCTTCGTTTGATTTTGTTTGTTTTACACTGCAGATCGATCAAACGGGTGTTCATGTAGGCTGTTAATTGTAAGACTTGCTTTGTGAAGTCTTCATGTTATTTATGAGAGCCAGTATTGCCATTTCTTTTACACAACGCCAACGGTCTACAGTTTCACACACTTTCACATGTTTCTTCCATCTGCCGACGGTGTCGCCATTTCTCATTTCACCCGTTTTTGTGCGTACGCCTGGGTCAGAGCTTGCGTGAAGGACCACACATTTTCCCGTCAAGTTTGCTTTTTATAAATACCAATTATTGCGTAGAGAGCGGCGTACGCCTTCTTTTGTGCGTACGCAACGTTTATAAATGAGGCCCCTGGTGACTGTGGAGGCCATTTGAGTATAGTGAACTCATTGTCATGTTCAAGAAACCAGTTTGAGATGATTTGAGCTTTGTGACATGGCACGTTATCTTGCTGGAAGTATCAGAAGATGGGTACACTGTGGTCATAAAGGGATGGAATTGGTCAGCAACAATACTCAGGTAGGCTGTGGTGTTTAAGCACTGCTCAATTGGTACTAAGTGGCACAAAGTGTGTCAAGAAAATATCCCTGACACCATTACAACACCACCAGCCTGAACCGTTGATTCAAGATGGATCCATGCTTTCATGTTCTTTATGCCAAAATCTGACACTACCATCTGAAAGTTGCAGCAGAAATCGAGATTTATCAGACCTGGCAATGTTTTTACAATCTTCTATTGTCCAATATTGGTGAGCCAATGCGAGTCGTAGCCTCGGTTTCCTGTTCTTAGCTGAAAGGAGTGGCACCCGATCTGTCTTCTGAATCTGTAGCCCATCTACTTCAAGGTTTGATGTGTTGAGCATTCAGCGATGATCTTCTGCTGACCTCGGTTGTAACAAATGGTTATTTGAGTTACTAGAATTTGCTTTTCTATCAGCTCGAACCAGTCTGGCCATTCTCCTCTGACTTCAACAAGGCATTTTCACCCACAGACCTACCGCTCACTATACATTTTCTCTTTTTGGACCATTCTCTGTAAACCCTAGAGATGGTTGTGTGTGAAAATCCCAGTAGATCAGCAGTTTCTGAAACACTCAGACCAGCCTGTCTGGCACCCATCCCCATTCTGATGCTCAGCTTGAACTTCAGCAGATTGTCTTGACCATGTCTACATGCCTAAATGCATTGAGTTGCTGCCATGTGATTGGCTGGTTAGATATTTGCGAAAACGAGCAGTTGAACAGGTGTGCCTAAAAAAGTGGCCAGTATATAGTACATAACTTGTTAGACGTTCTAAGCTTATTTGTATCCTGTAAAATGGAAGAGAGCAAACCGAACGCTTTTGAAGGCTCCAAGCACAAGGTCATCGCCAGAGAGTGCAGAAAGTAATAAAATGCTACCCGAAATACAAAATGGAGTGAAAGAGATGAGAGAGTGAGAAGAGGTAGAGTGGTTGGGGTCACTAGATTGTAGGTAGATGGAGGCTGAGAGTGGAGAGGGCTAGAGTGCCATTACAACTCCAGTAGCAATGATGACCTCGGAGAGAATAACCAGAGTATCTGTATTGACCAGCAGCTACATGTTTCACCCATCTAAACACTCTCGAACAAAAACCTCTGCTCGTATGATTTAGCATTAAATCAGATCTCACTGTATTGCCAGTCAGTTTTAGTGTGAAATAAAAGGTGTGAAGACAGACAGACAGAGTGAGGTTAGATGCACAACTCCCTCAGGTTAAATAATTTGAGCGAAAATTTGAGTGTGAAAAATATTTTTTTGCACCTAATTATTGTGCATACTCCGATTAGTGGCCGATAAATACTGCTGAAAGTTAATATTCTATCATTTTTTAATTTTGAAACCCAGATTCCAATGTGGTCAATGCAGATTTTGTTTTAGTATGAATTACAATGACTTAAAATGCATGCCTCCTTTTCGTGTTTAATTATAGGGGTTAATGTGCGAGACATCATAATTGACAAAACGCCTCTGTAGACGTGCAAAGTAGAAGGAATGATTGGCCATATGGGCATCTGATCAATATCTGTGAGTATCTGTAATGCACTTGTCACTCAGACAGACTGCGAGCCAAATTAATAGACTGCACGCTTGTCTTTGATGATTTGTACTACAGCAGAGGTGACATGCTCAGGGCAAGCGATCATGCGCTCGGGTCACTCTTTAAATGTGCAGCGGCATGTATGTATCTGTAAGAGAAGAGTGAGGTGTAAATGCATCGTGAGTTTGTGTGTTTCTCTCTAATGGTCCTCGGGGGCAGGGAGCTCCTCCATCAGCAGGGCATTAGCACTCTGTTGCCCCGCCTGGGTATCGATGGGTCGCTGTGGTGATGCCACCCCCTAAGGGCCGCCACGCCCTCTGGACCGTCTGGCTGAATGACCTCTGACCCTGGGGCTGTTTGGCAGGGCTGCGTTGACTGCGACACAGTACTGGCCATTGATCTTCCACTGACACCAGGACAGCACTTAACACTCCGACTGTGGGAGTAATGGAGCCTGCCCGCTGTTATTACTGACCCTGTGTGTGTGTGTGTGTGTGTGTGTGTGTGTGTGTGTGTGTGTGTGTGTGTGTGTGTGTGTGTGTATTAGAGAGGCCAATACTGTCCAACTCTCAACCTTTTCTCTCGCTGTCCATCTCTATCAATATTAATAATGAACTTCTGTATATCCAGACGAGCAACAGTGTGTCTACTCAAGAGATTAATCTTTCCTCACATCTACCCCTCCTTCACTCTTTTCCTTTACCAGCTGAATTTAGTCTGATTCCTAGAGCCCCATTAGAACGCTTCACTTAAAAAGTACCATGGTATTACCATGGCTTTGGAACCTCATGAAACGTAATATTTCACAAAAGATCAAATGAAAAAAAAAAATTTGGAAAAAGAAAAACAGCCTATTTTTAAGACCATTCAGCATTTTTGCACGGTCACATTGTTTTAATTTATTTATTCAAATTGAATCTAGCACATTTGATGCACTGCCTTGTTTTATGCTGATATATGGATTTAGTTTTTTGCTTAAATATATTATTAAGTATTACTGTAACAAATAATGTAAAAAGGAGAATAATCACTGAAAAAATTAGAAATTACAACAACAAAAAAATGTCCAGACAAACAAAATATACTTCATCATTTTAAAAATGTCACAATGCAACAAAAAAAAAAAGTAGTCGTCTAAAAAATGAAATTTTTTAAATGGATATTGAATTTCGGTGAGAAAAATCACAAGGACGTGTTTGCATGAGATTAACCGGGCATATTCTTTGTACCACATCAATACCATATGCACGTATATATATATATATATATGAACATGCAAGTCATTAAGTACCATGATATTATCATCAGACACCATTACTGTACCTTGATACCATCAAAGTACTTTATGCCAGGGTTTTAGGCCATGACTGACACAAAACAAAGTCTATTAATAATAGACAGTGGAAAAGAATGCGTCTTGTATCAACCCAACTCTGGCAAAGGAGAGAACAATACAACAGTGGATCCATTCCACGCCCTCTCAGTTTCTCTCTCATGGCCACAAGCTTGTGTCTGATCGCTTCATATCTGAAGCCCATCTCTTCATTATTTACAGTAATAGCCTGTCAGAGCCATGCAAGCCTCTCTAAATAACGTACACCCACAGTTGGGCAATGTGCATGGTGCATGCACTGGCCAGTTAGAGCTCTCTCCCGGTGACAGCCCGGGGCTAGCTGCTAAATGGAATGCTTCACCTCAATTGAATGGGAATCATTTCTCCTTTATTTCTCCATGTGCATGACCTTGTCTTTCTTCCCCTGTGTGAGGTGAAGGACGCAGGGGGCTCGCCGCTGGCTGGTGGGGGCTTAGTAGAGGCTGGAGAGGGACATTAGAGAAGCGGTCTTTACCAGACACGGGCCCGGAGCCCAGGTCACGGCAGGGGAAAGAGGCTCTTGAGTGATCTGATTGCCTGGTGCAGGATGCGGTGGTCCTTAGAAAGGTTGCTAATAGCATAGCCCCCTTTTAGTGAGCAGGACAATACTGGCTAATTCAATCTGATGCAGAGCTCTTGTATACACACAAGAGTACATCCAAATGTAGACGGGCGTTTAACTGAAGAGAAAAAGCGGCAGAAAACATGCGTGCGCTTACGCCGACGCACACACACACGCGCCCGCATTCCTGCTGAGTTCAGGCTCGTTCGCACATTCGTCCCCTACAAATACTCGCTCGTATAGCTACGTGTACCGCAGACTGGAAAAGCCGATGGCACTTGTTTTGAATTGATTGCTAAAACGCTGGGTTTTGTGGCACAGGAGAGAATGGACTTAAATGATTCGCATTGATTAGTGATGCCCCACTTTGGAGCGCGCTATGGGTTTCAGCTCACACTCGCAGCGAGGGCAACGGCGCATCATCAGTGTGTGCGTGCGCGTTAAATTGAGAGTGAGTGAGTGACAGAACAAGTGCATGAGTTCAGATAAACTGAATTACCTCTTCATGCAACGTAATGTGACACTCCTCAATTAATATCTTCATCACGATGGGAATTAAGTGTCAATATAGCAAGTTAGCCGCTGCAATTTTAACAACAAAGCAAGTCACTTGTTTGATTGGTTAATACAATCTCACGAAGTTCTATAAAGTAAGGAGGTGGCATTACAAATAAGCCAGGTGTTTTTTAGACCTTTTAAAAACTGAACAAATAACAGAGAGACATTTGTCCAATCAGATAATGCCAAGAGAACAGTTTTGCATAGTATGAGAGTGCCCCCAACTGGATGCACAATTAATAAAGCTAAAACAATTACAGCAGATACCGCCATATAACCACCATGAGAGGTTTAAAAATGGCCGATCCCCCCCCCCCCCCCCCCAAAAAAAACACCTAAATAAACATGCCTTCTCTCCACAAGTATCCCTCTGAAGAGTTTCAGCAATGTGTTTTTCTCACTGTGTCAAAACACAGAGGTCATATGAGAGGCATTCACTGCCATTTCAGAGGCCCCAGGTAAGAGAGATGCAATTAGGACGCTAGCACGATCAATTAACCAGCTCTCCAAATCTACAGTAATTAGCTTCTCCATTGTGGAACAGTTGTAAAAAGCCACTTGGCAAAGCAGCGAAAAAGCATCGACTGGATTGTTTGGAGGGAATGTGGGTGTGTGTGTGTGTGTGTGTGTACGAGTATCATTGTGTGCATCTTTGTGTGCCACAAACTGTTATACAGAGTGTGATGTGATTGTGTGCTAGAGAAGGGGTGGGTGTTGGCAGGCTCTTTAACTAGTGTACTTAGAAAACAATAGTGCATCTCTCAAACGGCGGTCAGATATTTGAAGATCACGGGGACGGTTACTACCGAAACGTACAGTTGTGTTACATTTGAAAGGCTCTTTTCTGAGACAGGCTTTCCAGACATGCACCTAAAAAGCTCAGTGGGGAGGTTTGGCATCATCTGGCCACTGGACCCGCACTACATCAATCCCCCATAATCCTTTTGGGCCGGATGGGAAGGGAGAGGTGGGTGAAAGAAGCAGCAACGTCACCCCCACAACACTCCCCTAATTCTGCGTTCTTATTGGTCGGCACAGCCTCAATACGTTTTGTGAAGCATGAACCCCTGGGTTGGGACTAATAAATGACTTCTCCTTTCTGCTGAAGATTACATCCCCTCATGGCTCCACCAAGACAATGAGACCGGACCCAACCTGCTGGAACTGAGGTGGGCCACTCCGAACTGAGTGAGAGGGCAGAAATGAGGTGCAGTGGTTGAACCAGTATCCATTCACTAGATTCATTCACAACTTGGCCAGAAAGTTTATTCACCCTCATGTTGTTCCAAACCTGTATGTCATTTTGTCTTCTGCAGACCATACAAAAATTATGTTTTTCTCCATACAATTAAAGTCAATGGGGTCCAAAACAATACTGATTGGACAAAAAACACTGAGGTTTTTTTTTAAATATCAGAAAGTCATGCGTGTTTAGAGCAACATGAGGGTGAGTAAATGTTTTTCATTTTTAGGGGAACTCTAAGACAGAAAATTCTACTTTGAGCCTTTGAAAAGAAAGATAAGAGTGGACAAAAAGCAAAAGTGTGGGGCCTCTGTCCTGTCCGGTCCTGTCCTGAAAAGCTAGTGATGTGAAACGGCTTGCGGTACATATGAAAAAGTGCAGACAATGGGCAAGCCAAGCAATCAGCCCGTTTCTACACTTCTCTGCGCCGCGACCCAAAAGCAGGGGGTGTGGGCTTCTTAATCTTGCTTCTCTTGCCAGAGCTGGGATCTGGAGGTGTCATATTCCTCTAAAACATTCCTGCTCCTTTCGCTCCAAATGGCCGACGTTTTGTCGCCAGTGCAGGGCCCCTGTAATGAACCTGGGGGGGGGGATCTTCAGAACTCAATGACTGGACGTAATTACTTCTCTCCTTTTCTTCGGTCCCTTTCTCCGCACTGGCTCTCCCTCAGAGCAGTACAGGCCCCCAGCTTTCAGGCTGACTGGTCAGATACAAAAGACAGGCTGCACCATGTCCAGCTGGGGGGGGGGGGGGGGGGTATTTCAGGATCCAGAACCCCCGATCAGCTGTCACAGAGACACTGAGCGACTCAGCACTCTTCACCAATGCCTGTGACCTCACAGAACCGACCTTGAAAACATTTGACAAATAACATATGTGATCTGTGCTGCCAAAGTAAAACTTTTTGATTCATACTGATCAACCTTAACTTTTGTGAATTATGGTTAAGTATATTAGTCAAGGTACAATGGACTAAAGATACACAATATATCTGTTATCATCCGATTTATTAATATCAATATTGGATATATATCAGCTGGCATTTGAAATTTAAAGGGATAGTTCACTTTGAAATTAATTTTTGATATGTTTTAGCTTACCTCCAGTGCATCCAAGATGTAGGTGTCTTTGTTTCCACAGTATCTTCAATTTTGATAATTTTAGGTAAAACCGTTGTTGTCTGTCAGTCATACAATAGAGGTGAAGGGGGTCCAACTCAAAGAGCAGTCAAAATTAAACATTATTTAATGACTCGTAAATGTAAGTACACATTGATGCCCTAAGACACGAAACGAGTGGTTTTTGTGAGAAAACGAACAGTATTTATATCTTTTTTAGCTCGTGTAAGCATATCCATGTCCAACTGATCTGAGAGCAGGGCGCTTCGGTCTGCGCATGCGTACAGCGTTCGCCGGAATGCCCCGGAAGGGCTCCCTCGCGCGTGTTTACGTCACTCATTGTTTATGCAGAGATTTCGGAAGTTTTACCTTACACTGTGAAGATCTAAACATATTTAGATATACAGGATCGCAATGGAAGACGATTTCTATATACCAACAGACAACGTTGATTTTTTTTCACAACCTTATTTATTTGAACACAACCGGGGCATTCCGGCGAACGCTGTACGCATGCGCAGACCGAAGCGCCCTGCTTCAAAGTGAACTATCCCTTTAACTGTTCAATGCTTATATTTCTCCTGTTTTTACATTCAGATTTCCTTCGCCAATTATTTAAACAGTAAACACCCACTTAAAGTTTAAAAAAACACTTTAATAACACTGTTAAATGTAATCTTTAGAAAATCTCAAAATGAATATACATTTTTCTCACTGTACATAATGTTGTAATACCTAAATTCACTTAGCATTTATAATGATTGATTTTAGATTTTTTTTTTATGATTGATTTAGACAAAATAGTCTAGAATTATAATATCGGCAATAACATGAAAATAATTATAAATATAATTATTATTATTATTATTATTATTAAAATTATATAAAAATTATTATTATTATTAGTGCATCAAAGATAAAATTGTAATATATATTGAAATAAGTAATTCCAAAATATATATATATATAACCCGTTTTTTGACTAAATGTTGGTGAATTTAAGTGTCTAATAATATAGAGATAAATACATCTGTTTATTTAACAGGTTTTCACCATAGGATATAAAGTTTTTAATTAAATTAAAATATTCGATATTTATATAAATGATTAAAATTAACATTTGTAAACACATAAAAGGCTTTTTTCGGTTAATTTTCTG
Organism: Tiaroga cobitis; assembly: GCA_030578255.1. NCBI lineage: Eukaryota > Metazoa > Chordata > Actinopteri > Cypriniformes > Leuciscidae > Tiaroga > Tiaroga cobitis. Next base: position 34,449,615 of record CM060603.1, read on the forward strand.
TTAATTAGGTAATAAACATGTAAACCAAGAGACAGCACTTACAAAAATAAGTGTGTGAGAGTCATTACATTGAGTGCTTTACAGACGAACATACATTCAGACAGCACACAGGCATCCCTCCCGGGAGTCAGGTTTTTTGGAGTGCTGCCCAAGCTCTGAGTCAGAGTTGGCCATTCACATGGCTTGTTCTCCACCAAGACGCTAATCAGATAAATGATCTATTTGCTTTAAAACATCATCAAGTACATTAGGGCTGCTGGAGACCTGGCATGGTTACTAGGCAAAGCGGGAACTGGGGACTCAATACAGGTGAAAGGGTGAGTTCGAGCATTGAGGGGGTCCACAAACGCACCAATTGGATGACAAAAAAGTGCAGTCTGATGGATTGGGCACAGAGATATGAGAGACAAATTAACTACATTGCATTAATCACTTACAAGTCCAATAGGAGCACAGAAACACACATTCATAGAGAAACAGAGGTCTATGGGTAATTAGTTGTTCTCTAACACAAAAGTGCTTAAAAGTACAATGGTACTACCGTGGTTCTTTAGACATGGTATGGATGGAACAACCATGAAGAAGCTTGATTTGGCATCGAGATTTTTATTCATTACTTTTTGATTGATTAATGAATAAAATAATAAATAAAGAGATTGTATCTGTATTAGAACTCTCTGAGAAACTGTAATATAAACTATTTAAATTTCATCAAAGCCTAGCTTTACCTTCGAAAGCCAGTTAGTTCACAGGCAAGTGAATAGTCAAAAATGTAAAAGGTGAGAACTTTAAAAAAATGATGGAGAAAATGTCTAATATTATACAAGTCCGGAGTGTGAATATCTAGGGTGTTATTATTTTCTTCATTCGCACTCTCTCCCTTCTAATTCCAGACGAGAAGGGACCTTTGCAACAAAAGAAAAAGTGTTACCTGCTGCTAAGGTATGTTAGTAATTACAGTAGCATTACACCCCGCACAATGCACCTGCAAAGTCTAGTATTGTAATTTCTTTCCCTCAGGGTTTCCTTTATCACATCTCTTAACTCTGATACAGCTCACCCCACTGCTGACCCCTGTACCCATGATTAAGAACATTTGCTTTTACACTAGTCAGAAAAGCAAATCCTTTTATTATGCCATCTTGCACATAGACAGAAAAAGAACATTATGTTTTAGAATAATGCTTCCCATAATAACTTTAATCTGGGTCAGATATTTATCATCCAGCACAGAGTCCAGGTCAGTTCTGATTCACTCAAACATACACAATATTTCCAGTAGGTGGCTTTATCATGAAAGCAGTTCTTGGCCTTTTCACCAGTAGTACCAGTTTTTTTGGACACAGAGCTTTTGCACACAAGGTTTGAAATTAACTTTGTGTGAAATTTAAAATTTACCGGCCACATTTTTAGCATTACGTAAAAAATGGATATAGTATAGGTGAAATAGAACAAGGAATACTCTCAAATAGGCATTGTTTGAGAATCCTGACATTTCCAGCCAAACACAATTGGAGTTATATTTAAAAATATCTTCCTCTTCCAAGCTTTATAATGGGAGTGAATGGTACCTTAGATTTTGAAGCCCAAAAAAGCACATCCATCCATCATAAAAATTATCCATATGGCTCCAGGGGGTTAATAAAGGCCTGAGGCGTAGCGATGTGTTTTTATAAGAAAAATATCCATATTTTTAACTTTGTCCTCTGTAAGCCAGTGGTTATAGTTTATACTCTTCCGCTGGAACTAGACTTGCGTACGGCCGTTACCTATAAAACTTGGAAGAGCCAGGATATTTTTTTATTTAACTCCGATTGTGTTTGACTGAAAGATGAAAGTCATACACCTGATGGTTTGAGGGTGAGTAAATTATGGGATAATTTTCATTTTTGGGGGGAACTAACCCTTTAACATTAAGTGGCATGGCATCTTACGCACAGAAGCAATTGGCACATACTGCAATGCTTAGTGGCACATATAGTGGCACATCCGGTTTTCATTGGCATGTGCCAGTGGATAGTGGCATGTGCCACTAAAACTTTTCACTTTTCAAAACTTTACAAAACTTGCCACATTTCACTAAAACTGAAATGTGCCGATGGATTGCTTCATGTGCAACTGACAACATGTCTTCAAATGTTGTGGCACCTGCAGTAATGACTGATTGCTGAAGCTGTAATATTTTGTCAAAATTATGAAAATAAAGAATTTGGAACATTATGAAACTAACATTTGTAGTTTTTGGATAACAATTATAACTCTATAAATAATAAAAAATATTGTACAATATGATGCCTCTTCAGTGATATGTTAGAATAAATAACTAATCTAAAAAAATGTGTTTGTATGTATTTGTATAGTGAAAAATACTACAGGTAACCTGACAATGCTGTGTGAACTGAGAACAGTCATACAAATTTCTTATTGGCCAAAATTATTATTAATAAAAAAATCAAATGAAAAAATTTTTTTGCAATATTGATAATTATTTTGCACATTTGAGGTAAAAAAAAAATGAAATAATTTAACTAGTAGTAGACGGTTTAATTTGATTGACTGAATAGTTCACATTGCTTACAACAGCGGGTAGTTCCTAATAAAGTTTCCAGCCAACTGGCGAGAAACTGTTCTATTTATTCGCCAAGGACATTTCTGGCTGGCATTTGGTGCTTGGTGAGTGTTAATTTTTGGACCCTGTCTGCACACGTTCAACAGGCCGTTCTGCAGTAATGAGGGCTTGAGTCTGGTCAGCGAGCCGTCCTGTAAACAGTCTGAGAGCAGCGTTAATTAACTCTCACCAACACAGGAGACCAGAATAAGGGAGAGATGGAGAGCCAGACCTCTGACCTCTGCAGGTCTAACCAGGCCTCATTGGACAGCCTCAATCTGAGCAATTAGTACACCGGGTCCCCCAATCTACATAATTGCCCAAGCAGGGGGTAGGACAGACATGCATATGAGTGGAGACCATTGGATGCACAAAAACAAACACGTGATTCACATAAAAAGAAAGACACACACACACTAATAACACTTATTTAACTATGAAAAGGCTCTAAAAGTCACCATCACACAGATTTGTGATAACTGCACTGGTGGGGTGTTCAACAGAAACCCTGCTGAGACTGAGCACTGCCTGTTAGTAAGCCTGAAAGTCGTGATTTCAGAGAGGATCAGTTCCTCCACCTCATCATGTGACCTATCTAAAGAATGTTTTAACTCAGGATAAAGAACCTGTCTGGACTGGCTGATAGTATCCTGCAAATACCCAATGACGTCTGGTTCTGTTAACGGTTCTCTCACATGCATTCTTCATCCAATGCGGACAGAACAGTGTCCTAAAATACTAGCATCTCACTACTGAATCTAAAGCATAATCTCGCACTGATCTTTGCGATTTTAAGCTTACAGCTTAAGTTATTTCAAAGGTGTTCATAATACAGTGTATGATGTAAGATACACGTGAGTTTTACACATACACATGGCCTTAAATCATGTTTCAAAGCACATAACATTACAATAATAATGAACGTAAACAAAGAGCTCTGACTTGTACCACCTGACTGCTGCAGATTCATTTCACCATTGATAATGTTGGGGATGGAAAGGCGTAGCGCCAAACATTAGTCCCAAACTGATGAGTAATATCTTCTTGCGGTGCGTAGATCCAAAAGGAACTCAAAAATCAGAAAAAAGATCCGCATACGAATATAGGCCAAAAAGCTCACAGGATTTTATTGTCCAGAGGCCAATAAAGTGCAAAAGTGCAAGTGCAACATGTTTTCGGGTTCAACCCTTCATCAGTGCCATGTGTGCTGATAATGTTGCCATAGAGACAGATAATTACCAGTCCAAGAACGTAAACATCAGATATGTATATGAAGATGCCACATTCGACCGTTCTGAACACCCCATCTTAGAACAGTCAGCATGTCGACACTCACAGTACGAATCAATGATGCCACAACATTGCGCAGCTTCTGGTTGTTAAACCGTCAAGATTACAATTCCAGAAGGAATGGGATAACCTTTCACAGGACTGTGTTGGTTTATGTTTTCATATATTAACTCATTGTCAATATTACAGGTTTTTGCTGTATGGTACTTTTATGCTAGGGTTTTTCCTTTTACTATGGTAACTTTTTAATGTAATGTTAGCTGACGCCTTCCTTTGTCTTGTCTATTACAGAGATGCGAAGATAATAATACATATGTCAAACTAAGGTTGCAGATGCTCAGTCAACTTGCTTTGAAGTAAAAAGACTGAAATGTTTTCTTTTCTTGCTAAATTTATTCCAATAATCTTCGTCTTAGTTACATCAGAACTTCCTGATTGGTCCAAAGCAGAGTTCTTTCGTCAACTACATCACCTGGCTGCAAAGTACTCCTCTGAAAGAGTATCAGTATTCCAAATTAAGAACAACTTAATAAATATATAATACATTTTTCTTTAGTTTTTGACCAACTCTGACCCGAGCATATGACAGCGGAAGAACTGATGTTTGAATCCAAACCAATGGTCAACAAGCCTCTCTAAAGCTCTTCATGTCCACCCAGCATGTTCAGATAAGACCGTTTGTGTCTCTCTTGATCCCTGCTGGAAACAACAGCACTTAAACCCACAGCACCATCAACCCTTCCAACCTTGACAAGTTGGATCACTGTAATCCATACATTTGGATAGCTAATCCACATTCAGTGCCTCAGAGGACATAGAGACCTTTCGGCTTGTCAAATCCCGAGAAAAGGATTTTAAACTGGGTATGTGAGGTGGGTAATACATGGGGCACCCCCCTCCCTTTGCAGACAATGAGCCTGCCCAGCTAAACTGACAAGGACATGGGGGAGATGTTTGGGCTTACCAATGCGTAAGATCAATTAAGGGTGGTTGAGAGGAAGGTCTGAAAAGAGAAGCGATGACCCAGCCGTAGAAGAGAGCCATGCTGCCCCTTTTCACTAATCCAGTAAAAGAGCCAAATATTTCACGACATTTCAGTCCACAATCTTCTAAAAAACAGCACAGGATCAGTCTCCTTCCTATTCTAAAACAAGTAATCTGCATTAAAAAAAAGAGTTTTAAATATGTTTTAAAATAAAAACGTCTGAGCCATTCTTTCATCCTAAGCAATAAAGAACCATATCTGGCGACAGATTCAGAAAAGTGTGTCTTTGGTGTGTCTGCCGAACAAGTCCTTTTGTGTTCAACAGAAGAAAGGTATGGAACGACATGAAGATACATTACATTTGTGGACAGACTTTAATACTGCACTACAAAGGCAAAAAAGTATTTATTTCTTCCAAAAAAACAAAAATCTTACTAACCCCAAACTTTTAAATGGTAGTGTATAACATGAAAATGTGCATTTCACAGACTATTTAATGCACTGGGAAAGAATAATATACTACAATATAACACCCCTGTCATAGACAGCAGGAGTCAATAAGTTGCTTATAATGAGGTGCTTAGGCTCAAGTGTGCCTGCCTCTGGTGTGCCATGGAGCTGCAGCTCTATCTGACCCCCTGTTGCCTGCCATAGGTCATGTCATGTTCAGTTTAAGACTACAGTGAAATATTCTAAATCAAAAAGTATAGCAGACTGCATTAAACGAACATGATTACCACCATGTGATCTGTTTCACAACCTACATGCAACAACTGAAGTATGAACGTGAACAGGAGAGATACTCACAGACATTTCCTGTGTTGTCAAAGCTGCTGAGCACCTCATCTACTCTAATAGGTCCAAGATTGTCTCTGTAATGCATTAAGAAACATGATTTAGACATAAATATGCCAAGATGCTGACCTAACCCTAACTGTTAGCATGAAATGTGAACAACATAATGTGTTTACGGTTTTTCTCAGTCGCTTTGGTGCATTTCTCAGATCATAACTGAAACGCTCTACTTGTTCAGCCTCTACATCATTTAGTCACGTCTGCACATCATAAAAGCAATCGATTATGTACTGTACAATTGCCTGCTGTTTCCTAAATTATCAATTGCTTACGTCATGTTGATCAAAATATATTATACTGGTTCTCTGTTGAATAGTCTTACCCCTCAAAACAGGCATTAGTTCCTTGCTAAGTCATTAAATGCAAAATGGTTGTCGTTGTCATAAACTGTCAAGCATATTTTCTATATAATTTCTATTAGACCTTTTTTGTAAATGTGTCCTGAATTGATGAATTGCGGAGGTGAATTTTGAATTTCACTATTGAAGGGAAACGTAAAAGGCCTAGATCAACCAATGATCATTGATCAATTAGTTCTCTAAAATAGCTCAGAAATGCATCTCATGACGCTTCATTTGGCATATAGACAGAGCACAAAACAGTGTTACAAATTCTGACAATGGAAAAACAACAAGTAAACAGACAGGGTCAACAGCCAGGAAGAAGAAGAGAAGTAAGGATGCGTCGAAAGGGTCGAAAGGGTCGAAAGGTAAGCCGAATGTTGGGAGAACAACCTTTGTCCTCAATCATTCAAACGTTTGTAGACAAAACAGGTATGGAATCAGACAATGTTCACTACTTAATGTAATGCTATATTACAGTAGTCCATTTGCATTTGCACATAGAGAGTAATGTATACATCTGTTCTGTTGAAATGTATATATGCCATTCAGATAAAGTGCAGTCTTGAGCATTTTCAATCATTGTCATCAAAATCGTAGCCATAGTTTACATCTGAAAATACTGACAGAGTACACACTGTTATATTGACAACATGGCTAAGCATACCCTAGTGAAAAAAACCTATACCATATATAAGAAATGTACCAAAGCGACTGAGAAAAACTGTAATCATCGTACTGACATGAACAAAAGGAACACTTAAACCAAAAATGAACATTATGTCATCATTTACTCGCCCATTCTGCTATAAATAAAAGCAGTTATTATTAGCAGAATGTCCAAGCTGCTCTTAATTTTTCATACAATGACAAGAATTATGACAATGGCTGTGAAGACATTTTCACAGAAGGATTTTTGACTTAAATGTCATCTAGACTCTAGAATAGAAGTCACACAGGGAACTTATGATGCTTCTATGTGGATTGTTTTGTTATTTTTGGAGTTTGACACCTTTAGGCTCAATCCCAATTCACCCCTTGGCCCTACCCCTTGTTTTCGAGTGTACCCCTTGGCCCTTAAAAAAGAGTTACAAGGGCCAAGGGGTTGAAATATTCCCCTACGAAATGGAACAACCCTTCATGAACCCGATACGTCATCAGTCGTCTGCGATGGCTCTGCCGTTACGGAGTCTTTACAGGATTTCTCCATGACAACGACTGACAATCAGCGCAGCTGCTCTTAACTTTGAGGAAACATTATGATTATAACATTCCTTCCTCGAAATGTGTCTTTTCTGATTCGGAAAGGTAATTTATTATACAAATTCTTAATTTAAATGACTATAGTATTATTATAAGAGTAAATAAAGTGCATGGTGGTGTGATCTGGCACTAAATTTAAATGTTTAACCGTTTGCGAAGCCATCTCGCCGGTAATTTGTGATGCATTCTGTGAACTTTCTCGTAGCCCTCCGTTTGGAGTGTGCCTCTGAAAAATCTCCGTTTCGAGGGCTATGTAGCCCTACCCCTTCGCCCTACCCCACGATCTCAACAAGAATCGGGACTCCCTACCCCTACACATGAACGCGCAAAACAGAGGGGTAGGGCCAAGGGGTGGGGTCAAGGGGTGAATTGGGATTGAGCCTTAAGGCTGATTTATACTTCTGCGTCGGACCTACGCCGGAGCCTCTACGCTGTAGACTACGCGTTGGTTTTAATTTATACTTCTGCGTCGTTGTCCGCGCCGATGCACGCAAAGGGAACATGTGAAACCCGAGGGAGCGGTTCTAGCAGACCAATCACAGCGCTTGCGTCCGCGTAGAATTGACGCGTTGTTACATTTTTGGAGAGGTGCACGTCAGGGTACGCCGAAGGGTACGCGCGCTACACACAGCCTACGACGTAGCTACGGCGGGAGGTCGACGCAGAAGTATAAATTGGGCTTTAGTCTCCATTCATTGAATGCAAAAAGAAAATCTGCATGAACATACTTCAGAACTTTTCCTTTTGTGTTTCAAAGAAGAAAGAATATCATACAAGTTTGAATGACATGAGGGGGAGTAAAAGATGACAAAATGTTCATATTTGAGTGAACCATCCTTTAAAACGGGAAGTCCTTGAGAGACTATGGGTATGTGGGCCGGTCTTCCTTTTTTTATGGGACCTGTGGATTTCATGTTAAACAGTAACAAGACAATATTTTTATACACTTGGAACAGAATCAGTGGAAATGAAAAACACCAACAAACAGTGTAGGGGAGCGCGGGGCACAACCAAACACGGGGTTAAATGTAACACGGACCTTTAACATAGTTAGTCGGGATCAAGCCGGTTGTGTTTCCACTCTTTTTCTCTCGCGGCCAGAAGACGGTCTCCCGCGATTTGTGGAAAGTTTTGATAAGATTTCATGAAGATACTGGACAAAGAGTGTTTTGACACCATGCAAGTAAATTTTTTCATCATAGTTTTTTTTCGGTTTCTGAGTTGGGTGTGTACGTCACCAAATCTAACTTTATATTGCCTTAATTACTCTCTTGTTGGCTAAAACATAGCACCGTTTGAAACACGTCAGCAAATCCTAGCAACTGTTAGCTAGGCTTAAAATATGTTTTACACAGCGGGGTTAGTTGTAGCACAGTGTTACAACTAAGCCGCCAAGTGTACAATGATAATCAAATGAAAACAGGGAGCCACACAACTTTTCAGGGTTGAGTATTTATTTATATATTTAACTTTGTTGGACTTTCACAAACAATATTGGAATTTAATTTTTTTTTGTTTTGTTTACTATGCATTGATAACTTGTTTCTTTAAAAAAAAAAATAGCCTGGTTTTAATGCAATAAACCCTTTAAAATTTTATTTTAAGCTCGTTTTTATTATTACTGTTATTATCAATAATAATAATTTTACATGCAGCTCCCGCACATAAATGTGATTCAATTGCAATTACAATATTTGATTATTTTATTTATTTATTTATGTATTGCTTGCAAAACTGCGCAGCCCTTTTCTTTGTCTCTATCCATGATATTGATCCATAATAGAAGGATGATTGGATGAGGGATGGATGTATGGATATCTATCTATACAGATGCACAAACAATATCAAACTATACAGATAAAATAGTACTGAATTATGTGTTACACAAGTGTTACAACTAACCCCTCTGTCTGTTACAATTAACCCCGCATATGGGGTAGGTTGTAACATTTGCACTTCTGTCACTTTCAGTGACACTGTACGAAAATGGAAGGTCCTAGAAAAAAACTTTAAGTGTTCATTTGTAGCAGAGATGTGTATGTTGCTTGTGTAAAAAAAAAGATGAATCTAACTTATTTGTTTTGTTTTTTTAATAATTGAGCCAAAACCAAAATGTGTTAGGTTGTGCCCTGCTCTCCCCTACTCAACCATTTCTCCAGCATACCTGAGTAAGGCACTGTACTGGGGAAAGATTGCACTTCTGTAGTCCACCCACTGCCCGTCTGACGGGTCATCCGTCTCTGTGGGAGTGACCCTGCTCCTGGAGAACAGGTTAAAGGAGGAGAATCTTCGTACTGACACCTGCTGTACATCTGAACTGTCGAGCTGCTTCCGTTTCAGAACCTGCATTTTAAGAGATATATACATAAGATGCTACTACCTGGACACACCCATTTTCTAACTTAATAAAAGCATTACATAACCCATTATATTTACGATTATTTAATAAATGCAATCAGCTGTACATTGAAGGACATTAACTGAAACCCCCTCACCTGTCGCAGAAGACCCCATCGTGCACGGGCCACATCTGTTCCACAGTGAGAGTCGTGATTTTGGTGATTATTCGCAAGCATTTCTGTCGCAGCTAACGGAGGATCTTTACATGTATTCATGCCAGAGCAACCTGGTCGATTTGTTTCGGCTTCATGCGGAAAATAACGTAGAACTACAACGACAACAGAGTACAGAGTCTAGTCGAAGGCTTATTTGGCATTTGTTCTCTGGATGTGGATAAATTCGATGGTACAATTTAATACCGTTTTTACCAATTCGCCGGTATGAACTGGTCTCTGTTGCTTAGTAATAAAATCCCACGCTACTTCCGTACACCTCCTCTTGTTGCAGGCGGAAAGGAAAACCAATTCATTACCAGAGTCTTCAAACACTCTGCTCTATCGGCTGTCATCTATGATTTTTGAATCGATTACTCATGCCTGAACTAGATGTCATATTTTAGCGCCATTAAAGATAGTGAGTCTGATTCGTTTATGAGAATCGGCTCTTTTGAACAGTTCATTTCAAAGAGCCGATTAAAAAAAACCTTGCGTAGCGTGACATATTGATTTTGAAATATAGCCACGTAATGTGAATTCTGTATTCTGTAATAGCGGTGTTTATTTTAATTTCATACGTGTTCTAGCTCAGTTTGTTGCAGCCATTCAGCTCATAAAATAGTAATTAAGAACATCTCGGTATATTTTTAGTCGGACATATACGAAAGTGGTTCAAGTGTTGATCGAGAACAGCTTTGTCCGATTGATTCTGACTGATAAGTGAATAGTTGGAACCTCAAACAGGTTTTCTGAACCAATTCAACCGTTTCATTAAAATGATCCGACTCAATTGAACGAACATCGAGTGTCAATGCGTCACAGTTCTACAGAATAAGCACATGGGCTGCAGGGAAGTTTAAATATTTTTTTAATGTGACACTTACCCAGAATAAATAATGCACTGTATTTTTGACATTTAAGGTAGCATAAAGACGCCGTTCATTCATAATCAGAAACTAAGTGACATTCTTGCTGCATTAAATGAATCGTATCACCTCCTCATATCTGCTGCTTTTGCGATCAGTTTCGCGCAATATACATCGAGCGAATATACACCCGTTCATTTCACGTCTTTACACTGAGGTAATGTCAAATTAATACGTTGCATGTTTTGGTTTTACGTTTGCACGTACTTTTTGCATAACTGCTGTAATGAACAATTCATGTGACATTTGCTGATCAAATTAAGAGACTCATAAAAGTGCATGGCAATAATGAACATCATTCATAGATTCTAAAATATGTAGCATTAAAAAATAGAATGTAAAAGTGTGAATTGAGCGCAGAAGCAAGAAAAATATTGTTATTCATTTGAAACAGTAACAGTATATCAGCATGCATAATTTAAAACAAAATAATAATTGGCAAAATACTGTTTAAATTGCATGTAGATGGAGTATCATAAATTAATCACACTGCAAGTCAACTTCTCAACAGTGTTTTGAATCAACTGTCATTTAGGGATTGTCACAGACTACAGAGGAGCTGTCTAAAGCCCAACTGCAGAAACTCAGAGGTCAGGAGCAGCGTTTTAAAAGAAGATTGCATTCGATTCATAGGAAGTTTGCCAATGTGCCAGAAAATTCTGAGGTAAGCAACTGTAATGGTGCAAAGTGTGTATAATACATATGATTGATATACCTTTTAAATCAGTCTGAGTCATCATTCCTTCAACATCATCTCAAGTTTCAGGGACACCATCATGTATACTTTGAAGATGGCAATGGAATCTACAGATCGACCTTGGGACACGGTAAAATATATTAAAGAGGAACCATTTCAGAAAAGACATTTTATTTAGTTCCAAGTAGAAACCAGTAAATCTATGCATACAGGTGAGCAAGAGATGGTGGAGGTGTTCAGAGCAGACTGGGGCGGAGATGGATATGGAAGCATCCAGAGGGTCAGACTCTCTCCCACAGAGACCATGCTGGCTGCCACTGTGAAGAAAGACCACCATGAGGAGACCAGATGCATGTTGGTCCATCTAGGTGGTGTCAACCTTCATCAAAATGCCATGTTGGTTTTAGACAACGTGCTCAGCTTTGGTAAGATTTACTATACTTTAATAGTAATTGAAACTCCAAGTTTTTCCTCCACAAATGTCTTCTCTCTTGCAGAATGGGCCGCAGATGATGTCCTCTTCTACAGCACACAGGAGACTCTTCGTTGCTTGCGTGTTTTCCGTCTTCATCTCAGTGATTCTGGTGTCCAAACCACCCTTGTTTATGAAGAAAAGGATCCAGAGTAAGACCAGAGTGTGCTTAAAGCGGGCATGAAATGGAAGTTACAAATACTGCAATATTCCATAAAAAAATAAGAATTGTCCATTTTGATTTCATGGTGACTTTAAGTCCTAATTGTTGGTGAAGAGTTATTTTGTCCAGCATTGATGTGGTCTTCTGCCCCCTCCTCAGGTTCTTTGTGGAGGTCAGTCGTTCCAGAGACCAGAGGCTGGTGACCATTAACTGCAGTAGTAAGATCAGTTCTGAGGTGTGGTTCGTTGACAGCAAGACTCCACTTTCATTCCCCACCCTCATCCAGTCCCGCCAGCCTGGTCTTCTTTACCATGTGGAGCACTCGGACAACCACCTGTTCATCCTTGCTAACACTGGAGCACATCAGGAGTATCAGGTTATTCCAGCACCAAGAGACTTGAGCAGTATTGTTCAGAATTAAATTATAACTATGAGTAATTTTTTTCTTTCTTAAATCTCAAGCTGCTCAGGGCACCATTAGCCTCTCCGTCCATGCCACACTGGGTCCCTGTGTTCAGTGCTGTTCCAGGAACAGTCATTAAAGATATGGAGCTGCTTCAGGATCACTGTGTGTTCACAGTAAAGGATTCACAGTGTCGACTTCAGATCCAGACTCTTACCACAAAAGAGCCCCATCAGTTGAACACCCTCCAGGTGTGACAAATCCCAAATTCACATACACAAGTGTTTATTTATATAAATATATACACACTTACATACAGTATATATGGTAACATTTGTTAACATTAGTTAACTACATTATTTAACATGGACTAAGAATGAACAATACTTCTACAGCATTTATTAATCTTAGTTAGTTTATTTCAACATTGACTAATACATTATTAAAATCAAAAGTTGTGTTTGTTAACATTAGTTAATGCACTGTGAACTAACATGAACAAACAATGAACAGTTGTGTTTATTTATCTTATTTGATTCATTTCTTATTTCTTCTCACTAATGTATTAGAAAGTCTAAAGCCTTTACTTTTTCTGACTTCACTGTCTTTATGCTTTTAACCTAATGATGTATATGTTCACTACCGTTCAAAAGTTTGGCGTCAGTAAGATTTATTTATTGATTGATTGAAATTAATACTTTTATTTAGCAAGGATGCTTTCAATTGATCAAAAGTGACAGTAAATACATTTATTATTTTACAAAAGTGTTCTATTTCAAATAATCTTTTAAACATTCTGTTAATCAAAGAATCCTGGAAAAAAGAATTATAGTGGTTTCCATAAAATTAATTAAGCAGCACAACTGTATTTACCATTGATAATAATAATTCGAATTTTTTCTTGAGCACCTAATCAGCATATTAGAATGATTTCTAAAGGATCATGTGACACTGGAGTAATAATGCTGAAAATTCAGCTTTACCATCACAGGAATGAATTACACTTTGAAATGTATTCAAATAGAAAAGTTATTTTAATTTCTCATGATATTTCACAGTATTACTGTTTTTGCTGTATATTTGATCAAATTAATGTGGCCTTAATGAGCATAAGAAACTTCTTTTGAAAATATTTAAAAACTTTTAAAGGATAGTGTATAATAATATGAATTTTGAAGTTAACCTCTTATTATTTTGTCATATATAATTTGAAAGACTTAGGATATTGTTAAACCTTTTAATCCTTTACTATAAAGTAAGCATAAAAGTTTATTACATTGTGGAAAGATAAAATAAAACAAATCTTAATAGAAAATTGTCAGGAGTTAAATGCTACAATTACATTGTCTTATCTCGGGTCTCTAAAGACCCCTAACATAAGTGATGTAACCTTTTTCATAGAGTGCATTTTATACATGTTATCAAATTTACACTTTGCTTCTAATCATTTCTCATAAAGAAAATGCCACAAAGAACTTGTTTTTGATATATTAAAAGGCTCTCTCAGACCCCGTGAGGGTTAACCTGATACATTACTATGGTCCAAAGATAGGATCCAAAATGCTCTTTGTACTCTCTAAGAGCAATGTTTCTATTTTGCCCTTAGCTTCCCCACTGGGCCTGTGATTTATCACCACAGCGTGTTGGGACTGTCGACAGAGGGTCATTTGGTTTTCTCCTGTCCTCCCCAGTGCACCCACCTGTACACTACCTCTATTCCTCCAGAAAACATAAGCTCTCAATAACAGAGGAGGACACCCGGTATATCTCCCTCCCTGAGTTCAACACTACACGCCTGCAGGCAGCCAGTCAGGTACAAATTATTTACATATGAGAAGTCATAAAGCTACAATGGTACAAAAAGCTGCCCGTGTTATTCCAAAAAGCCATAATATCCCAATGTCTGACTTTTTAGGATGGTACAATGGTGCCTTTGACTCTCCTCCATATGCCTGCATTATCTGAGCTGCATAACGCTCCACTGCTTCTGCATGTATATGGAGCGTATGGTGTCGACCTCAATATGAGCTTCAGTCCTGAGAAGAGACTGTTGCTGGAGGACGGCTGGGCTCTGGCCTACTGCCACGTCAGGTACTGAAGTTCAACTCTAATAATCTTTTTTCATAGGGATTCTGAAACAAAATGCATGTTTATGTGCACTTGTGCTGTTTGTGACTGGGCAGGGGTGGTGGTGAGCGTGGTCTAGCGTGGCATCGAGCGGGCTCTGTGCTGCAGAAGCGGAGGGGAGTTGAAGATCTCGCTGCTTGCATTCAGACTCTTCATCACTTGGGAGTGTCTCATCCTGCTCTAACCGCCCTCACCTCTCGCAGTGCTGGAGCTGTCCTAGCGGGGGCGCTGTGCAACCATAACCCACAGCTTCTTGGAGCTGTAATTCTACAGGTGGATCTTCAATACATCATTGAGCACACATTCCCTCAGCCATATTTCCACAAGATATATGACATTGCAATTCTCGGCAGGTGCCTTTTCTGGATGTTCTTGACACAATGCAAGACCCTTCCCTGCCGCTTACTGTTGAGGAGAGGGGGGAGTGGGGAGACCCCCTTATAAGGGAACACAGAGACAACATTGCATCTTACTGTCCCTGCCACAACATTATACCTCAGGTAAATCACTCAAGATATCACATACAGTACACTACCGTTCAAGATTGTAGAGGTAGTTTTTGTTTTTCTTATTCAGCAAGGATGCATTAAATTTATCAAATGTGATAGGAAAGACATTTATAATGTTGCAAAAAAAACATTTCTTTCTATTCATAAAGAAATCCTGAAAACCCAAATGTATCATGGTTTCCATCTAAATAAGAGGGAGCACAGCTGTTTTTAGCATTGATAACAATATGAAATGTTTCTTGAGCACCAAATCAGCATATAAGAATGATTTCTGAAGGATCATGTGACACTGACACCTGATGACAATGCAGTGCTGAAGTGTCAACTATCCTCTCCCTATGGAGGATTCCTTTCCCACTCTACAGATAAAGCGTTGTTGAAAATCCGGCTCGCGTACTTCGAAGTGATCAAATAAAACAAAATTCTGTATCAAAATTTATAGGCAAGACAAGTAGTTTGTTTAGGCATGGGTTGTATGGAATTGCAAACCTGCGCAACATATTTTCAAAAGTACATAACTATAAAATCAATTCTTAATGCGCATGTGAACGCCGTCAGCGTTAATCACAGGTTCGCGTTTAAAGTCTGTTTAGAGAGAACGGCGTCGTCTTAGTGGCCCCTAATTTAAAGGAGCCGTATGTAGGATTGTGGCCAAAACTGATACTGCAATCACTTTAAAAATACCATAGAGCGCTGTATCCCCTCCCCCTACCCCCTGACTCGAGGTTGCCAGATTAGCTGCAGGATTCAGCAGAAACGTACGACGAGACGTACACAGTAAGTTTTTGGTGTGTTGAGGGGTGTTGAGCTGGGTGTTGAGGTGCTGGGGCCATAATAGCTGAAGAGATAAGCGTTTTTGATTTGATATTTAATTTGATTTTATTTCGTTATTTTGAACATATAAATACAATTACAATTTAAAAAAAGGTCTGTGGAAAAATAAATGTACAATAGTAAAACAAAACAAAAAAACATATAACCACAAAATAAAACTTCCTTATTTTTAAAGACGAAAAAAAAAAATCGATTTACAAGTGCTAAAGTTTTTGTCATAAGCGGGCTAACAAATAACCAAAACATTTACCACAGCAATTATAACGCCGGACAAATTCAATATCCCCAATGGCTATCACAGGGTTGTTTTCAATTTCATCATAAAATATTGTTAAGAGTAACTAAACTTGATTAGCAATGTTCATACAGGTCAACTTGCAGCATGTGTAACTTAGTTCACGATATACGCGAAGAACGAATGACGAATCATTTTTTCTGAGGTAAAGTTAGGCTTCTGTCTCAATTACGCTTCAAATTGCTATAATGGGAATGCTAATGTTGTTTTCCTCTGCGTCTCAGCATTAGGACAGAAAATGGCTCCTATAATACATTGCTAATGTTAGCATACATCCATGTGAGCTTACGTTACGTTACGTTACTTTGCACGAACATGCATAACTTTGTTCGACTGTCATGAATATATGAAATGTCCATTGACATCAAGTACAAGTTAGCCAAGCATAGATGAATCTTACCTGTCCAGGAGAAAATTAGCAACGTTGGCGTCTGTGTTCAAATACTTCTCCGTTTTCAGCCGTCTCCATCTTTCAAAAGCATCTCCAATGCAAATTCTGGTTTTATTTCTGACTTTGTCACGACGAATTTCTGATAACGAGGTCTTTTTGATTTAGTAACGTTAGACATCTTTATCCGACTACAGTTAGGGTAGATTAGAGCAAAGCTGGCAACCCGGATCCCGAAACACTACTGACTTCGTGATTGGTGGATAGGTGGAGGGTGGCGCATCAGACCAAAACACAACATGACAACATCAACATCAGTTGAGGGCTGCAAGTCCACTTTTTAAATGACAATATCCTAGCCATACTACTGTTGTCAGTGATATAAGTATTTGAAATTAACATGATTTCTTAATGTCTAGTGACATATCAGGGCCTTTTTATGATTAATTGAAATACATTTCTTACATACAGCTCCTTTAATAACAAATGATCATTTCAATGGAGGTGAATCAATCAAAACTAACTTTAGCTGGAAATAACATTATTCAAGAACCGCTATAAAGCCAAAACAATCTCTGTTACCTTAAATTATATGTTTATCTCTGTAAAGCTGCTTTGGAACAATCCATTGTTAAAAGCGCTATATAAATGAAGATGACTTGACTGAAGACTAGAGTAAGGATGCTGAAAATTCAGCTTTAACATCACAGAAAGTATTCAAATAGAAAAGTGATGTTTTTATAGTTTTACTGTATTTTTTATCAAATAAATGCAGCCTTAGTGAGCATAAGAGACTACTTAAAAAAAAAAAAAATCTTACAGATCCTAAACTTTTGATTAGTAGTTTGTGTCTAATGATTTAATGGCTATTTAATAATTGTTTCTTATTTTTTCCACAGCTTTACCCACCAATTCTGATCACTGCATATTCAGAAGACCGCAGAGTTCCTTTATCTGGGGTCATGAAGTATGTGGAAAGACTAAAGAAGGCCATCCAAATGTGTACCACTCGGGTTGATGTTAACGGTGAGTGTATAAATGCTCTCTTGAGCCTTTTTAATCAGCTTTACAATTCTCTAAAGCAATTATAGTCCACAACTAATGGATGTTCTTGGGCATAAAGTGGACATTTACAAATCTGTGAAACACACAAACTTGAGTGGTATATTACTTGTAATAGTGGAAACAGCATATAATAAAAGCCAGTAAAAATATATTTATCAGAATAAATTTCCCATAAACAATTCTACCATCAAGAATTGACAAAAAAATAAAGCCCAAGTTTCCAATAAGCGGGTGAGGGTTTCCTGCACGTTTTGTCTTTTCTGTGTGGCAAAGTAGTTTAATTCCAATTTACTTTTATCCGAGTCAATTTTATCGCGACCTCAATGTCAGTTGGTTATTGGTCATTTATATGATAATTTATCTAGACACTTGATTATTCTATTCAACTCTTTACTTTATATTTTACTCGTTCATTAGGAATCTATGTCGCACAGAGAGCCTCGCGCTGGCCGTTATATCACGGGTCTCGCAATCACAAACTCATCAGTCTTGGCCACTAGACAGAGGTAATTGACTACTCTTTTAGAAGGATGCTTTCAAGTTTGCTCTATTTAAAAGTATTTTGTTTAGTCCCCACTCCCCATAGATCTGTATCTTGAATTAAAGTAACACTATCTCTAGACAGAGGTCATGACCACTACTACAGATATAAGCCGATCAATGTTACTTCTCTGATAGTTGCTTTGGTTTGGTCATGCCATGGTTTCCCATGTACGCTAAAGTAATTTTACATTAAACAGAGGTAAGGCTCATTTAGGTAGGTCGATCAACACATTGTTGTCCTAAACGGATATTTCCTTTTTAACCTTTACAGTCTAAGTACACTTGAAATAGTGCAAAGTCTTAGCCGGAGGTCTAAATTCTCAGTTAGTGAATTACTCAAAACTGGACTTAAGTAACATAAGCCTTCTTTTTCAGCATTTCTTTAAATACCCAGACCAAGACAAAACATCCAACAATGTGGTACATGAACATACAATAGGGCTAGGGTTATAGACCTAGGGAGTTCGCACCTTGTCGAGGAACAGGAGGTAGTTTGGATGATGGACTCTGGGAAAGGGAAACAGCCACCACAGAAAAGCAAAGTATCTCTAAACTCTTAAAACCTTTTGGTTTACTTCTGTGGAGACGAGACCATTGTATCACAGTCGCACTGGGACATTTTAAATGATACCAAGCGTGACTGTTAATTCACTTGCATTGACATAGAACATTATAATCTTTTATATAGTCTTTCTAAGTGAACTGAGTGAAGAGAAGAATGTGTAAAGGGTAGGAAGTGGGGGAGAAGGAACAAATGTAAAGGAAGGACAGGCGGGAAAGAAGCTTTCCCGAAACTTGACTCTATGGGGTGTGGAGACAAATGGCTGTATGTGTTTGTGTTGTCCATATCTCAGGAGATCAAAGTATCTGAGGTTATTTATAGATAGATAGATAGATAGATAGATAGATAGATAGATAGATAGATAGATAGATAGATAGATAGATAGATAGATGGATAGATGGATAGATAGATAGATAGATAGATAGATAGATAGATAGATAGATAGATAGATAGATAGATAGATAGATGGATAGCTGTCTAGATCCTCATTAGTCCAAGAAATGAAGAATATTATTAAAACTAAGCTGCAGTATTAAAAACTGGAATAAACCGAGTGTAGTATAATGGAAATGAACTTGGAGGTCACTGGCTGTAATCCCAGCTCTCAAATAAACCCCTGGGCTGAAGAGAAGCACTTACACTCTCTCCTCTGGAGAGAAGAGCACTGATCTGGAAACAGGTGATGTGCAGCGATTCCTCTCCATAACCACCTGAGGTCACCTTGTGTGTGAGCTGCTGCGCGAGATACACTGTCAGCACATCTTAGTCCGGAGCTCTCCGTTAGACTCCCTCTCCATCTGTGTGCCATTAATTATTTTTATTACAGACTCACACACACACACACACACATAGAAACACCTTCGCTAACACCCCACACACATACACAAAGAAAAAAGCGAAAGTTCCTCTAATCTCTCCCATTCCTCGCCGGGAGATAAAACGCTGATCACACATGCTGCCAGCTCGGACGATTAACATGTTTATGAGATAGTGTATCAGGCGAGGAGATAAGAAACAATACACTGGGCTGCGCCAAGGTCAGGAGAAAGCTTGTGAAACATGCGGCCCAGAGA